>JAQFVV010012513.1:505000-1105000 GCA_028023455.1 Epiperipatus broadwayi
ATATCTCCACATATACTATTATTGCAAAAAACTTACACAAATTTTAACTTAAGAGAAAAAAAGACCGAAAAAAGAATAATAATAATAATAATAATAATAATAATAATAGTAGTAGTAGTAGTAGTAGTAGAGTAGGGAGGGGAGGAGGGGGAGGAGATATTTGATTCAATTAAATGTTTTGCTTTTCTTAGCACATGTTAGTATAAAAATTCTAAACAGTATTTAAATAATTTTCTAACATTTTAAAAAAAATATAAAATGAATATTTTAATATGTAATGCAATTTATAAATGATTGTTAATGGGAGAGAAAATTATAAAATAATGTAAACAAGTTTTTTATTCTTTCTTCAGTAATTATAATTAATTACTACTTTTAATGTTAACTTTGAAAATGTATTAAAAGAAAAAAAAATTCTCTTTAGCAAATTATTTCATAAACTTTAATTCTTACTTTAAGAGAGAGAAATAAAGTTTTAAAAGAAAAAAGAAAAATATATATATTTTGTTGAATTTTGTTTTAAATAACTAGAGTTCTTTATCTTCTTTTCTCTTTATCTCTCTTCAATACAGTACACAGTGGTTATCAAATCTCTGTAATTAACTGATTATCTTGTCATTTTTGCAAGAGGTGATGTCAAACATTTTATGGTTCTAATTTAAATTTTTGATTTGTTTTTTAATGTCAGTGTTAAAGAAGGAAAATAGCTGAATAATTGTGTTTGCAAAAATTAATCCGATTGGTTATTAAAATTTTTTGTCATGTAGGAGATTAATTATGATTGATTTGAAGAAAGAGTTATTCCAAAAGGGTTTGGGTTAGTCAGAAGATCTAAGTGTCTTGTGAAAAGCAATTAGTCTTGATCCAGCTGCTGAAGAAGATAATAGAAGAAAATAAATTCATGACATGGCTGCTAAAGAAAAAAAAGCAAAAGTCTTAAGCAAATTGTTGAATAGAACAGCAGTTTTAAACAAGGTGTTAGCACAATATAATTTTAATTATAAAAATGTTCTCTTCAATGAAAACCATATGCTGAGTTTGTCTTCCTCTATGTAGCCTGCCTCTCTAACAAAATATAAATTAGATCATCCTGAAGTAATCTACAACAAATCTTGTCTTCAACCAAGAGCACAACTCTCTGTATGTGTTCATCTCACCTAAAATTTTATTGGAAAAAGAAATGATTAAATTTTTGCTGTTTGTTAATCTGGAAATACTGCATCCTTCAAAAAGAAAAGTTACATGGAAAAACTTGAAGTTATAACTGCAAAGAAGGACTCCAAAGAAAGTTAAAATCATGGTTACAAATATTTTCTTTTTATGTGCACATTTATAGTTAAAAAGTATTTTTTTATAAAGTTAATAATATTATAGAAGTAAGAATTGATAATTTTGAATAATTTCATTAATTTAATATTTTCTTGTAAAACATGTATTTTTCTAATCCATTCAATTTTTTCTTCAAAATTATGAAAGTTTTTTTTTTAAAAAAAGTTAATTTTATTAAATTTAAAATGTTTTTTTTGAAAACATTTTTTTAAATTTGATTTCCCCTCTAATAAAATTCAGCAAAAGATTAATTAAACCAACTTAAAGATTGTTTATCTCTGATTTTGAAAATATTGTTTTTCCAACTTTTATTATTTAAAGAAATAACTCAATGAAATATAAGTTAATGAATAGATATCAACTAATTAATTAGAATTTTTATAAACTAATTTGTTGATAAAATGAATATATAAATTTTCATGTTATAATGTCATGAATTTAATTTGTTGTTTCTTGTTAATCAGTTAGTTTATTAAATAATTGCTTAAAAATATTTGGTGTTAAGTCTTTATTCCTCCATCTATCTGTTCCATGAATTGATAGTATGTGTATTGATTTTAATACAGTTTAATGTTCTAGGGTTTTTTTAAATTATCCAAGTAAAGCTATTTAATTGTAATAGAGTAAACTTATGAATTATTTTAAATGATTTTGAATAAGCTGTATATATGTTTATTTATTTATCTCTTGCTCAAAGTAACAGGTCACAGTGTTCTTGCTTCATGAACTAGATTAGAGCATAACAATTAATTATATAAGGAATTAAGTTGATGTTTTGAACATCCACATGATTATCCTGAATTGCACAAAGGTATACTACATTTTATATTTTTTAATTGCAAATAAAGTTTATACTTGGCCAGTATATTAATGATACTATATGGCCAGGGCATTAATGGTCATCATGCTTCAATATCTTAACATTAATTGTTTTTTAAAAATTTTGTTGGATTAGCACTTAAATATATGCATGCAAATAATTGTGTTGTATTTCTTCCCTAAGTTTGGCAGTGGCTAGGTAATTAGCCTGTCCAAATCCAGTCACAAGATTGACTGTTGATTTTTGACTTTGTTATTGATTGTTCATGATGATGAATGATTTGAGTAATTTTGTATAATGATGGTATAACAACTTAAGTTATGTTCATGCAGATTCTATTTATTTTACTGGATCTCATTTACCCTGATATTCATATTAACTGCATTTTTTATACTTAATTTTGATTATTAAATATGAGGATGATGATGGATTTCCAGCTTCCCATGTTTACCCCTTCTCATTTCAAGCTGTTACAATATATAACATTTATTTTACTTAATTTTATGTATGGAAGTGAAAGTTGAATATCATATCAGTGCAATATAAAAGCATTAAGAAAGTTTTATCTAAGCGTACCCTGTAAAATTTTAAAAAATACAATGTCAAGATGATCAAACCAATCAATACATTATTTGTCTTTCAGGATGTGATAATATTAATTCCATTATTGAAAAATGACATTTTTATTGGATTGTACATGTAAAATGAATGAACAATAGAATATTTCCTAAGAGATTTTATAGTGAACATGTACATGGTTTTCATTGAAGAGTTAGTCCCCAATCTATGGTGGGGACTATCTCCAAGACATTTTAAAGAAGTGCAATGCCAATTGTTTCCATTGACAAGATATGACAGAGGACGGAATACATTGGAGAGTTACAATTAGGCATGATGTTTAAGTATTTGATATAGAAAAGTTTTCTTCTGAATAAATTGAAGATAGCATCATGAAATATGAAGTAAACTGGCAAATGGAACTGCATGCTCTATATATGGGTGTATTTGTGGTCCACAGATTAATTTGCATAGACATCATAAAAATCATTTTTAAAGTGACTTTCTTTTCTTGTTTTCATTCCCTACCCCCATTTAGAATTGGAATGGCCATACTTATTTATGAGTGTAGCTGTAATAGCATTATGAATAAAATTAGAGGGGGGGGGATGTTATTGTGAATGTGTTATTTTGAACTCATTAAATTTTTTGTGGACATGAGATAATGCCATCAGTTGCTGTGTTAATTACACACACATTTAAGGAGTTTAAATAATAATTATTTAGAAGTTATTTATTTATTTTAAGTAAATAAAAAGTGTTACATAGTGTTTGGAAATTTTTTAGAATGGCATTTAGAACAGAGAGAGCCATTGGCTGAGATTTGTTTTTAGACCCCTTTCTATGGTTCCATGGTTGTTATTTTGTGACTTGGATATGATGATTTACTTGAAGTGTTTATAAATTAGGCTAATTTTTTTAGACGAGGTAATTTGGTCATTATTTCTTGTTCATCTGCTCAACATCTTATGCTGTGAAGTAAATGCAATGTTTGTGCAAGGGGCAAGCCCATATTCAGGCCTTTTTCTTCACTGTCACGCAAATCTTGGAGAAACAGTTATCGAACATTGACACACCTCAGTGAAGTAAACAACCATTTTACTCCATGAAACAATTAGGTTCTTGACCAAATAACTATTTTCATAAATAAAATTAAAAGAAAATTAACGTTTACATTGTTTACTGCTTTCAACTTTATATAGAGCTCCAAATAGCTTAAACTGTGACTGATATCTCTTTTTTTATTTAATCTACTGAAGTGTTTTATTTATTTTTACTTTTCCATTAAGTTCTTAAATACAATAACTGCTTTAACTAATTTTTCTTGATCTTGATATCCATATTATTTGTTCAGGTATGTGTTCTATGAACTGGAAATAATGATGAAAATCATTATTACCAGGAATCATTTATCAGAGGGAAAGAAAGGACTGTTTAATAATTTGACTGGTCAGATTTGTAAATAATATTTTGGTTATTGCTAAAAAAAATTCTTTTTAGTTCTTGGACACCTGAAGTGATCAAAGTAGATTATGCTTATAATTTATTTCATTTACATAATATGAATTCTGAAATACGCTTTCTACACCATAGTTAAGCTATATTAAAATATTATTGACATATTTAATAGATATTTGGGTATTGGAATACCTGAAATTACTAAAGAAATTTGATTGTCCACTATTTATAAATATAAGTACCAAACTTTCCATACAGTAGTGCCACCAAGTACAAGCTTTTGTAATGAATGGATGCAGAAAGATTTGTGCATAAAATCCCTATCTAGTGCATACACATCCAACATTCCCAGACTAGTTTCTAGCTCGTGGCTTTCATCAATGAAATGGTGATCATGTGATATTTATAAATATATTTTGGTCTTTATTTTTTTATTAGTTATTTATATTTTATTTAGAAGAACTTGTTCATTTTATTGAAAGAATGTTTATTATACATATAATATATTTATCAAGGTAAGAATTAGGTATTTATCTAGCCTTATATATTTGCTTGATTACATGGATTTTTGTTAAACAGGCTCTAAGGAAAGGAAAGTTCTACATTAGATATGGATCAATGTACCACTGTTTATATTTTGTTGTTAGTAGAAATTATATAAATAATAGTCTTTGTGGTTTTACGCCACAGAGGGGATGGGTCTGATATATATATATAAAACAAAAAAACACAAGTTAAAACTTGCTAATGCTTGTATTTATGACAATAGATGGCGTTCTACCAAAAACAAGCTCTGACATTTATGTAAACAAAAAACTATGCTTGACGGTGTTTTTGGTAGAACGCCATCTATTGTCATATATATATCACCATTGCCCCAAAATACCTTGATGAGATGGAAATTAAAAATGCATTATAGTTAAAATGAGATTTTCTAAGATCGATGCTCAGTTATAATCTCTGAAATGTCTCTAATACATATTAATTTAATGAAGGAAGATACATTTGGCCAAACTAAATCACCTTCAAGTGCTTACTTCAGTCAATCAGACTTTGTCATATGTAGTTAAAATATCCATGCCATTAATAATAGTTTTTTTAACACACACACATGTCCTTTGACGTCAGTGTTATTCAAAGAGTGGAAATTAAATTTGCAGTAGTGTGCAGGTTTCAGTATGACATTAATTTTAAGAAAATGAAATATTAGTAACTTACTTAATTTTGTGTCCTTTCTTTATTATTTATGGCATGAGTAAGTTTAACCCAGTCCTTAAAGAATAGAGGGCTATATTACAAATGATTATTTATCTATTCTTTATTAATAAACATATTTGTTATATTTTATTCAATTTCACTCTGTATTTTACTTAGTTAAAAATATAGTTAATGAATGTCCAAAAATAAGAAAATTAATTATGATGCTTCATATAGTGTACTCTGAGAACCCTGAGACATTGCTCTGTTGTGGAGAAGGATTTAGGCTAATTGTCTTATGGTAATTTCATGATAGGATTGAAACTTGAACATATTTAACATATGCATGAATTGTGAAAATACACTTGGGTGAGGTATAGAAGATTTAATACGCTGTTATGAAATTTTCTAGAGATGTTGCTGAACTATTTTAATGACACCTATCGCTCTTTAATCCTTCTGTTTATAAATTTTATAGTATCTAATATAATAGTGAGTTCAGTTTAACTATAATAAAATAAATGCTTTATAAAGAAGGACAATTGCTTCTAGTCTCATCATTGCTTGAGTTTGAACACTGGGGAAAATAAGTCAAAATACCTTTTCTGTAATGTTGTATAGTTGAAATGTGTGTATTAGAGACATCTTATATTTGAATTTCAAAAACTATAGAGTTAAAATGAGCTTAGAACCATTAACATTTTTGTTACACATTTATTAGCCAGAATATGTCATATGGGACATCTATATTAGAGGTCAGTCTAATACTGATGGATTGCAATGATAGACATTGTCTATGATAAACACTCATGTAGAAGAAATACATAAGACAAAAACCTTATTGTAAACATACAAAAATATTGCATAACCTAATTACATAGCTCTCCTTCTGTTGCTAAAAGCGCATTTCCACTTCCATAAAACACATCTTTAAAAAATTAGCCGACAAGAAATATATATATATGTTGATATTTTATTTCAAATATTAATTTGGATGTTAATAAAAATGTATTTTCATTTATAGTGTATAAGGGAATATTTAATCTCTGTTATATTGATTTGTTAAAACAGTAAACAACTTTAGAATAAATTGAGTAATTAATCAGTTAAATCACACACACACACACACACACACAAAAGTCGCTGACGAAATGAAAGTTCGCGACAAGACTGAAATTCTATATGCAACTACAGATTTTTAATTGAGTCTGTAATATTATATTGTTAAAAATATTTTCAAAAACAAGTTAATTTTAAGAAATTGAAATATACACATGTTATATGTACATTTAACATTTAATTATTTGTATATAGTTAAAATCATTAGCTCGTAGAACTAATAATTATAATAGAATAATTAATGATGGGAATATTTAGTGCTACTCGACTTGTATGTGCGCGCACACATTTATGTATTTATTTAATATCTGTTAAAATTTATATATATGTAGACTATAATTTTAGTAAAAAAAATCATTCACGCACACATTTATTCTTCCTTCAATAAATGTCTACTGATTTCAGTTAAGATCTATCAGGGAAGTTGAGAAGAAAAGCCAAGATGTTTTTTTGATTTTAAACTCGGAGATAATTGTACATTGAGAGTAACAAACAAGAATAGATTGAAAACGAAATACATAAGTGAGAGAACAAACAGGTATTACTAACATCATTGAAAGATTTAAGAGACTGAAGTAAAGCTGAGCTGGACATATTGCTAGAAGAGATAATAATAAAAGCGCAAGTTGTAATTTTAAACCGAATTCCAATAGATTTAAAAGACCTAGAAAGAGACCATATATGAGATGGATGGACGAAGTAAGAAAATGTGGGATGTGGAGAAGATAGGCTAAAGATCATCTAAAGTGGATGGATGAAATAAGAAGGTGTGCTGGAATGATGTGGAAAAAACAGGCTAGAAATCAAAAAAGATGGATTAAACTTGGAGAGACTTTCATCCTGCAGTGGATCGATAATAGTTGAAAATGATAAAACTATAATTTAAAACTATAGTTTTGTTTTGTCAATCTATAAAAATATCAAAATTGGAAAAACCTATTTGTATTGTAAAGTATTTATCGGACTTTTTATTTCTTTATTATTATTACCAATTTTATCATTTATTAGTCACTATTTTAAGTTATTTACCTATAATGGACAGAGTTCCTGCAAATGAAGTAACTAGTTTTAGTGTAATGGTATGTGTATATGCATTTATATATACAATGATAATGGCCACGTTTGAAGTGTATATGCTTTATAGTTTTTGTGATGATTATTAATTCATTTATGGCCAATACACTCATGATACAAGGGATATTTTGCACTGATGATGATCAACATGACTGTAATGATCCCCCAAATTTTTGATATAAAATTAATTTTATAGTTATTTTAAAATTTATGTATGTGTGTGCATCTTGAAATAATGATGATCGCTATATTGATATGGTCCATAATTAGTATTGACTTGATGAAGATTAGCCTAAAGATTTATAGAATATTTCTTTTAAATAAGACACAAGCGATGATATTTGTTGATGGGTTTATTACTCTTAACAATGATGTCTTTTGATTTTCTTCTTTCATTGCAACTAGCTAACAAAGTATATTGCTTATTAGTATTTTCTTATTGCTACATAAATCAATTATTTCCTCATAATGTTACAATATATAAACACATATATAAAATTAAAAATCAGTCAACACTTAGACAATCCCAAAATAACAAACAACAATTTCAAATTGTTTTGAAAGCAACCTCCTTTTAACAATAAAAGCGGGTGCCATGACAACAATTTGAAATTGTTAATGATATTAGGATTACCCAAGTGTTGACTGGCTTTTAATCATTACTTATAAACCCATTTAGCCTTGATAATTATTACACTTTATATATATATGAAATACTGTGGAAGAAAATTACTCTTTATGCAATCTCTATAGCAACGATCGGCACCCTTTTAGATATTGCGGTACTACTAACATAATGTTTAAAGGTACGAATTAATACAAACATTGAATATGATATACATATATATATATTTATTTATAATTTTAATTTCAACACAGAAATATTAATAAATAATAGTAATATATATTAAAAATTAGTGCAACATTTGATGCTCTTGATTTAAAATTACACCTGAGTCTCATTTTATGCAGATGATTTTAATGTGATTTTGAAGTTATGCGATTTATGTTTCTTCTTAATATCTTTCATATTTCACTATATTTATTAGATATCAAGAAATTTAAATTATTTATAACTTATTTTGACTTGAAATGCTTTTTTTTCTTCAAAAATATAATATTATATTAGCAGCTAACGTGAATATGGCCTGAAGCTGTATTTAGAATCTTGGCTTCTATGTAAATAACCTACTTATACTAATGAGTAAATAATAATAATAGATTTATATGTATGTATATCACAATAAATATTAAAAAATTTTAAATTTTTAAAACATATTTTGTTAGATATTAACAGAAATAAATATTTTTTTAGATTTTTAAAATAAATAATAATGAAGATTTTATTGATTTTATAAACTGAAAATAATCTTTCTAATGATAATGTATAACCTTTTTGTTTTGATTGCAATCTCATTTTTTTAATATAGAAACAGAAAACCATTAACATAGCACAAGACTGAAAGTGGCGCTAGTTGTACATCACATCACAAATCTGATTTCTTACTAGTTTACAAATGAATGCATATTGTCTAATAGCAGTAATGATTAAAATATGTATGAAAAAATGTAAAATTAATACTGTAATTAATAAAAAAAGTAAAAAAAGTTTGTCTTGTATTAATTTTTTTCAAATATTTGAAATTTTTTATTAGTCATACTTTATTTCCTTAGTTTTTTAATGTGAATTTTAAAGTAATTTTTCCTGTTGCTTTGCTTTTATGCCAATTTCGAAAATTACAGAACTTGTCCCCCATTTTTCAAGGTAAGTTACGTTTATTTTTGTGCAATTTCTTTTGTGCACATTTTTTGAGGAACTTATCTACCACATAAAATGAGACCCAGGTGTATTTTACTAATCCTTGGCCCCAATGACATCACCACAACATGTAAATGAGTTTCTATTTCAAGCCAAAAGTGATTCTTGTTTTTAATAGTTGTTACAGGTGAAAACATTTTTTCACACAAGTAGGTCATTGTGAATGGAGTCAGATTTATTAGATATAACTATAAAGAAATACTTAAATGATTGTAATATTGAACTTAAAGTACAAAATAAATTAGAATATTATATTAATTTAATTTTGTGTAAGTTTTTTTGTAATTATTTGTTTTCATTTTGAGTTATATGAAAGTAAAATTAAGTTTGTATTTATATGTTTTATAATTAATTAAAGAATTATGTTTTAGTTTGTTAATATAATGTTCATTTTATTTCATAAAAATAAATGAATATATAAATACATATTTGTTACATTTTATATGTGTAATTTTTTAATTCGCATCTATAAAAATTATTTAAGATTAATAACGATTAATATTCTAGTCTTTATAAATGTGTTTTCCTTCAAAATTCTTAATGAAATTTTTGAGTTTTAATTCACCGAATTACTACCAAGAGTATGCCATAGTCAAATTTGATGCCTAGTTAATTGTATAGAATTTGGTATTCTTAGTTTTAATTAAGCACCTTGAAGTAGATGTTTTGTAAGTCACAGTATACTTTGTAACAAATCAATTAGCAATATAATGTTTTTGTTCCATTTTACATATAATAATACAGCTTAAACAAAATGTATTTTTTATTTAAAAAAATTATTAAATGAGCTTAGCGAATTTAAATATCTGAATTTTTTTGGGACCATTAAAATTATGTCATGGACCACCACCACCGCTGCTCTATAGGATTGACATACACTATCCCATTAATAAATGTTTTAAAAGCATGAGTGTCCCACCTATGCTTAGATCTTATTCTTTAAAAAATTGAACATTTATTTACTATGCCTGAATTTAGACTTGATCTTACTGTGAGTCTGATTTTAAATTGGCATGTTACTTGCACAACTTCATATTATATAACACAGGGAAAAATTTTTTTTTCATTTTTAACTAAATGTAATACGTTTTTAAAACATTTACTGACGGGAGACTACATGTCTATTTAATAGTGCATGTTTAAAGAGTTGTATCTTCCCCAAAATTTCAAATGTATATAAACTACTGTGTTATTCATTATTACAAATATAGCAACTAATAAAGTTTAGTATCACAGGTAGCTAAAAAGGAGACCTGTGATATACCTGTGATATATAATTTGAAATTGTTCATGTAAATATACCCAATTTAAAAATCAGGCTCACAATAAGATCAAACCTAAATTCAGGCATGGTCAATAAATGTTAGTCTATTTTGAGAATCAACTCTTATCTTAGGTGGAACAAATATACCTTTAAAACATTTATTAATGGGGGAATGCATATCATGTATGTGTGTAGAGTAAATTCCTTTCACAATATTTCATATATGTATAAACCACTACAGTATCAATCATTGCATATACAGTATATATATATATATATTGTGTGTGGGGGATGACATTGCATATACAGTATATATATATATATATATTGTGTGTGGGGGATGACAGTGTTTGTATGTGTTGAGGATAAAGCTCAAAGTTAATTAATTATATTATCAATTAGACATTAAGAATTTTGTGTGATGTTAATGTTACTGAAGTAACTAATAGAAAAGATTTTCACCCTTCACTAAATTTTTATACTATTTTATGCAGTATATTTCTAATATGTGTGCTTTTCCCTATGTGTTCCAATGTGTATTTAATTGCACATTATCAATTTACCTACTTTAATGCTAATAGTAATAAAGATCTCTTAGATTTCCCCCTTTCTATGGCTATGCTTAGTATACATGATTTTAACCTTTTGAGGGTCAAAGAAATTGTCAATCCTCCTTTCACATCTTAAAAAATTGTTTTTTTTTTATTTATATATATAATTCTATTACATAAATAAATATGCTGCTTTGTTATGGTTACTATATTGGTTCAAAATTTACCACACAAATTTAAACATATTCTATTACTTTGAATGAAATACTTTTTAGAAAAAAAGATTTTTGATGTTATTAATTAGTATTTTGTATTAAATACATCCCATTTTTTTTTCGTTGTAATAAAGACTGTTGCTCAAATGTTCATTTCCATTATATTTATTATGATATGGGTTTTGAAAGCTGATTATTTAGTCATTCAATCCCTTAGTGTGATTTAGATTAATATCTTCATCATATGTTTTGATGATAAGCTTAGAGATAATTAATTTAGGCGCATTGTTTTTTTTATATATACATTCTGTTACTTTTATATCCCCAAAACAATAACAATCTCTGTTAATTGCCTGTAAATATGAGTTTTGCTTTTGGGGATAGTTGTTATAACTTATGCAGTAAGTTTTCTAGGATTATGAAACTTGATTTTGGCCTGCTTTTTGATATTTAAAGATTGGTAACAGAAGTATGAGGGGGAAATATGCTAGCAGTAGTAGTAGTAGTGGTGGTAGAGATGGTGGTAGAGATGGTGGTGGAGGTGGTGGTGGGGGTTATGGGGGTGCGGTGGGGATGGTGGTGGTGGTGATTGGTGATGGTTGATGGTGGTTGGTGGTGGTGGTTGGTGGTGGTGGTGGTGATGGTGGCGACATGGGTGGTAGTGGTGGTGGATGGGGGTGGTGGTGATGGTGGTGGTGGTGGCATGGGCGGTAGTAGTGGTGGATGGAGGTGGTGGTGATGGAGGTGGTGGTGGTGGTGATGATGATGATGAAGAAGTATATTTCAGGTTAATCTTTTTTCTCTCATAGTCTAATGATATATATTTAATAAATGAAACATATTTACTAAATAAATTTTAAAAAAATGCAAATAAAGATTAATATGGGGTTATCTCTTAAAAAACTTGATAACCATAGATTGGATAGAAAATATTGACATGTATTTTAACTACAGTCTAATAACATATATATATATATATATATATATATATATATATATATGTAAGTGGTATGTAAGCTCTTCCACATTGTTTCAAATTTGATTTGCTTTTATTATAATCATTATTTACAATACATGTTAAAATGTTTGTATAAACTAATTAATAAAATATGGTCATAAAATCACAAAAAAGATGTATGATCACCATTTCCTATGCTTGTGCAAGGTGTTAATACAATAGCAAACTCTTCATACAGTAGTGCCACCCAGTGCTGGACTTAGTAATCAATGAATGCTAAATTTGTGCATAAAATTCTTATGTAGTACCTACTTATCCAATATCCTCAGACTAGTTTCTAGTGTGGCTTTTAAAGCATGTATCTGAGAGCACTACATCTACATCTTAGGATTTAGTGCAACTCTCCTGCAGTATTTTTTACTTATTTTGTTAACTATAAAGCTATGATCCCAAGATAAAAACACATTGTTTCAATCCAAGCTAATTTGATTGTATAGTCATATAGACCTGAATCCAGTTCACAATAAAGACATTTTGGTGTCTTTGATTTTTTAATAACCACAGTCACCATACTCTGGTAGATAGAATTGGTTTAAAATCACTATAACGTCATACAATCACTATTTCTTATGTTGGAACAAACTGTTAATACATTATCAAACTCTCCATACAGTAATGCCACCTAGTGCAAGCCATAGTAGTCAATGCATGCTAGAAGGTATGTGCATAAAATCTTTATTTAGTGCGTACTCATCCAATATCCCCAGACTAGTTTAGTTAACTCAATAGATAAAAGGTGGTGATGAAGAATTGCATTAGATTCTAATATCTAGATACTGTGCACTCAGATCCAAGGCTCCTTACTGACAAAACCACAGGCTGCATTTCAATCTACCAATTCTTTTATTGATGTCAAATGATAACTGTTCTCTCATTTAAGTATTTTGTTTGCATCTTTTTTTGTTTCTTCTAACACAAATCTTTTCGTACTTTTTTCAGGGTGATATCATGCTATTCCGTTAAATGTCCAAGTTTCAGATCCATAAGTCAAAACTGATAAAACATATATATATATTCAATTGTAAACATATTTTGTTTTAATACTACAAAAATATTTCTAGCAAAAACAATCCATCCAAGTTTATTTCTATGATTAATATTATTAAAGCAATTTAATTATTCATGGGCTCGCTCGGTATGTTGGGTTTAGTGACAGAGTGGCAAAATTTGAAGTTCAAAGTTCACAGATCCTGACTTCCGCGCTATTATTTCCGGTATTCGATTTCTTACAAATTCCGATTATTTATTACATTTCGTGTTATTTTGGAACATAAAGTGAAACCTTTAATCTCATTTTAATGCAGTTTTTTTAATTCAGATGAAAACTTTCTAAAATATATAACTTTTACAGCCTACTTTTAATTTAGTTAATAAAGTAAATTTAATCTTGCATATTTTTTAACCAAGGTTCAAGGAAACAAAATAAACACTATTAAATATTCCAGTTATACCCTAATAAAAGATCATTGATTATCTATCAGCCTTTTTAATATAAGTTTATGGGTCAATGACGGTGATAATATTCAGTTTTTTTTTTAAATTTATGCTTGTTATTTCCTGGATTATCATTACTTTTAATGATTTTAATTAAAATTCAAATATCACATTTCTAATAAATAAAAAAATCCGGCTTTATTAAAAAAAAAAAAACAGACCACTAGAATATATATATAAGTAAAAGGTAAAGCATATATATATTATAACGGTAAATAAATGATGAATGAGGCTAGCTCTTATTTATTATATATACCTCACGAACTGGGCAAGGCAAAATTTTAATGACAAAGAATTGGATGAATATTGGTTTAACCGTTCTAAATTACGAATTTCTAAGTTCAAAACTAAATATCATAAAGGTACTAATGAGACTCAGAACACTAGCTAAATATAATTCAGAACAAAGGGTTATTTTATTGAATTTGGATTATATTTTGGATGACAAAATATAAATTATCTATTCCAATAACTTAATCTTTTTAATGTTCAATAATGTAGCTATTCATTAAAATTCAAAAGCATCTTAATATTGTTTGAATACTCACAAGACAAAGTAAATACAGTAATAAAATTAATAACAATAGTATGACCTACGACCTTTTTGATAAGTGATGTAGTTTTTAAAAAAAATGAAACAAAGTTAATCTTCATAAATAAATAATAAGTTCATATTTTATCCACGTTCATAATTATATTTATAAAACGCATACTCCTTACTTTAAAGTAATATATATTAAGGCTACAACCTTAAAACTATGCGCTTGAAAAAACGACAATAGGGACCTCTGCAAATCTTTAACACAATATTTGCAGAGGTCGCTACTGTCGTTTTTTCACGTTCATGTAAGACTGACAATAAAAATAACCATTTCATTACAGAGGTTTCCAAGTATAAACATCATATTTGGATAATAAATATTTGCTGATACTTATATATTGTGATAAATACTATCTCGAGTATGTAAATAAATAACATATATCACTTTAATTCACTACCGATTAAACAATTTGAGAAAATAGGAAATTCATTTCTTTGGTGAATATTCACCATCTCTTCAACTAAATGAAATTCTTTTTTTTATTATTATCAATAACATTTATTGCCAATGTGTACAGTGATTAATTAAGAAGACAATTAAGAAAAATTTGTACATGTAATTTTGAAAATTATTTGACTTCAAATAGGGTAAAGTCTAATTTTGTTCTTAGCTGTATCAATGTTCATCTGTCCAGCCTATGAGTGTTTCCAAGTTCTGATAGAGAATTTTCAAGCTGGGTCGTTATCGAGATGTTTAATTAACAAGTTTAATATTTGTTTTTGCTGTGTCAATCAATTTAGCTATTGTGTTTCTTGATCCTAGATATTGTTCTTGTGTATAAAATTTTTTTAAATCCAAATTTATTTATTTTCCTTAAGTATGAAATAAATACCGAAAAATTCCCTTTTTATTTAATGACAAGATGTTTAAATAAGACGACTATTATTATATATAAACTTATAGGACCTTTCAACTTCATTGTGGTACTCAATATGGATTTAATAAATAAATGCTACATTTCCAAAAGTCATTAGTTCTTAATACCTACTTATAAATGATTTTCTCTAAGTCTGCAGGATCCTACAAGTATCATTCTAACTCATGGAAAACTACTGCAAAACCAATTCATCTTTCAACATATGTCTGATGATTAAATGCATTACCATAAGTTACATCTAAATATATATATTAACAGAAAAATAATTTAATGACTTAGTTTTTATCCTTATGAGATACCAATACATATTTAAATTTAACATATCTAAGTTAATATGTAATATAATGAGCAAAACTCCCCATATAGTAGTGCCATCTTGTGCTAACAAGAGCAATCAATGGATGCCAGAAGGCTTGTGCATAAAATCCCTATCTAGTGCCTATTCATCCAATATCCCCAGACTAGTTTCAGGCTTGTGACCTTCATCAGTGAGGAGCCTTGGATCTGAGAGCACTGCACCTAGATCTTAGGATCTAATGCAACCCTCCAGCACCCACCTTTTAACTCTATTTAACTAGAAAACTATGAGAATGAAATTGAAAACACAATTAATATTTTCAATCCAAGCTCAATAGCTTATATAGTCATATGGGTCTGAACTCAATTCAGCACCCATACATTTTGGTGTCTTTGGTGCAGTGCTCTCAGATCCAAGGCTCCTCACTGATGAAGGCCGCAAGCCAGAAACTAGTCTGGGGATATTGGATGAGTAGGCACTAGATAGGGATTTTATGCACAAGCCTTCTGGTATCCATTGATTGCTCTTGTTAGCACAAGATGGCACTACTATATGGAGAGTTTTGCTTTGTTTTGAATTGTTTAATAACAATTATGTGCTACTATGAGATAGTGTTCGTGTGATGTTTAGTGGTTTAATATAATGAGCACGGTAATAGCTCTAAACAAGCTTTTCCAATAAATATCAGAAGAGAAGACATTTAAAATTTCTATCTAAAATTATCCCTATCCCCAAACTGGTTTCGAGCTGATGACTCTCTTCAGTAAGGCATTAGGATATTCAATCACTAGATCTAAAATACCAACTCAATTTGTGGTACAAGCTTATTAAGTTAAGTCATGTGATGTATGATTTGATTTTCTTACTATTAAAATTAATATGTGATGCTGTAAGTCATATATGTAACATAAACATCAAATTTAATACCCGAAGGATTGTAATGATGGTATATTACTTATGATATGTTGGACTATTTCAATCATCTATCAGTAAATGTTGAATGTATAGAAAATTTTAAATTTTATTTAAACTTTTCAAATACAAACAACTTGTTAGTAATAACACACAAATAGACAACAAAAGTTAGTAATGATACATATTGAATGGTATTATTCTCCACTCTCCTTCAATTGTTGCTGGCCTAACAAATGACAGTTTTTAGCATAGAAATCGAACTTGCACCTTTAGTTTTTCAAATATAGAGTTTAAGGCAAACACTCTAACCAACTGAGATAATCTGTCAAAGGCTTAGTTAGTTAGAGTGTTTGCCTTAAATTCAATGTTCAAGAATCTATAGGTACAAGAATGACTCCTATGTAAATACTGTCACTGATCAGGCCAGCAACACTGCAGAAGAGTGGAGAATAACACTACTCAAAACATTATGTAATTACTACTAACCTGTGTTGTCTATTTGTGTGTTATTACTAACAAGTTATTGGTACTTGAAAAGTTCAGATAAAGTTTAAAATTCTTTATACATTCAATATTTACTGATAGATGATGGAAATAATCCAACACAATCACATCTGATATTCCATCATCACAAACCTTCAGGCAAATCAAATTCAATACCTGTTCTTCAATTCACAGTTTTTCCGTTGGAAAACAACATAAGAAATCAGAACATATATATATTAATCATAACCAGTTTTGATCTTATATAAAAAAAGTCTGAATAACTTCAAAAGTCTATGTTTTGTATCAAATCTTGTTTTTTTTTTATGATTTTGATGTGAAGACAGGGTGCTATGATGGTTAAACTGGATCTTGTTTGTCTAATATGAAATTTTGGCAGGTATATAATGTAGAAGTTAAATGCTTATTTCTTTAATCAGAACAAATGGGTGAAGCTAATCAGCAATTCTCAGAAATGCATTGCTGATTGTAATGTTAATCTCCTTCTCCAGGTATTCAGATAGATAGTTGTTTGGTATAGTTCTTCCTTTATGTATACATTTTGCATTAATGATTTTCTGGCTGATGGAAATTTGGCAGATTACAAAGAGTTTAATAAAACTTCAGACCACTTAAACATTTACTGATGTATGTTGATAATCTGTTTATACCTTGAGATAAATTTTATTCTATTTCAGTAATGAAAAAGCAAAACTAGTAAACAAAACTTTGCTGAACTAGATGGAAGTATAAGCAAAACAAGAGTACCATTAGTAATATATTAACATTCCATCATTAAAATTCTATTGATATTACGCCAATATTTCTATAGTATTTTTAATTATCTGGCTCTTCAAGACTCACACCGGGTTGTTTATTGTTAACTATAAAATTTGTGCACATACTAGATGATAATTCTTTTTTGAATATTCTAGCATCCAATAGAAAGTATCAAAAAAGCAACTTTAAAAAAGCAAACTTTAAAATAAGTTTAATCATTTCTCTTTTTTTTTTTTTACAAAACACTCACACATACTCTTAGTTACCTTTATAATTAACATTATTATTAATAGAAATTTAATATTATTTAGTCACCTTTTCATTTTAAATATTTTTTTTGGGTAATTTTCTATTCTATCATGTCAACCACTTGATGGTGTTATTTATATGCAAAAGCACATAAAGATGCCATTTACATGGCCACCACCTATCTAGGCCCATATATCTATACCAATAAAGCACTGAAAGAGGTCGTTTAATATGCAGCAGCTGGTGGCCACAAATGATAGTATTCATTTCTATGCTATAAAGCACAGAAAATATGTCATTTAGCAGTGGTCAGTATATTTTAGTGTTATGCACTTTATTCCAATGTTCGCAGTTCAATGTTCACTACAGTATCATCTGAGGGTATCTGAACTTCAGCCTGCTACAACTCTTCAAATTTGCATGACAAAGGCATTAGGCTTATGAGTCATTTGACATACTATTACCTACTACCAATTGTACACCCATTGCCACACTTCCCGACTTAACGTTGAATCTTCAAATCAATTCGGGAAGGATAAGAACAAGCAAGATTTAGATAAGCTCATGTGAATAGTCACATTTTTGCAAGAACACATTCATGACAAATAAAATGGCTGTCAGGTCGAAATTGAGCCAACTGCTGTCCACAGAAGCCAACCTGCACAGGGAATTTAGTAATTCTACTGGAATGGAATCTTTGCAATAAGGAAGGTCAATTGATAAAGTTTTAATTCTTGTGGATGTGAAAAAGGAATATTCTCTGGCCTACATTGCAGAACTAAGATTTGACTTTTCAGGGTGACTTGGAGTTCAAGTAGGTTTTGAAAATTATTAATAGCGTCAAATTGTTCTCGACTAAATTACAGAAATTGATGAAGGAAATCAGAATGAATTACGTTAAGCCTTCAGACAAAAAAAGAGAAGGATATATGAATGTGAAAATAATCATAGTTCTATCCAGTAAAATCAAAAGTACTTGTCCAAATACTGAATCCATTGATTAAATAATCTTGAAATAGCCAACCAAAAAGACATAATAAAAAAATTTAAAACAGCCGATCAAGTTGGAAATTATTAATCGTTCTTAATAGGTGTGCCATTAAGAACATACACATATTATCTTTCTAAGATAGCTATTGTAAGAAATCAATCAATAAATAAAATTAATAAATAATTTTTTTTTAACCTTTTTCAAAAATGACCTGAAAAAGTAAAAGACAGTTCAGTAATTAAAGCATTCTCAGTATCATTTTTGGCCACCATGATGTAGTTGTAAAGTTTGCAGGGAGGAAGGGGGGGGTTTGCCACACTGATAATTGTACTAGAATAGAATATTTGCAATAATGTATGTTTACGTAAAATTGTTCCAGCAAATGTTATTAAGAAAATTAATGAATTACGTTAACATGTATGATTTCTATATTCTTTCACAAAGAACAGGGTGGACCTGGCAACATTATATGCGTGTGTTTTTGCTTAGCATCAACAACATCAAGGGACTGACATGATAGAATAGAAAACTACTGTTTTTTATATCGCATTCTTAATATAAATGTAAACAGGCAAAACTCTCCATGCAGTAGTGCCACTTAGTGTAAGCCAGAGTAATCTCACTGAGTGGCACTACTTTATGAAGAGTTTTGACTGTTTCAATAATAGTTATGAGCAAGCATAAGAAATGGTGGTCATATGATAATAAATGTAAACAAAATACAAACTTAAGGTGAATTAAAATAATAAAAATTGAAACGTTTTTTTAAAAAAAGTGAATTGTAGCATGTATCAAAAATATACATTCAATTAAACATAGGTTTGGGGATTGTAAGATGTTTATTCTTTTACAAAAAGCAACTTTAAGCTAATTAATAAATTTTCATCACTTTTTTTACCCTCTTTTAAAATATTTTTTTTTCTTTTTAAAACAACTATTTCAAGAATTGAACTACAATATATATATATATATATATATGATTAAGAGCATGCTAATGAGCTCTAAACAAGCTTTTTTTTTATTATGATAAATGCTGCTACAAGAGAAGGCATTCAAATCATCTTTACCTTAGATTGTCCCCATCCCCAGACCGGTTTCAACCTATTGGTCTCTTCAGTGAGGAGTTGGGATACTAGATTTAAAAAACCAGCTCAATCTAAGCATTTATCTAAAAGGTAATTGTCAAAAAGAAATATATATATAAAGCTTGTTTAGAGCTCATTAGCATGCTCTTAATTTTACATATTGGTAAATGCAAGCTATATATAAGTCATGTGACATCCTACTTTATATATATATAACCATCATGCTTAAAAACACCCTAGAATCATCGCAATCAGGCAATAAATGGAATCCTATGAATGTGATAATTATATACAATTTTAACATGTATAAGTAGTATATACACATTACTATACATTATATATATATATATATATGTGTGTGTGTGTGTGTTAAATTTGCATATTTCTTACATTTGATTCTGATTTTAGAATTTTGAAACTTGTACTGAGTCTTGAACTAAATATTGCATAGCTACAGTATAAAGAAACTATTTATGAACTTTAGCAAATTAAGAATTTGGAGATACAGAGACTCTCTTAGAAGAGAAGAATTTTAAGTGTTTCAATGAAGCTATCACAAAATATTTCCTAATAAGTGTATTTACATATGGTTTATGTTTTAAATTCTAAACAATATTAGTCTATAACAAAATTAATTAAGCTGCAAACAATCTTTGTAATTAAATTTATCCAATTTGAAATTAAGATTAAAAATAGTATTGATATAAATTCAAGTTATATTTAATCCTTCTAACTCCAAAAACAAGTTAGCTTACAGAAAATGTAGATAAAACTATGGAAGTAACTTAGATTAACCACTAACCTATGACATAGTTTCAGTATTTTAGACATATCTCAAATTAAAATTTCCATTCTGGATATTCATCAATTCATGATATATTTTCAGTACTTGAGATAACTCTCAATCCAAAATCTTATTTCTGCATGTTCATCAAGTCATGACATAGTTTCATCCCTTAAAACATTTTTCAATTCAAAATGTTCACTAATTCATAAACTAATTTCACCATTTAAAACATTTTTCAACATTTTGGATGCTCACTAATTCATGGTATCACTTAAAATATGTCTCAAATCAAAATCTTTCTGGATGTCCATCAATTGATAATATAATTTCCAATCTCAGATATTCCTTAATTCAAGTCCCTTTTCTGTATATTCACCAATTCATGATATAATTCAACACTGAAGAGATTCCTCAATTCAAATTATTTCTGGATGTCCATCTCACAAGACATATTTCAAATAAAAAATTTTCTGGATGTTCACACAATTATGAGTTAGTGTTTTCCAGAAGGTTTGTGATGATGGTATTTTAATTGTATTTATATTTCTATCATCTAATATGAAATATTGAATGTTCTTAGAAAAATTTAACTTTATTTAAATTTTCAAATTACATTCAAATGTTAGTAATAGCACAAAGGTCAGTATATCCACAATATTTTGGGAGATATAATTTTCTAACTTCTTTAAATATTTATTGCTGGCCTGAACAATGACAGTACTAGCATGGGAATCAAACCTGAACCCTTATATTTTTGAATATTCAATTTTAAGGTAATGTTTTAACAGACAGCCATACCACCAAAAGTAATAGTCAGTAGAAATTCTGTATACTTATCTAACCGATTCCTCCTGATTTCTCCACTTTTTCCAAAAAACAAAGTTGATTAGTGGTTCCCATACATTATGTATAGTCACACTAGGTTGACATATGGTGTTTTTGACAATTATCGTGTGTGCAGAAGCTTTGAATTTTCTTCTTTGTACCTTTCTTTCTCTATCCAATATTTTTGTATTTCCCAATTGAACATATGTTCATTGATACATATATGGTCTTCTACCTTAGACCCATCTGTTGTCTCTTTTCTAATCATCAATTTGTGCACTTGCAATCACTTTTCAGTGGTACGACTGGTCTCACCAATATAAATTCTTTCACATTTACATGATACATCATAGATGCAGTTTTTGATTTTTAACAATTCCTTGTAATGTGGTAAGCTCTGGAAAGCTGTTCAGATGTTATACTGATTGTAGACTTTTTAAATTTGTACTTCAGTACCAATAATTGTTTTTTCTTTTGATAGTTCTTTTTGTTGTCTGTTTAAGATTTTTTTAATAACAGCTGTGGATAACCATTTTTTATAAGAGTTTGTTTTATATAGACCTTTTCTGTTTTCAAATCACTGGTTTCTGAACAAATTTCTTTTGCTCTGTTCCATAGTGATAGCATAACAGTAACCACTCTATTAAGAATTGCTAATAAAATTAACAATAGAATGAAAAACATAATATTCACAAATTAATTTTAGTCTAGGGGAATTTAAAAATAACTAATGAGTGACCACATAATTTTAATTGTCTAATTTATACAGCCACAGACAATGATCAAATTAAACACACAAAAAATAAGTCTCTATGCAGATTTAATTATATTTTCTAAAATTGACTTAGATTTCAGGTAAGAACTAATCAAGCAATGAAATTATTAATAACAACAACAACTTTAATATGTAGCATAATAATTATTTAAAATATTCACATATTTACATTTAAAATTATATGAAGAGGATGTGTGAGAGGAAAATCTTTGTGACTTTATAATAATTCATTGAGAAAAGATAATTGAAAATGTATTTAATTACCTTGACATCTTGTGAGATCTCATATATTTCTGTCTTTATGAATGTGAATATATGGCCATTAAAATCATTAATTTTAAGCATCTGTTAGCAATATTAACATTTTAACTTCTTTTGATTTATTCCATGATAGTTATGAGGGTTTCTACTGTAGTTATTCTATGAGAGTTTTTCCAGAAATTTATAGCATCAAAATAAATAGATTTACAAACTAATTTATAGAAGTACAGTTCCCTTTTATAGCTCATTAGATGCAAGTTCCTTATAATGGAAATGTCATAGATTAAACAATAAGTGATAGACCAATAGGATCAATGTTAATTTTAAGGCATTTCTTTGCTTACAGCTCCATATTCAGCTACAATGCTGGAAAGATCAAGGAAAGCATTCTGGAATTTTTTATTCCATAAAATATATACTACTTAGTTGTAATTTTTATTGACTTTTAAGTAAAGGACATGATGGAGAAGTAACAATAATTCCCATCTTTTTTTGGAAATACAGATGACTCAAGAAGCTTCAATTGGTTCCCATAGCAATATTCTTTTTATAAGATATTTTTTTATTTTAAAATGAAAATGATAATACATTTCACTTTTAATAATTATTATTACCATTTTTAAAGCATTTTAAAATTTATTTACATATGACTTTTATGTTGTGTAATATGTAATAAAGGAAAATATTCATATAAAAGCTATGCCTGTTAACTCAACCATGAGAGTTACGTTTGCCCAGCCTCTATTCAGAAATAAAATAGAGTTGATTTAGCATAAACATCACTTGATTTTATTGCTACATAAAAAAATTTTTTTCATCTTACAATAATGTCACACTTAGCGTACTTCTTTGAAAATATCTTAGAAGCTTTATGAATATAACAACTAATGTCATCCTTAGACTAGATAAAAACTCTGAAGTATCAGTAAAACATATAACCACAAAACAATGAAAAACTATCTATTCATCATCATCAATACAGAAAACAACATGATCAACTATCACTAACCATATGAAATTAATTTTAGTTTTAAATTATATACTGACATATGCTTTAGTAAATATTATGATGATGATATCATATTATTATTATTATTATTATTATTATTATTATTATTATTATTATTATTATTATTATTATTATTATTATTATTATTATTATACTTTATTATTATCATACATTATAATTTAAGATAATAAATTATAATTATTATTATAAGTTATCATGGCTTCTTTGTTAACTATTGTTAGCATTTGAACAATACAGTTTATTTTTTAAAAACTAGTCATTTTTTTTATGCTCAGTAGTCTTTATTTTTATAATGTGTACAATATAATTATTTGTTCATTTTTTTGAAGTAATGTTGTGAAGCACACGAAAATCCAATAATAAAGAGGTCACCAATAATAAAGAGGTCACCTATCAAGAAAAGATTTAATTTTTTGAAGACATCACATTTTCTATTATTCTGAATTTTTAAGATTATTTTTTGGAATTCTCAATAAATGACTCTACAAGCAAGTTGACTGTAGTGATTTTAAAGAATCAGTGGTTAAATCACAATCTACATCTATGTTATTGGAAAGGAATTTTTAGCTACAAAGTATCAAACAGTAATGTTTTGATAAAGTCTGACATACTTCGATCTGGGAGTGTATTTCTATGAGTCCAGGGAACACACTAATCCTGAGAAATAAGAATTAGATTTCAGTGAAATGATAAATGTGTTAATTTTCTTTTACATTAATTAAGTTTGAATTATTGTGATGACAGCAACAAACAGACTTGATTTGATTATGAAAAATACTCCCCATTGAATGTTTTCCTATAGTCTTTCTCCAAACACTTTTAAAACATATAAATGTGTGTAGATAATAAGCAGAGAACATTGAGGTAGTCAACCAATTATTATCAATAAATGAGTACCTAGTCGTTCTTTTTTCAAAGGTAAACAAATAAAATTAACCATCCCGAGAATTGATATCCTTATAGCAGCTTCAATATATAAAGAATATTGATAAATCATTTCTTTTTCAATGGTTTATATGAAGATGGCTTTATTATTATCTTTATGAACAGTTAGCAATTCCCTAGCAAACCTAATTAACCATCTATTACTGGTCATTAAAAAGGCATCAAAGTTTTCTTAATTAGATGGTCAAGTAGAGCTGGAAAAGTATTCAAATACTCACTGCCTGTCAATTGACAGGCATATTGATTGCTTTACATTTCATTTACTTTTTTTTTTTATGAAGAATGTTGTAGAGGTCTTTAAAAACTGTTTCCGTTTATAATAGACACTGCATATATTTAAAGAAATGATAACACATGCGTGGATATTGATAACAGTGTGTTTGGATGTCTGTGTTCACGTAAGGATAAATTGCGATTTCTGTCTGCTTTTTACACTTTTATAATGAAGCAGAGATATTTTTCTGACTAATATCATTATTAACCTTTGTAGTAAGTTTTTCTATATGATTTATTTGCAACATGTTAATAAACATTTCTTCTACTTTCTCCTATGGGAAGGAAAAGCTCATTTACCTAAGTGATCCCGCAAACCTTTCTCGTAAAGTAACTGAGCCGTGGAATGCTTTGTGGGAATATAAATTAAAGAAGTATCTCAAAGTAAAATCATTTTTTTATTTATTTTATAAAAATCCAAAGTTAAATTATATACTTCAGATTGTTACGTAGATTTAAAAAAATAAATTCATTAGTAGTCAATGCTTTTACATATATATTTTTTTTATATTTGTTATTCTTTCTTAATTGGTTCAGTTAAAGTCAAAGAATTTGAATACATTAAAATTGCAAACTTGTTTAAAAAAAGAAACAAGAATGCAACAATTTGAACACATTATTCTCACAATTTCTAATAAAATTTCACAACATATTTATAACAATGCAGTTTTATTTTGTATATATATAATTAAAATTTCCAATTTGCTATTGCGCTTACCTTATCATAGAAATAATTTAATTTTAAATTAAAATCAATCATTTTATTAATGCACTAACCTTTATTATTTTCAATAATCTATCTATCTATCTATCTATCTATCTATCTATCTATCTATCTATCTATCTATCTATCTATCTATCTATCTATCTATCTATCTGTCTGTCTGTCTGTCTGTCTGTCTGTCTGTCTATTTATCTATCTATTCATATATTTATCATTTTTCTATTAATCTATTTATCTATCTATCTATTCATCTATTCTTTATCTGTCTATCTATCTATCTGCTTGTTTATCTACATCTATTTCTCATCCATATATTAATCTATTTATTTATCTATCTATTTATCCATTCACCTATTCCTTATCCATCCATTAATCTATTTGTCTGTCTATCTGTCTATCTATCTGCCTGTCTATCTATCAATCTTTATCTATTCCTCATCCGTCTATTAATCTATTTATGTAACTATCTATACAACTATTACTCATCTTTCTATTAATCTATCTATCTATTCACCTATTCCTCATCCATTTATTAATCTATTTGTTTGTCTATCTAGGTATATATTGCCTGTGTATCTATATATTTATCTATTTATCATTTATCTATTATTCTATCTATCTATCTATCTATCTATCTATTCATTATTCATCCATTAATCTATCTATCTGCCTGTCTATGTATATATTCATTTATTTCTCATCTATCTATTAATCTATTTATCTATCTATCTATTCATATATTCCTTATCCATCCATTAATCCATCTATCTGCCTGCCTATCTATTTCTCATCCATCTATTTATCTATTTATTCATATATTTCTCATCCATCCATTAATCTATCTATCTATGTATCTATTTATCTGCCAGTCTATCTATCTATTTTTATTCCTCATCCATCTATTAATCTATTTATCTATCTATTCAACTATTCCTCATCTATCCATTAATCTATTTGTCCGTTTATTTATTTATTTATCTAGATATCTGTTTATATCTGTCTGTTTCACAATAACTCCAAACACCTATGTATCTATCTGTTGACCCAACTACCTATCTATATGTTTATCTATTTCTTGAGTACCACACTGTTTACTTATCTATCTATCTATCTATCTATCTATCTATCTATCTATCTATCTATCTATCTATCTATCTATCTATCTATCTATCTATCTATCCATCTATCCATCCATCTATCTATCCATCCATCTTTTTTTTTTCCCCCCCCCCCCTCCTTTCCTTTCCCCCTCTCCCTTTTTTTCCCCTTCCCTTTTTCCCCTCCCCTCCCCCCTTCCCCCTCCCCTCCCCTCCCTCTCTCTCCCTCCCCATCCATCCATCCATCCATCCTACCAACCAACCAACCAACCAACCAACCAACCAACCAATCCACCTATCTATCTATCTATCTATCTATCTATCTATCTATCTATCTATCTATCTATCTATCTATCTATCTATCCATCCATCTATCTATCTATCTATCTATCTATCTATCTATCTATCTATCTATCTATCTATCTATCTATCTATCTATCTATCTATCTATCTATCTATCTATCTTCCTATTTAGTTACCTTACTATTTATTTACCTATAAACCTATCTTTGTCTATTTATTCATCTATCTATTTATTTGTCTCTCTATATAACTGTATATATATATATCTGTCTATTTATCCATCTTTCATCCATCTTTCAATTATTTATTGATTAATCTACTTGTCCCTTTATCTCACTACCTATATTTTTCCAACTTCCTATCTATCTATCTATCTATCTATCTATCTATCTATCTATCTATCTATCTATCTATCTATCTATCTATCTATCTATCTATCTATCTATCTATCTATCTATCTATCTATCTATCTATCTATCTACCTACCTACCTACCTACTTACCTATCTATCTATCTATCTATCTATCTATCTATCTATCTATCTATCTATCTATCTATCTATCTATCTATCTATCTATCTATCTATCTATCTATCTACCTACCTACCTACCTACTTACCTATCTATCTATCTATCTATCTATCTATCTATCTATCTATCTATCTATCTATCTATCTATCTATCTATCTATTTATCTATCTGTGTTCTCTTGTATAACTACCTATTCATTTACCCATGTATCTCCCATTCATCCATCCATTCATATTATCTATTTATTTAACTATCTATCATCCTGTTTTTTTTCTGTCTGCGTTACATTTCATAATTACATTTTTGCTATATCATCGACTGCTTTTCTCCGTGCTACTTTTGTGAAATTCGTATTTTAACTTCTTAAATAGTTCATTTTAAAATATTTTTACATTTCTTTATTTCCTCCTGTCTTGATTGAAAATATATATATAAATGGCCAGCTGTTTTGCAGATTAACTATTATTGTCTTTTATTTACGTCATTAAACAAAATATAAGATTTTTTATGGTTGACAATATTTTACATCAATTAAATTCAGGGTTATAAAATATAAACACTGATTTTTTTCAATAAGCTTCATCTCTTACATGTATCTACTGCACATTACTGATAAATATTTTCTTTCTCTTTAGAATCTAATAAGAAGCTTACAGTCTTGAAGTATATATTTTTGTAAATAACAATTTATCCAAACCACTTTTAACACTTTTTAGCAAAAGGCTTTTGTTGTGCATATATACATACACCTTAAATTTCGACTGTCCTGCAGTCTTCTTCAGATTAAAGTAAACTGGCTCTCAATAAGACTGCAGTACAATCGAAATGTAAGGTGTACATATATATGTGGAATAAAAGGTTGTTAAAAAGTGTTAAAAGTGTTTTGGATAAATTGTATTTATATAAGATATTAGCAAACTAAAAGAAAGGGTGATTTGGGTATATATTTTTGATTTGTAAAAACATAATCCATCTCTGCTACATTTTGCCATTGAGACTTCAATATCAATTTCAACCCTGCATTTTTAAAAAAAAAATAATTTTTTTTTTCAATAAATTCACAAATCTATGTTTTATCATATGCCTATCTCTCTGTCCAAATTTACTAATATTACCCTTCCTGTCAAAAGTTTTCCAATTTCAATACTAAAATTTCATATTGATCGAGTTTGAAGCAAGTTAAAATTATTTTTTATTACAATAATTGATTCAACTGTTTTCAAAATTAATGAAAATATTAAACTATATTCAGAAATTGTGTTTCCACCAACGTAATGATTATAATAAATTATTGTCTGTCTCTCCATGATAATATCTTAATGCCAAAGTAAACAATAGTAATTATAAAATTAAAATGTATTTTATTTATAGGCTTAAAAATATCATTAAAAAATAAAAAAAAATAAAAAAACAATTCAAAAATAAATACAAAACTGAATTTTCATCTTTGCAAATACGATGTAAAAAAAATAACATCCTTAATAATAGTCAAACATAAATTTGTCCATAATGTTGTTTTCAAATAATTAATAATGATTCTAACACAACTGAAATAAAACAACTATATAAAAATAAATTTTCATCCTATACTAGGACAATTTCAAAATACACTTTTCTAATATCTAATATAGGGTGAAAACCAATTCACTAATAAAGAAAATATTTATTTGTATATAGTTGTTTTATTTCAATTGTGTTGGACTCATTACTAAAAATATAATCAACCTACATTTAGAATTGTTCTTATTCCCTGATTATACCTGATATCTAAAAATAAAAATAGAAAATTGAATTGTAATTTTATTTTGTAACAAAAAAATCTATTAAATAATTTAAATCTGAAGTGTTGAAGTGTCCTGTAAAATAAATATCACTTCATAAAAAACTGTTCTAAATAATAAGCAGTTTCATTTCAAACACCAATGAAATGGGACCTGAAAAGGATTAAAATGTCATAACACTTTGAAATGTTACTTAGAGTGTTAATAGCTATTTTATATATCTATACTTTATGAGAATGAAGACATGTTGGTGTTGTAGCCTGATTTCATATATTTTATTCATTTGAATAAAAAATGTGATTGATCATGTTTTGTTATTCCAATGATGATAGTAATGTTCTTTTTATATTTCTTATATTTGTCTTTATAATACTTATGCTCTCATTGCAAAGTACATACCCATATTTCTAAAGAATAATATTTTCTCTTTACTCTCTATCTTCACAATGTTTTATAACATTTTATTTACTGGTAGACAATTCAACTTTCAACTTAAGTAACTGTACTTCATTAAAACAAATTGTAGAACTTTCTACTTTGAAAGTACTATATTATCATTATTACCAGTATTAAAAAGGAGTATTACATAGAAATAAAATATTCAAATGATGTGTTGCATCCCATGATGCATTGTTCACCAGGATGTACATAAATGATCTACAATTCATGGATTTTAAAGTACTGAATCCACCATTATACTCAGCATTAAAGAATGTCATGTAATAAAAATATAAACTAAGAAAAATATATCATGATATTATAAAAAAAATATGTAATGTAAAAACTATCTAACAAATAAGTAAAATGACCATACAGTTTTTTTTGATCTTAAAATATAGTGAATAAACGTATCACACAGGATTAACTGTGGTAGCATAAGACTATAAATCTTCTTTTAGTGAATAAAATATTACATATAGGGATATAGACAAAAATATGTGAAACGGATGCCATGCATATATTCGGCTCTATTCTATGAGACTAACTGTGCATTGTATACAAAGATACACAGTGTTGCATTATGATTTTAAAAAAAAGCAGAACAAATAGGTAAACTATTAAATGATCATGTGCTAACATGAAGCATCAAGTGGCAAAAGTCATATAAATAAGTGGGCTTAATAACATGTTTGCACCTAGATAATAATTTGTATGAGTTTGGGTCTGACAAAGTAGAGAATTTGACATTTATATTGTGTGTTTCTGATATAGTGGTTTTAATAAAACACACACACATATATATATATATATATATATATATATAAACCAAATACTGTTGATAAATATTTCATTATTCCAACTTTACTAGTTTTCTCAGCCAACATAAAATAATCTTGAGTTGACTGACAAAATCTAGTAAAATGGGGGTAATGAAATATTTATCAACAGCAATTGATTCATTGGTCATGGGTAGAGATTATGAATAAAGTTGAAAATAACATTGTATTTACTAAATTATATATAAATAGGTAGGTAGGTAGATAGAGAAATTAGATAAAATAGATAGATGATAAGATAGATAGATAGATAGATAGATAGATAGATAGATAGATAGATAGATAGATAGATAGATAGATAGATAGATAGATAGATAGATAGATAGATAGATAGATAGATAGATAGATAGATAGATAGATAGATAGATAGATAGATAGATAGATAGATAGATAGATAGATAGAAATATACATAGATAGATAGATGGATGGATATATGGATAGATAAGTAATAAGAAATGGATATCATTACCATACATACTCACTCAGTACTGGTAATAATGTTAAAATGTAATGTGCAGATAAATTCTATGTGGCTTTGGGATATCTATGCCTTTGAACAGATTAATAAATCATACAAAAGATAAAATAAATTATATGGTCCAATCTAATGCCATACAGCCAGTGGGATATAGCCAATTGGATATCAATGTATATATATATTATGAGAAAACTAATAATACAACATTTGCAAACATATAGAAAATGATTAACCTATTCTACAAATGTATCAGCATTTTATAATCATGAAATAAAAAATATTGATATAAGTTTGATGCAAAGGTTATTAAAATGGTTTGCATAGAAAGAAATGGTAGACAAAAAAATTTAAAAAGCTTGTTTATGTCATAAAATTAACGTGATAAACATTAAGCCTGTTTAAAGCATACCACATTACTAAAATAATTATTAAAGTAATACCCTGTTCTAATTATGGGTATATTTACTAATAATTTTCTTTGATTAGTCATAGGTAAAAAATATTTATTTTATTTTTAAATGCATTAAAATTTATTACATATTTTATATACTTTAAATGATCAAATTTCAATGGTAAAATTTGCCTATAATGTTGCCTTCCATAAATAAAGGTAAAAACAATCAATTTAAAACAAAACTAAAACAATCAATTCATTATAAATAAAAATATTATTTAATATAATCTATCTTTCATAAAAGAAAGGGATTATTATTATTATTGTTTTGTTTTGTTTTAGATTATTTGTATATATACTATGAGAAAAAAAATTGTAATGTTTAATCATTTTTATATACATATATGTATTTTACTAATTATATTCAATGTGTGTGTTTTAATAATTATATTTATTGTAATATAATGCAAATAATACCCATTGGAGTGATTGCGTAAAATAGAAATATTTTGAAAATATTTCCTAAAGGGATGAAAGCCGGAGTAATGCATTAAATAATATTTTTATTTATAATGAGTTGTCTATTTCAATTTTGTTTTAAATTGATTATTTTAAATTTTATATATTTTATCCATCATTGCTGATTCCTTGTTGACCTTTAAGATAGCCAAATTAAATATGAGTCTAAATGAAAATTTTAATTGTCTTGTTACTATAAATAAAATAATAATTAACACTAACAACAACAACAACAACAACAATAATAATAATAATAATAATAATAATAATAATAATAATAATAATAATAATAATAATAATAAGAAGAAGAAGAAGAAGAAGAAGAAGAAGGAGAAGAAGAAGAAGAAGAGAGAAGAAGAAGAAGAAGAGAGAAGGAGAAGAAGAAGAAGGAGAAGGAGAAAGAGGAGAAGGAGGAGAAGAAGAAGAAGGAGAAGGAGAAGAAGAAGGAGAAGGAGGAGAAGAAGAAGGAGGAGGAGGAGAAGAAGAAGAAGAAGGAGAAGAAGAAGGAGGAGGAGAAGAAGAAGAAGAAGAAGAAGGAGAAGAAGAAGAAGAAGAAGAAACAGAAGAAGAAGAAGAGTTAAACAGAATTGGAGTTGAAAATATACCTGCAGAATATGATACTGTAAATAACCACTTGCTGAATTTAATAATGATTGTTAGTTTGAGAGGCAAGGTTATCTTCTATTTTAAAAATTCACTAATATTTACAATAAAGTTAAATTATCAGAAGTACATAATAAAGTGAAGAAATGGGTAAAAGATTGTAAAAGGGAATCGATGGGAAATCTTTTCCATTCATCAAGAAGGATAGCAATCATGGCACAACTGAGTTTAAATGATTATAAACTGAGTAGAAATAATATGGTAATCTTTGGCCCTGTAAATTAGTGAGTAACAATCATTAATGTATGTATCCAAAGAGAATGGTCTTAAGATTAGGAGTGCAAGAAATTTGGCCCAAAAAAAAAAAAGAATTCAGATATATGAAAAGATTGTGGCCTGGGCCAATTGAAAAGTTCTCATTCATTCATAGGTCTTCTTGAGATCATTTGTCTCTTTAGATGATTTTATTCATTATAATAGTTATTAAGAAGCAAAAGTCAAATAAATTGAAATATTAATGAAATTAATAAACTGTTTTTGTTCTTTGTTCAACATCGGATGTATGCATCTGATATTAAATTTTCAAACGTTAAAATAAATTTACGAATACACCTTTACCCCGCTTAGCAATTGGCTACTTAGCGATATTTCACAATAGCAATCATCATCAATTTGTACCCACTACTTTGATTTACAATCAATTTTTCATTATAACGATGGAGGTAAAAAATAAAAAATTTTGGGCAGCCATCTTGAATTTTGCATCACTAATGACATCAGAGAATAGATATTTTAAATTCATTTTACCCATAAGCAAAAGTATACTATTGTAATACTTATACAGGTAATGACTTTGCTGTAATTGTATATCACATACAATATTTTATTCATAAAACACAATGTTAGTGCTGCATTCAGTATTTTGATTATAGAACGTATAAACTTAAAATTTAAAATTAATGAATCTTTATCTCTCTCTCTTTATAAGTGTTGAATGTCTTTAGAAAAATTAAACTTTATTTAAATATAATATACAGTACTTGGATTATTTAAATAAAGTTTAATTTTTCTAAAGACATTTTGACACTTATATTAAATGATAACTTACTACAATTTATAAATACACTACAACTAAAACACCATCATCACAAACTTGTTTCTTAATTATGTACATCCAAGTGGTTTCAAATCAAAAGAAAAACAGTTAAAAAAAAAGTTTAAAAAGAAAAACAGATTGTATTTAAAATAAGTGTTAACGAATGAATAATCTTTCAACATGACTGGTGGGGGGGAGGAGAGGCACTATTACATTACTAAAAATATACAGTAAGAAAAATAAACTTAGTTACATTTTAAAAAATAAACAATTAGATTTTTTTAAAAAAAAAAATAAGTTGAATTTTTTTAATAAAGTTGACTGATTTACTATACGCATTAAGTGTTTTGTTACTCTGGAGTACAGTAATAAGTCTTTATGTTCAATTAAATTATTTATAATTAAACATTGTTTTTTAATATGATTAATTTCATATAAGTAATAAACATAAATGTACAGTAATATGTAACATAATACAAATTTAAAAAAAATGCACTTCAGTATCATTACGATAAAAACTTCTGCGAAAGAATATAAAAACTATTAAATTTAAATTTAGTTTCACTTTCTCTTTCTTTTTGCTGTACTGTACTTTTTAAACAGTGAAAATATGCATTTTTTTTCCTAGTGATATAAAACGTTTATTTTTAGATACCGTATTTAGTCATCATTACAATAAAAAAATCAAGAAAATCTTTGAGCTTGGAAACCAATGTGGATATGTTATGACAACAGGAACCAACCAATTTTTTCCCCATAGACTGCCATTATAAATACATATTCTGTATATGATATTCTTGCTTAACGATGAGTTTTGGAGGACCAATTGCCATTGCTAAGTGGGGCAAAGGTGTAATTGATTTTAAAAATGCATCAATATGCAATTAAAAATCATTTACTAGTTTTAATTTAGTTTATCTTTATTTAATTTTCCTTCTTATTAACACACCTTATTTATCAATAAGCAACATATACATAAAAATATTACAAATTTTATTCAATGAAAGTCTGTGCTCATATACTCTATATATTACATATATATATAGACACAGGTATATAATAAGCCTGTGTTTCAGTTATTACATTGTAGAGATGTCTGCCCATCCTTGCATATGTATTAAATGGGTTATGTCCAGTACATGTGGGGTTCAGATTGACCTTAGGTCAACATGGGTGTGACAAGAATCTCGGCCTCAAGGTGGCCTTTGAGCATTCCATCATCAGATTTTCAATTGGATGGATGGTTGAATAGTTGGAGGGTGGAGTAGATTGAAGCCTGTCCATTGAAGTATGAATATTGTCTATCTTAATATATATCTGAGCACTTATAGTATATATGTGTAGAGATGATAATCTGGACTAACTGATGATTGTTGGTTTATCATGAAATATGTATATTGGTGATTATTTATCTTTTCAACATATATGTGTTTAAGTGTATCAGTGATATTAGATAGAGTGGAGAGTGGTGGGTCGTGTGAAAGTCTGTGCTTATATACCCTATATATATATATATATATATATATATATATATATATATATATATATATATATATAGACAGGTATATAATAAGCCTGTGTTTCAGTTATTAAATTTCATTCAACTGCATTTGTTAATACAGTAATGTGATGCGATGAGATATGGCAATTCTTTTATTGAAGTCAGGAATTTCTCAGCCAGTATGCCCAGAAAAACCTGTTAGCCACCTTACATTTTCTTTCCATTTTCCACCCTAAGTTTTCCCCATATTCTTCTCTATCCTGCTCTATCCTATTTCCACAACATCATTTTTGTCCACTCCATGGTCTTTGTATCTAAATCCCCCCCTTATCTTTTTCCAAATCCAGCATAAAGAGCAAGAACCCACTTTCTATACAATCACTTAGTTTATATTTATTCTCCACAACTTCATTATTTGTATCCTTTCTGGTTGTAAGCATTTTCATTCAATTAGCAGATACATGCCTTCCTTACGTAACTTGCATATTAAATCATCCACATTTCTCAATTTATGGTATATTTCCTTATTGCTAATGATCTTGTTTGAGCCTTAAACAGTAGGCTACTTTCTCTGCTATTATTATAAATTAACTAATATCCAATATTCTGTTTACTTCTATATATATTTAGACTATTTTTACTCTGCATTCTAGTTCTTCATCTCTTTAGCTACCTATTTTTTATTAATGCATCTATTCTTCTATCCCATTCTTTGCCACTATAACACTCCTCCTCCTCCTTCTTCTTCTTCCTCTTCTACCTCTTCTTCTTCTTCTTCCTCTTCTTCTTCTTCCTCTTCTTCCTCTTATCTAAATCTTTTGCATATCATGCTATCTTTCTCACCTAGCTTGTTGCCTGTTTTTTACTCATAACCCAATTAAATACTATTCTGGCTATTTTCTTACTAACAATAAATTTCAATCTACCGAATATTTTCATTTTTCTTTTTACATCTCTCATAAAAATTTGACAATCCCATTTCTCCTTGAATTGCCTCCTTTGCTGTATCTCCATCTAATATATGTTTTCTTACTTCTCTTTCTACTTTTTCTAAGTAATATAAGATTCTTTATTACACACTTAAAACATTATTAACCCTATACAATAGTGCCACCCAGTGCAAACTACAGCAATCCGAAGATGCTATAAAATCCCTATCTATAAACCCAAAATAAAAACAAATAATACTTTCAATCCATGATAATTCACTTCAGTATCTACATATTTTGGTGCCTTGGGCTTTTTAATATCCATAGTGATCAACATCCTGTGTGTAGGATTGGTGTTGAACCACTAAAACATGACATGATTTTCATATTATGTGATGTTTTAGTGAATTTAAATAAATCTTACTGTGATCATGTAGGTTAATTACTGCTGTTGCCATATGATGAATCTATATCATGATATAACAGTAACCTGAAGGCACAAGGATCTATTCATGTGAAAATAGTTATAGAATCAAATACTTTTTCATGTTTAATGCTAATTAAATTTCTATATGCTATTATACATATATATTTTGTTACTAGAAAATGATGTTTTCCCAGTAATAAATAATTTGATTCAATTAGAATAACATCAAAACAGTTTTATCTGTTTATGGTAAATAAATATTTACACCAGTAAGGATAATTACATCCTATTATGGTTGGTGAGATTACAAATTGTATAGCTGTTGCTAGTAACAACAAGTTAGTTGCAGTAATGACTTTTAATAGATCTAGTATTTACAGCCATGTTGGCTTGCCTCATGAAACTTACGGTGCTTTTTGCCTTAGTCATTTCCCCACTCTGAACTTGAGAATGCCCGACTGCTCTCTACAAATAATAGGATATAATATATATATATATACTCTCAGAATAATTCTAATCCATATTATTCTCAACATAACACAGTAATCTTTTTTCTCTCATAAATGGGCCTTTGTTTTATAGCCAATTCACCTAACTTACTGTGGTCAATGAGATTTATTTATCTAGTTATATGACTGGTGTGTTTATGCTATCGGCTATTTGTTTACATTGTTGTTATTTAATTGGTCATCATATTTTTATTCTCAATCTGAACTAGAGATCTCTATACTTTGAACACATCAATTATCAAGGGTGAGCTTTAGAGATGACCACAACGTATACAGTGGAAGAATTAATGGATGTGATGGAAACCCTGTAGCTTCTCCTTTATTGGAGTCAGGAAACTCTCAGCCACTATGCCCAGAGAAACCCTTGAGCAACCTTACTCTCTCTTTCCATTCCCCACTCTAAGTTCCTCCTCCATCCCATTTTCACAATATTCTAGTTCACTCTATGGCTTTTATATCTAGATCCCCCTTATCTTTTTCCAAACTGAGTATAAAAACCCAAGAACCCACTTCTGTTTTATCACTTTGCTTATATCTATTCTACCACAACTTCATTGTTTGTAACTTTTCTGCTTGTAGACATTTACATTCAATTAACAATATTTTCTATGCCTTCCCTTACATAACTTGCAGACTAAATCACCTATATTTTTCCATTTATGTGCATATTTCCATGTTGCTAATGATACAGTTTGAGCCGTAAATGGTAAACTATTCTATTACTATTATCAGAAATTAACTTACACCCAATATTCTGTTTGCCTTTATATATATTTATTTAAACCCTTTTTACTCTCAATACTAGTGCTCCATTTCTCCAACTCCCTATTTTTTATTAATGCATTTATTCTTCTATCCCATTCCTTGCCACTATAACTCTCAACAATTCTTCTAACACAGTAATCTCACCTTCTGTATAAGTATACTGACATAAAGTCTTTATCCAAATCTTCTGCATAATATATTACTTTTTTCACCCATCTTGTTGCCTGTTCTTTACTCATAACCCAATTAAAAACTATTTTGGGTATTCTAGTGCTGCTATATTCTGAATGAAATTTATACATTATTTTATATTTTTATAGTTAATTGTCTTATAAAAATCATATAGTATATATATATATATATATATATGTATCAATAGAAAACTGTTAATTAACTTAATACATAGTGTTTGTAAATTATCCAATATATTTATTGACTAATTTACAAACAGTATCCTATATTTATTTCTGGCTTTCCAAAGTAAACCTAAAGATTTTATAAAATTTCAATAATGTAAAGTGAATAATGTATAGCAATGATGTGCAACATTTTTACCCTTGCACCTTCTTCCTTGGTCAAAAATTTGATATGATCCATTATTTGTTTTTACTACTAAATCATAAATGCAAGTATATAAACATCATCAATAATATTCTGTCACATGAACAGGTCTAGAGCATACTTACAATACCAATTCAAACATTTTTTCGATTCTGTTTATCCATTACCCCTGTTCTTCAATTTGACACAACTCTTCCCATCTCTTATAGCATCCAACAATATCAATTTTTTCTGTTCTTTCTTCTTGTTCCACTCATCATGTCCTCAAAAACATCTTTTATATCCAATCCCGTTTTTCTTTCTATTTCTAATTTCCTCAACCAATCTTCTTTCTACATTTATTTACTGTTTTCAAAACTTCCATGTTTTTTATTTTACTAATCTCAGCTTCCTTGCTCCTAATTTTATGATTCATCGTCCACGTTTCACAACCATGTAATATTACACTCCATCAATTCATAATAAACCTATAGTAATTTTTATTAATATAGGAATTTCTATTTGCTAATATTTAAGTATTAAGCACATACGATTTGAAATGAAAATTTTGAAGCAAATCGTAAACTTACAAAAAAAAAAAAGGTATATATAAGCAATTTATGATTGTAATCTATTTTTAAAAATTAAATTATTTCAAAAAGTATATAAAAATTTATTATTCAAAACTTAAATATAATTTATTAAAAAATTCGTGTTCCTTTGACGGGTCGCGACCTACGGTTTGCGCACAAATGGTGACTAGTGTATAGGTCAGGAAAAAAAAGCTATATTTCTGAAATTACATAACACGCAGTAGTGTTTATGTTTCTATTTGGTGTGGGTCAGTTTCAGTAAATTTTATTTATTATATTTAAAAGACATTTTGGGGGCTGTTTTTAAAGTTAGGTATATATATATGTTAAATTTTTTAACAAAAGGCAGTCCGATGGTAATTTGCCGTTTCCACACCACTCTCTAAACATTGCTTATTTTAGCGTAATAATATTAGGACTGAATCATAAACTTTAACAAGCTCGATGTATTGTTATACGCTTTGTTGTAAATAATATTAGTATTATGTTTTGATATTACTAATATCCGTAATAATATTATTCAAAGAGTAATAAAAAACTTTAGAAGCTAACAAGTCCATTAACATAATGGAATTCATTCTGGTAACAATAAATAAATGTATCAAATTTCTAGTCTTATTTTTGAAAACATCAAACTCAATTTGCTTTACACCCCAAGGGTCCGTTTACACGTCACTGCTTTCATATCGTTTTTGAAATCAAACACTGATATGTAAAGTTTTTTTTTTTTTTTTTAACAGAGAACATAGAAGCGCTTCTTTCCGCTAAAAAAGATTTTAATTCAATATTTTTTGAAATCATAACATTGATGTAAAAACTAGAAAGTTATTTTAATACTTTTGGCACAATCCTTAGAATAATAGTATTGAACTTTATAAAAATCAATACGTGTTCAGATCAATAACTACAACTTTTTGATGGGTGTAGAAATAAATAAGAAGCTAGACTTTTAAATAACATTAAAAAAGTTTGTTCAAAAAAAAAAAAAAAGAAACGAATTCAATAATTCCGATATGAACTTAGGAGCAGTTTGGAGTTACGACCTCATAACAACTTTTTTTTTTTTAAATAAAAAAAAAAATCACAAAGTTTAACTACTACATGTTAATTATATATGTGCTATATACGTTTCAACACTTATATACAAATTTATATATATATGGTTAATCGCAAGTTAATTTGATTAGTGAATGGTTAATGTACATATTTGTTTTAACTTTATATATATATATAAAAAAAATTAAGCAGGGTGAAACAAATTAAAATTGCAGGTTATCTGAAAACTATTATTTATTTTTTCAAATTCCTGGATAATTTGAAAGGATATTATGGTATAATGACTTTTAAACTCTGCAACATGACTTCGAATCCAGGCTGAGTTAGGCATGGTTTTCTTTTAGATTGTTATAAAACGTGTGCTATATATATATGTTTCAACACTTGCATACAAATTTTTATATATGGTTAATCTCAAGTTGGTTTGGTTAGTGAATGGCTAATATACATATTTGTTTTAACTTTTTTTTTAATTATAAAAAAAAAATAAAAATAAGCAGGGTGAAATAAATTAAAATTGCAGATTATATGAAAACTATCATTTACTTATTTTCAAATTCCTGGACAATTTGAAAAGATTTTATGGTGTAATGACTTTTAAACTCTGCAATATGGATTCGAATCCAGGTTGAGTTAAGCATGAATTTTTTTTAGATTGCTATTAAACTTAAAATTGATTTAGTTGCATAGACAACAGAGCTAGCTATTCCCTACTTAAATTTACACTATATAGCTCTGAATTAAAGTGATGAGAAATACCTCTGAAAACATGTTAAATGTAAATGAAGAATATGAGTTGTGGTTTGTTGGTATATGAATAAATTTTCATAGATGTCAGCTAGTCAAATATTGCTGCTATAAATCTCAATTAACTGAATCAAATGTCTTGAGTGAATCAGTTAAAACAATATATAAACCACATATTTGCTCGAGATTCCACTTTTCATATTCTTGGTAATAGTAAGGAAATAAAGTTATACATTACGTGACTTCATTTAATAAGCTTGTATTTACTAATGTAAATATAATGAGCGTACTTATAGCGCTAAACAAGCTTTTTTTTTTGGGGGGGGGGGCTTTAGATTTACAAGGTGACCATGAGTCCCAGTAATCACTCTTTCATCATTGAAAAAAAAAATCTAACATTATTTAAATTAAATTTGTAGTAATAAAAAAAAATATATAAATATTTGATAATTCCTTCAGTAATTTCTAATTTCATAAATTAGAACAAGAAACATTAGTAAATATGACTATGAGGACATAGAAAGCCATCGAAAGTGCTTAGCTGGCTTTGAATTATCATTATTCAATTATAACTTTTCCTTTGATTGCGTTTCAAGCATAATTTATATTTAAATAATTGAATAGTTTACTGCTAAGGAAATTATAAGGAGTGGAGCATCAAAGGTGATGAGTTGGACCCATCATTTCCATTGCTCTGAACTCTAGAGCCTGCCACCCCACCACAGCGCTTAGCCACAAAGAGAAGAATTAGTAATTATAAGCAATAAATCAGTATTAGTATATTGTAAATACTGAACTTTAAGATGTAATTAAAAGAGATCATTTATCTTTTTCACATAGGTGTGGTCATGTGTATCAATTATATAAGATGAAGTGGATAGCTGAAGAAAGCTTGAAAGTCTGTGTTCAAATCCCCTTTAATCAATTATAAGCAAATAAATTATTACTCAGGAATTCACAAGAAGTTTAAACATTGGATGTGATCCATGGACTTTGTTTCAGACTCCACCCTTCTGCCCTACAACACATAGAGGAATTCTATTCTCTTCAATTTTGATTTAGTGTACATATCCACAGCATTAAGCCAATTATAGAATACACAGTGAGTTTATATATAGAAGTACAAATTAGCATTTAAAAACAAGAACATTAAAATAATAGAATCAAAGTAGAAAAATAGGAAAAAGAATTAAATGAAAATGGTAAATCAAATATGACTTAAGATAATATTTTTTTAAGATGGCTCAAGTGAACTGTTTAAAATCTATAATCAAAAAAATATTTATTTGAAAATCTTTACTCTAAGTTCTGAGTGAACAAAGTAAAGGGGAGGATTTTAATATAATGAATCTACAAATTTTAAGTTCAAAAATATTATGAGTACGATTATTATAGTTCTCTTTTCTTGATATTTAATTTAGAGAGCAAGTTAGACATAGATATAATTTTATGTAAGAATTTAACTCTTTTGATTTTTGTCTCAGCATTAGCAGAATAGGATATGTTGATTATTAAATTGTTTTAAAAATGTCAAATAACAGATTGGATTTTGGTGATACCAGTCTTGAAATGAGAATTCCATACAACTGACCATACCAAAAATTGGGAGTACCAAAGATATAAAAAGGTTGTTTTGTTCATTTATTTAAATGCTTTTTCATATTCTTTGAATAATTCCTGTAATTTTGACAGTTTTGTTCAACATACAATCTTGTGGAGATGAAAAAAACCATTATTAGAAAGCATTATTTCTAAATCTCTTTGATGATCATTTGTTATGATTTTAAATCCACAGATATGTAGGAAAATCTTAAATTTCAGATTTCCTAAAGTAACAGACAGTGCAGCACTTATCCATGTTGCATTCATTTGATTATTTGTACATCATTTCCAAGAAATTATCCACATCTTTTGAAATAAAAGACAGCCATTAATAGCACAGATATGCTTGAAAATTTTGCAATCTTCTGCATAACATGAAAGGTGTTGTCAACAATATATAATTTTATTAAAATAGACAAAATTCTTCACGCAATAGTGCCACTCAATACAAGCCAAAGTAATCAATGGATGCCAGAAGGTTTATGCCTAAAATCCTTATCTAGTACCTACTCATCCAATATCCTCAGACTAGTTTCTAGCTTGTGGCTTTCATCATGGGGAATTTTACCTGTTTTAATAACAGTTATGAGCAATCATAAGAAATGGTGATCATATGATGTTTAGTGGTTTAATATAATTTTTTTTCTCCCTTTTCTTATGTATTGATTTTTTATATTTACGTATCATACCATTTCCAACTTTCTTAAACATTTCAAAAATACAATTTTTTATATCTAAAATGGAAAGTTAAAATGGGTTTAATTATGCATACAAATATGTGTATAAAATATATTAACTATATAGTTATATATCAGGATATTGTACCTCTGATGATAACTGCAGGACAGTTGAAACTATAAAAATAAAGTTTTGATTTTAAAAAAATTGTATTGTTGAAGGGTTGAGAAATTTGGAAATGGTATTATATGTTATCAATATAAACATTAAACAATAAAGGTGCAAGAGCAGTGCATTGTTGCAGTCTAGTGAAGCAACAATACAGTGAAGGAAATTTATTTTTAAACTTCATACAAGAAATTCTATAAGTAAAGAGTAAACCAATTAACTATGCTTTTGGAAGAATCTAATCTATAAATCTTTCAGAGAAGAATTATTTTATGATTAAATTCATCAAAAGGTATCGACATATCAAAATAAATAAATAAATAAATAAAAATGATTAAATAATCAATTATTTATATAGTACACATACCTATGTAATATTAATGAGTAATTCCTCTTAAAAATCTCTAATGCTTACAGGAAAATACACATAGATTTTTAAAATATATGCTCAGTGGTGTTACTTATTAATAATAATATTATTAATAATAATGCATTTAGCATTATCTTGAAGTTTGTTTTGTAAGGTGTTCTTCATCACAACTCTCTCTCCAAAGCGTACCCTCCTTAATACTAAAATTCACTTATTTAATATACTCATAATGATTAAAATTACATATTATTTGCCTATTGTTAAATTTTCAAAATCGTTTGATTATCATATCCTCTCCCTGCAACAAGCTACTATGGGGCAGAAAGATAGTTTCATTCTCAACTAAGAGGCTTAGTTTCCCACCAATTAATAATAGTCTGAGCCTCCACAGTATCTAAGTGTTCTATATCAAAAAAGGCATAAATACAATTACACCAGTTGTTCAAAAGTCCCCAGTGCTCCAATCACTGTTACTAGTAATTCCTACTGATAGACTTCCCCCTCTCTTGACTTCATTTCTCACTTATCAATCTATTCTATCTGCATCCAAGCAATCAACTTTCCCCCTGACTAATAAACACACATACTGGAAAACATAAGCCATACTATATCTGGAAGCCATCATTTTCTTTCTCCCATGTTTGGTATCAAAACCACCAGCTACCCCACTCCTTCAAAAGATGGTCCCTAGAGTCTAAATTTTTTGATTTCCTAGTTTGTCTCACCCTACATGTATTACTGACATCTCATTTTTTTTGGTAACATTGTTTATATACAAAAATAAAATACATTCTGCACTTTATGTCATGTGATAGAAAAAACTCAACACCTCTTTCAGCAGTGTCAAGCCTCATTCAAATGAGGAATATCATGCTAAATACATATAGACCAGTTTCATGAATACAACAATTAATTCAATTCTATCAAAAGATACACCCCCTCCCCAGCATCATATACCTGTTCTGGTGCACTCACACATCTTCACCATTGGCAACAACATCAGAAGACATCCAGCTATATTTATTAATAAGTTCCAACCAATCAAGGCCCAAGACAACAATATTGTATCCCAAGATATTTTTGCTGCCACATGATCACTATTGAAACAATCAGCTTCTCACCATATGTAATTCTACTCTGAATTGAGTTTTGTTCTTTGTACAGCACCTGTAATTTGTTTTCATACCACATGGATAATAATTATCTCCATATTGTACAGACAGATTAATAATTACAAGAACAATAATCAAGATTAATATAGTGACTGTATGTAACTTCAAATGTGACTCCAGATTTTGCAGTCATAAGCCATGTCTATCTATGCATTAAATTATGTTTTATATTGAACTGCTTCTTATAGACTTTAATAATTAAACTTGACACCCATCTCTGTATCTAAAATTAGTAGCAGTGTTTGTAAAAAAACATACCTTGCAATCTTATTAATGTAACCCTTAAATTCAACCCATATATAAACCTGTACAACATGATTGCACTTGTAACCCTTGCAATCAAAGTTATGTAATTCTACATAACCCAAAAATTTAATAAAGTTAATAAGAGTACCAAACTCTCCATGTAATAGTGCCACTAAGAGCAAGCCTTCATAATCAGTGGATGGAGGAAGGTTTGAGCATAAAATCCCTATTTAGTGCTTACTCATCCAACATCCCCAGACTAGTTTCTAGCTTGTGGCTCTTATCAGTGACACCTTGGATTTGAGACCACTGTACCTAGATCTTAGGATCTAATGCAACTCTCCAGAAGCCACCTTTTACCTATTTGGTTAACTATAAACCTAGGAGCCCAATATGAAGACATCATAATTTTTCCAAACCAATCTCATTCACTTATATAATCATATACATCTGAACTTAATTCAACATCTATACATTTTGCTGTCTTTGGTTTTTTCAAAAGACACAGTCACTATTATCCTATGGGCAGAATAAGTATAAATCATCAAAAGATCATATGATCACCATTTCTTTTGCTTGCTCATGCTATTAATAAGAGTACCAAACTCTCCATACAGTATTGTCAACCAGTGTAAGTCTTCATAATCAATGGATGCAGGAAAGTTTGTGCATAAACTTCCAATCTAGTGCCTACTCATTGTTAAGCAAATAGGTAAAAGTTGGCTGCTGCAGGGTTGCATTATATCCTAAGATCTAGGTGCAGTGCTCTCAAATCCAGGACTCCTCATTAATGGAAGTACCAGCTAGAAACTAGTCTGGGGATATTGAATTAGTAGGCACCAGGAAGGAATTTTATCCACAAACCTTCCTGCATCCATTGATTGTGAAGGTTTACATTTAGTGGCACTACTGTATGGAGAGTTTGATACTCTTATTAACCCCCCCCCCCCCCCCCCCCCCTCCCCCCCTCACCCCCTCTTTACCCCCAACTCTCTTTTTTAAAAAAAATATATAATTTTATTTTTTTTTTTTTTTAATGTTTATGATGGTGTTTTCTTTTTTTTTTTTTTTTAAAAATAAAAAAAAAAAAACCCCATTTAAACCTAAACAAAGAAGGAACATTTTTTTTGTTTGTTTTTAGCATGCTGTAAGCATAAGAAGTTCTGATTGCTGAAAACATAATAATAATAATAAGAATAATAATAATAATAATAATAATAATAATAATAGTAGTAGTAATAATAATAATAATGAAGAAAAAAGAAGTTTCAGAGAGAAGAAGAAGAAAAAAATACGAAAATAAGAAGATTAGACAAAGAAGAAGTAAAAAGAAATATTTACTTTTTATAAAGAAAATTGATTTAGTTTATATTATAGCTTAGCCGAAGAATATTTTAGAATAAATAAATAGAATATTTGAAAGAAGAAGAAGAAAAATAATAATATATTTTTAAAAAATGATAATATAAAATAGTTTAACAATAAGTTGTCTTGAGCAATTAAAAGATTGATTTTACTGAACAACCAAGAATAAAATAAGAAGAAGGTAAGAAGAAGAAGAAGAAGAAGAAGAAGAAGAAGAAGAATAATAATAATAATAATAAGAAGAAGAAGAATAAGAAGAAGAAGAATAATAAGAAGAAGAAGAAGAAGAAGAAGAATAATAAGAAGAAGAAGAATAAGAAGAAGAAGAAGAAGAAGAAGAAGAAGAAGAGAAGAAGAAGAAGAAGAAGAAGAAGAAGAAGAAGAAGAAGAAGAAGAAGAAGAAGAAGAAGAAGAAGAAGAAGAAGAAGAAGAAGAAGAAGAAGAAGAAGAAGAAGAAGAAGAAGAAGAAGAAGAAGAAGAAGAAGAAGAAGAAGAAGAAGAAGAAGAAGAAGAAGAAGAAGAAGAAGAAGAAGAAGAAGAAGAAGAAGAAGAAGAAGAAGAAGAAGAAGAAGAAGAAGAAGAAGAAGAAGAAGAAGAAGAAGAAGAAGAAGAAGAAGAAGAAGAAGAAGAAGAAGAAGAAGAAGAAGAAGAAGAAGAAGAAGAAGAAGAAGAAGAAGAAGAAGAAGAAGAAGAAGAAGAAGAAGAAGAAGAAGAAGAAGAAGAAGAAGAAGAAGAAGAAGAAGAAGAAGAAGAAGAAGAAGAAGAAGAAGAAGAAGAAGAAGAAGAAGAAGAAGAAGAAGAAGAAGAAGAAGAAGAAGAAGAAGAAGAAGAAGAAGAAGAACTTGTTGTTGTTCAGCAGCAAATCTTGCCTTTGACAGGGTTTGAATCACAGAAAATCTTGAAATGCACTTATTTTAGACTTACAGTCATATATATATACAGTAAATATTAGATAATCAAAATTGTTTCTAATTAACAAATATATATATATAACCAATTATTTTTTTTACAATTAATAAATTTTGCTTAATGATAAAATACATTTGAATGGTGACTACCAGGCCATGTGACTTGATGGATAATACCAACACCTATACACAAATCCAAAACATATTGCAATAATGCAAAAAATACTTTACAACAAAGGGATCATAATCAAGTTACAAACTCAGAAAACAATAAAGTTTTTCATCACTTCCAAAAAATAAATGCTAACAATATTTTGCAACTCGATATCAAACACAAAAAAAAATCACTCCATCCTATGTATTAGAATAACAATGATTTAAAAATAATTAATGAAAGGTTTAATGATTCTATTACAAGAGAGCTACATGCATCATTTAAAAGAATTCCCCCTATGTTCAATAATATTATGAGCTAAAAACCTGAATACATCTATACAAATTTCACAGGGATTTGCTCTATGACGCAATAACTTTACATGGGCTTTGTGACACAGTACTAAGAACTGCTGATCATCCCAAGTCATGGTATTTAAACCTCATATTTTATCAAGAAAGCCAAAAGATCTGGTTTCAAACCACTATTAAAACTTTAGGCAATTATGTACTTATCTTGGTTGATCCAGATTAATATAGTCATATCACTGTCATACTCAATAATGCATATCATGGATATGATATCAAAACTTTCAGAAAATGATCCAGCCATTTGGCAAAATCATAGCTTTCAATCCAGTTTATTTGAAAGATACATCAGTTCTAGTTTATAGCAACATCTTTGATTTCAAGGTGAGATTGCATCCAGAAATAAATCCAAACAGTATTCCTATATAGATTTCAGATTAGGAAGTCACACTGTCTCTTTATAAGGGGACACAAACCACAATCCTATGTATGTGAAGAGCATGGCTATCTTACAACACAATGTAACAGCAGCAAAAATCCACAATCACAACAGATAAATAATCATCTCAATACACACAGACTGAATATATCAACCACAAACACATGGTTAACATAAATCCAGATATGAATTACTATATTCAAACAACTCCATCTGAAAAAATCACTTCCACCCCCACCCTCATGGTTAAAATTGCAAATAAACATAAAAAACCATAGATTAAACAAACTACATGCAGGACATATATTCAAATACCACTCAAACAGCTCCAAATAACACATGAGATTCAAAATATATAATACATAAAAGTCACAAATATCAGACCAACTGAACTATCACAAAGCACCTCCAAAGAGACACAAAATACCATTAAAACAAGATCACACACAAAAAATAACACCTCAACATATATCATGGAGGTACTCATGCCCTGACTTCCATAAGTTCAACAAAACACAATAAAAACAAAATGAGGACCAGGTCACCCAAAAAGAAATAAAAACAACAATAAACTAAAAACAGAAGAGTACAACAGTTCATCATTGGTAACTAGCTTTCAAACAGAAGTCTTGATACTAATGGACATCACTCCTATCCAACTAATCAGTAAATCTTCACTAACATACAGCTCACATGCTAAAAACTAGCCATCAACATATCTTGAAGTGCAAAACACCCCACAATATTAATGAAAGTCAGACTAACAGATTTTAATATGCATGATTTATATTCAGCAAACAAAGTACACCACCTTAGACAACGAACTAGAAGCACCCAATGACATAAAATAGGGCTTCTGGAGACCAACATATACAGAAATTTGCAAAATGAACCTGCAGTACACCTTTACACTGAGGGCTTCACTGCTTGCTTCAGAGGCATGTCATCATCTTCAAGTGGTGCTAGTCTTCTTATAACTCTAAGTTCTCCATTCACATCATTCAAGACCATATATATTGATGAAAACCTGTTAATAGCAACCTTTCATCTCTGTAAAATCTCTTCCAACATAATATTTACCTATACTCCACCTGAAAACTTCATATCCAACATCATATTCACCATCAACTCATTACTAGCATCAACCCCTTACCCAACCATCCTTATGGAAAATTTTAACATAAAATACACAGAAATTCAACTGAAAGTGGCTTCATCAAATAGGATGGGTGATGGAGTTTCTTTATTACCAAACACAGTAATATTCCATAACAATCATCACACATCATTAATTGACCTTTGCTTCTATTTTCCAATTCTGTATCACTACATCTCAATTCATCTTTGTTCTTAGACCACTCTGCACAAACTGCAATACTCAACCTAGCTGAAATTCATCCAACTACATTACCCCTTGGGAAAACAATGAGGATTCTACTTCCTGCATCCACCCCAGAATTCCTTTTTTTTCAACCATATGCTCCACAAACATTATAGACTACAACTATGCACTGTGCAAAAATACCAGGCCTATGTAAATATACTTTCACTTAACATTGATCAAATGATCAGAAAACACAATCTAACCACCAATGCTTTTAGCCCTATCTGATGAAATACTTAAGTGAATAGCAATGTTTGAACCTACTGACAACACATACTAGCATATATGTAAGCTCACCCAGACATGTAACAACACATGTGAAGCACTTAGCCATCAAAAAAGCAAAATCTGCTTATCAACAGTATACATTGACTAGAGACTACATCAGATGAGTCCTGGGATTCCTCTACACCATATGAATGCCCAAAGTTCTTTGAATTACAACATCTGCACATGCAGTGAATAATATGGTTGCACCTTTATAATATAATCATTTCAAAAAGAAGCTTCAAACTCATCAATCCTTCATCCCACCTCATGACTATTTTGGACTACCCAAAGCAAAGACAATATGCCCAATACATATTATCCAGGTACTCATGGCATATAAAAATTTGAGTTTGAGCACTTCAGTTGTTCAACCACTCAAGTGCTATGAAATAACAACAGCAACAACAATAATAACAACAACAATAGTAGTAATAATAATAATAATAATAATAATAATAATAATAATAATAATAATAATAATAATAATAATAATAATAATAATATTATTATTATTATTATTATTATTATTATTATTATTATTATTATTATTATTATTATTATTATTATTATTATTATTATTATTATTTATTACTTTAGAGATGTTAAGATATTTGCCATCATAAGTAACAGAATGATACATAGAAATTTACATTCAAGATGTTACAACTCCATCGCTTCAGTAAACCACAACATTGAAGCACTATTAAGATAATGTATCACAACTTCACGAGTTATACATTTCTAAAAATTATAATGACTAACATTAGCAAAACATCACCATATTTTAAACACACAGTAGTAGTAGTCTTTTCTTTTTATGATTACAAAAGCTTATTTTAACTTCATCAAGCTAGAATTTTCTATCTGCAATATAAATGTCTTAATATAATGGTTACATCACTTAAAACAATTATCTGAATTCTTATATCACTATTCACCAGATGATTAAAATATATCTTCCATTTATTCAAATCATTATCATTCCTAATGATTTTAAAGTTTAATATATAGGTATTCAATTATTAATGTTTCTTAAAAAATTAAATATCTATATGTTAAAATTCTATTTCTTTTAAATTGTTCACTGTAGGCAAAAAAAGGAGAAGACATTCCTCATCAGACTTTATACTTAACTGGGTAATGAAAGTTTAAGAAGTTTTCTACCCTTCAATAATAGTGAAAACATAGTAACAATAAAAACATCACTGTAAAACTTAACATACCCTATAAGTCTTAAATATTTGTAAAATCTCATGACTATAATTATATCTAAAATTCATGTTAATTTTTTACTTGAAGCATCTAGTAATTTATTTTTATTAACTTTTCTTCATTCTTATGTTTTAGTATCATATCCTTCAGACACTTTCAGCAAACAGTTCAACATTTTACATTAGTTTTAAGGAAGCACAGTGCCTCTCTGTAGCATTTGACCCCTTCCCCAAGCTCACTCTACTCATTGGCAGATCAAATGAAAAATACTTATTTTTAATACTTCTTTCCATATAATATATATATAATCAAAATTACCCCAAATTCACAACTCAGTCAGACTAGCCAAAAAATAAATTCCAAAACACTACCTATGGTTTCACTGCTACAAGTAGACATCTCAAGTGTAAAAAACTACAAAATAATAACATATTTAAACTAAACATTACCCACAATTCCACCTACCTCCCATACACCCTTAATATTAAAAAATTTGTAGCAAACTTCTCAAGTGTAAAGAATTACAAAATAACATATTTAAACTAAACATTACCCACAATTCCATTTACCTCCCATACTCCCTTAATATTAAAAGAACTTTCTAAATATAGAAAAAGAAACAATAAAGTGAAATATAAGAACGCTAAGCTTTTTCTTATACAATTACAGCAAAGCCAATAAAAAAATATTTTAATGAAATCTTTGTTAATATTGAATTTTATTTTTTTAAATGTGAACAGATTTATATTAAGTCATCTTGAAGTTATGAAATTCTGTTCTAAAATTTAAAAGTGCATTTGTAATTATTAAAGTGTCATAAATGATCATACACAGTGTTTGACAGAAAGTAAAGATTGTATCTTCCTGTTTAACCTTACTTCAGATTTTTAAATTTATTTTAAAAAATATACATATTTCAAAGAAATCTAAGTGTAAACATTATAATAATTTTTAGTCATTATTATACAAATATTTTGGAAAAATAATCATAAATATTTAAATAAATTAGAGAAAGTGTATTTTTTTGCCTATTATTAACATCAATGGCAGAAGAGTTTATAAGTGATTTATATGCCTAAGATCAAATAATTTATCAATCAATATTTTTTTTTGCATTTGTTAATTCTTTGGAATTATCCTCTGTCTCTCTGTAGATTATTAACATTGAATTAGACTAAATTTAATTTATAAGCTCTAATATGTCTAACATCCAATATAAAACAATTGCATAATGATTATGTTTTAACTGTAATAATATAAATATTTGTAAAATATCAATCAATTGATAAACAGATATATCAAAGCTATATAAAAAAATTAATTATTAATAATAGAATGAGAACTTAATTCTAAATTCAATTTGCTTTAGTGTTTGTAAAATAAATAAATAAATATGTTAATAAATAAATAAATATATGTTTACAGGAAAAACCAAATGTTAAATTTATTTAGAAAACATTAAGATCAATATTAATATTTGATAAAAATATTATTCTTTTATAAAAATCTCTTAATTTAAATGAAAACTTATTTTACTATAGCAACAGAATTTTGATTTTTCACTTTATTAAGAATATAGGTTTGAAACTCTTTTTAAAAATGGGTCTTCCAGAAGGTTTTTAAACTTTAAGACTTCATTTGATGTACTTCTCTTTGGTCATTTTCCAGATGAAATGACGGTATGACTGGATTGTACATTTCTCATAAATATGTTGATAAAATTCATGTTAAAAATGTTATTGCATGATGGAATGAGACACTTTTTTTTTTAAAATGTCATAGCATCAGCCAGGGACGCGAACTGCCTGCAAGTGCAAGGCAGTCACGCTGACCTCTCGACCACCAATGCAAGACTGGAATGAGACACTTGATGGAATCTACAGGAAACTACATTATTCCAGATTTACTAATTAGATTTTTCATCCCATCATAATGTGATTTGCAGCTATTGCATAGTTTTTCATATAACCTGTGTTAATAATTCAGAAGGTAGCTCTGTCATTTAAATAGTCTAACTTTTTGGGATCCATAATTTCACATATTTCAGTATCAGTATGCTAATTTCACTTTAAATGTACTTTATGATGTATATTACTCATAGCCCACCTTTTACTTTTTTCCAAATTATTTTTTTCTCGTGTAGTTATATAAGAAACTCTTTAATTGATTAATAAGATAAAACAAGATGCCATTGTCCTTTCAAAATGTGAATTCCTTTATGGTATAAGTTCTTCTTCATATTTGATTGTATGTGGTTTATAGAATTCAAAACTATAATTGATATTACAAGATGCATTGTATTATAGATACTGAATGTTAAATATTGGATTAATTTTTACATGATTTTCTTTATTGCTTGCAATTTATCATGATCAATGAATAGGGTTAGTCCCATACATAGGTTGGCATGGCAACTGCCTTAGGTAGTAAATTGAAGTGAAACTTAAAAAGAGATGTTCTATGAATATTATCATTTTCAACCATTATCGATGCACTGCAGGTTGAAGGTTTCTCCAAGGTTAGTCCAGATTTTCTGATCTGTATCCTCTCTTCTCCAAATCACCCCAATACACTTTCTTATGTCTACCACCCATCTCACATGTGGTCTCTTTCTTGGTCTTTTACAATCTCTTGGCATTCAGTTTACGAATTCAACTGTCCATCTGTCATTATATATATACACACATGTATCTGAGCTATGTAAAGGCGGCCTTTTTTTAAAATTCATTCTTTTAACAAAAGTTTTTTTAAGATTTAATGTAAATTAAATAAGAGATTTTAATATTATATATATATATATATTTGCAGAATTACTGGCTTTGAATAAAAAGCTCACCATCAAATTAAGCCTCTAAATTAAAATTAAATTTTTTAATTATACCTGTTGTATCTGGTATGTGACTTTGATAGTAATAAGGACAACTATTACTGGCAGAATTAGCACAAACTACATGCTATTTATGCACTAACCAAAACTAAATGTAAATATGATACCATAGCATCTATTCCCTCCCCCCTCACTAAAGAACAATTTCAAAAATGAATTTATGTACTGTAATAACATAGAGACAAACTCTCCATACAGTAGCACCACTCAGTACAAGCCAGAGTAATCAATGGACACAGGAAGGTTTGCACATAAAATCCCTATCTAGTGCCTACTCATTTAATATCTCCAAACTAGTTTTTAGTTTGTGTATTTCATCAGTGAGGACCCTTGGATTTAAGAACATTGCATTATATCTTAGGATCTAATGCAACCCTCCAACAGTCACCCTCTACTTTTTTAGCTAACTATAAAACATTGAGTTGAAAATAAAAATACAGTAATATTGCACAGTTGATGAGCTTAGGCGGAAAACATTAATTTTCATTTTAGACTCAAAGCTTCATAGTTAGCTAAAAAAGTAAAAGAAGGGTTGCATTGGATTCTAAGATTTAGACACAGTGCTCTCAGATCCAAGGCTCCTCACTGATGAAAGCTGCAAGCTAGAAACTAGTCAAGGATACTGGATGAGTAGGCGTTAGATTGGAATTTTATGCACAAACCTTCCTGCATCCATTGATTACTCTGAACTGCACTGAGTGGCGCTACTGTATGGAAGGCTTTACCTCTGTAACGAATCATTTGTGTAAGTGTAAAGAATGGTGATCATGTGATGTTAGTTATTTGTTTATATTATTATTTTTTTTTTTTTAGGTTAAAATTATAGTAATATTTTCATTCTGAATACTATTTTCAGTCATTTTAAAAAGCATATTTTTTAAGGCTTGTCACAGCCGCCAAATTTGTTTTGCTAGACCCTGAGATGGCACATCTAATATGTTTATGATCAGTAGTTGAATGCAGATTATGTAAAGCTTGTAAATTAGTTTTGGTCTTAATGGAAATTAGATTTGTATTTCATTGGGTAATCCATAGAGAACCATGTAATTGCCCGATGTCGACGTTTAATATGTTTCTAATTACTTGTCATAAAAGATAAAATAAATATGAAAAAATACTTATGTATTTACAAGTCAATAACAGATAAACTAGATGAAAAATATATTTTCCATCAGCAATTTTACTTTCGATAACTTTTAGAGAAAAATTTCCTATACAGCATCCCTATTAAAACTTGCTTTATTTCTTTACTATGAACGTAATACTCCTAATTTTTTTTGTGAGGTTCGTTGAGAGAGTAAGGGATTAAATTAATTTTTATTGTGTGTGCGTGTGTTGTATTAACTGTCTATGGAAACAAAATGATTTTTTTTATTTTATTGCTAAAAATCATGAATTTTGTTCACGTGTTTATATCTGAAATACAGGCTTATTACATACCTATATCAATATATGTAATATATAGGGTATATGAGCACAGACTTTCACACGACCCACCATTCTCCACTTTATCTCATAACACTGATACACTTGAACACATATATGTCGGAAAGATAAACGTGTTTATGTTTTTTTAAAAACAACAATAAAATATTCACGTAGAAATATATAAATGACAATAAAACAATTAGCAAAACTTATTTGTACAATATTTTCATTTTTATGTACTCAATTAAAACATTTTTATTTAATTTTTCTACTAAATGAGGGCAGCACTGTCTAATAGTAAGACTAAAACCATTTTTTTCTTTATGTAAAGTAATCTTTGAAAATTTATAAAAACTTACATAATTTGTAAAAAAAAAAAAAAGGCTGTAAGTATTAAATAACAAAAGCAGTTCTAAATTCTCAATATATTTATTTAGCATTTTACAATTTTAATATAAAGTTTATATATGTACATAGGTATGTAATCATATCATTAGAAAACGCATTTACCTTAAAAATTGCATTACCGAGAAATCGGTAATATTCTTTCCTTCCACTTTTGTTAATACAGTAAATTACAATGTATCAATTCATTTAATATAATTAGGAGCCTCCTGTAGCAATGGAAGTGAATTCGCCTGCCATGATTATAAACTGAGTTCGAATGCTGTTGGATAAACTTTATTTTCCCTCCACATTTTAATCAGGTGTGGAATTTCTCTTTCAGATAATCAGTGCTATGAACCACGTAGCTAATCATTTAATATTGGAAGGTAAATATGTACTTTTAGCTAGAGGATAAAACAAGTTTATGGGAAAACATTCAAAGCCTAACTACTCAGCAAATGGCAAGCTATTTTGTCTATTTTTTTAAAAAAAATTACATATATTTTGACATTTGTAATGAAGATTGGTTAATCTAAAGATCTTAAAATGAGTATCAATTGTTTCTGCCTTACCTAAAAAATGTTTAATAAACAATCATTATACGAACTGCAAAGTAAATGTATGTATAAGTAAATTCATACTATAAAAATAATATGTATACTATTTTTTATCTTCTGACTGCTTTGTTATCATTTAAAAAACAGATGGAAATTGAGAATGATTTAAAATGCTAATTTTAACAAAAAAAATTTAATAGTAGGGCAGATTTGACTCTTTAATGTATGTTATACTAATGATAGTCTTTCAAAGTTTTAAAGTTAAAATTTGAATTATGATGGGATGTGATGTGATGTATTTGGCTTCTCCTTAAACGAAGTCAAGAATATCTTAGCAACTATGCCCAGATAAACCTGTTAGCCACTTTATTTTCCATTCTCCACTCTAAGTCTTCCCATATTCTGCCCCATCCCATTTCCACAACATAATCTTTGTCAACTCTATGGCCTTTAAATCAAAATCCCCCTTATCTTTTTGCAAACCCAGCATAAAAACTACTAACTCACTTTCTGTATTGTCACTTTGTTCATACCTATTCTCCCGTAACTTCATTATCTGTACCCTTTCTGCTTTCAAGCATTTACATTCAATCAACAGATGCCTAATATTTTCTATACCTTCCTTACACAATTTGCACGCTAAATCACCCATAGTTTTCCATTTATAAGTATATTCTCTTGTTGCTAAAGATCCCATTCGAGCCTTAAACAATAAACTACTTTCCTTACTATTATCATAAATTAACTTGCTTCCAATATTCCGTTTACTTCTATATATATTTAAACTCTTCTTACCCTCCATACTACTTCTCCATCTCTCCAACTCCCTATTTTTTATTAATGCTTCTATTCTTTTATCCCATTCCTTACCACTATAACACTCAACAATCCTCCTAACACAATCATCCCACCTTTTATACAAGTATACCGATATAAATTCTTTATCCAAATCTTTTGTATACCGCATTACCTTTCTCACTCATCTTGTTACTTGCCCTTTACTCATAACCCAATTAAACACTATTTTGGCTATTCTTTTACTATCCATAAACTGCAACCTACCAAACATTTTCATTTTACTTTTTGCATCTCTCATATAGAAACTTGACCATCCCATTTCTCCTTGAATTGCCTCCTTTGCTGTTCACATCTCTGCATCTAATGCATGTCTTCCTACTTCCCTTTGTACTTTCTCTAAATAATCTAAAATCCTTTTACTAACACATAATGCATCATTACCATATGTTAACCCTGCCACTGCAACTCCCTTCCATAAAATTCTAGCTTCATCGTATTTATTATATGAAAATACTGTTAGTTTCTTTATCAAACCTTTTCTTTTCTTTGCTTCATTTACCAATTTTTTCTCCCATTCAACCAAGCAATTTTCCTGATTACATAAGATGATTCCCAAATACCTATATCTATCCACCACACTTAACTTTATATCCCCCAATAAAAAAACTACATCCTCTCTTGATTTTTCTTCACTAAATTTAATCCCCATCTCTTTACCCACCCTTGCACATGTCCTCAACATAATATCCATATCTTCTCTTCTTTCTGCACATAAAAAGATATCATCTGCAAAAAAAAAAAGACCCGACAAAATATATACTCCTTTGCCACCTATTAATGGTATCTCTACCCTTCTTCCTAGTCTTTCTATTGCTTTTTCCATTTCACTCAAAAACAACAAAAACAAAATCGGTGACATAGGGCATCCTTGCCTTAATCCCACTCCATTTTTAACTTTAACTGATTCTATATCCCCTAATTGGTAAGTATAATAATTATTTTCATATAATTTCTTAATAATATTTACTAAAGCTTCATCCATTCCCAAATTGGCTAATCTTACCCATAATCTATTTCTATTATATGCTTTCTCTATATCTATAAAATCCATATATAATGATCTACCTGTATTCCTGCTCATCTCCATAAGTTGTGTAACTACAAACAAACTATCTCCTATACGCCTATCTGACCTAAAACCTCCTTGCATTTCCCCCACTATATTATTCTCTTCCATCCATTTTACAACTCTTCCAGCTACCATATATGAAAAAACTTTATATAACACTGATGTTACCGCTATCGGTCTATAATTATTTAACTTTCTATGATCCTTACCCTTTCCTTTAAATAATAATCTTATTCTTGTATTACTCCAACTACCCGGAAAAACTGTCTTCTGTGCCATCTTATTAAAACATGATAACTTTGCTTTTGCTCCATGCCCTAAATTCATTACCATCTCTGCTGCCCATCCATCTAAACCTCTTGCCTTTCCACTTTTCAATCTCTTTCCTGCCTCATTCAATTCATTTTTTGTGAACCTAATATTCCCACTACTAACTGCTTTCATGTTTTCTATCACTAGGAGAAAGTAAGTGCAGCACCATCTATGACTTACAGCGTGTATCAGTAGTGTTATAGTCCATCTATTCACTGCAAAAATTTTAAAACCCTAGTCAATCTGGATTATAAATTATAACATGGAATCTGGCAGTGTGTTTGTAGCTTAACTCACAATTGAAGGATATACTAACATTATATTGTGTTTTAAATTGGGTTAATATTTAAAATAACTGATATTTCAGTCTATCAGATCTATTTAAGATACATAGAGGCAAAACTATCCATGCAGTAGCGCCACTCAGTGCAAACCAGAGTAATCAATGGATGCAGGTTTGTGATGTTTAGTGGTTTAATCTATATAAGATCTTGGCAAAAATAATTGCAACTCATCGACAGTGAACATTGGACTCAAACCAATCAAAAACAAGCCGAAGTCAAAATGGCTTTAGCGTAGTGAATCTGTTTGAAAAAAAGGTATGGAAAAAAACCCAACAAATATGAGATGCCATTATACTTTACATTATAAAAATGTATTTAATTCTATAAGCACTTTGACAGTAATTAAAGCATTGGATCATCAAGATTTGGTTCCAAGATATTGTGATAAGCTGAAAAATATTTATCAAAATGCATTAACAGTGATTAGATAATTTGATGATACTATGAAGTCCAATAGGGAGTATGGTTTACAACCATGTAATCTATATTTCCAAAAGATTTTACATTCAGTTTTACAAAAATGCTTTGTGGATCAAAATGTGAAGCCAAGAGAGTAAAAATATGTGTGGCTTATTTAAGTCAACTAGATTTGGTAAGTGATGTGGTTGTTTTTACAAATAATGCTTCAGACCTTCAAGATATGTTACAAGTGTTATGAGATGAAAGTAAAAAAATAAAGTCAAAGATAAATACTAAAAAGATTTAAAGAATGTTCAATGGATTCTGGCAGAAGAACAAATAAAATGTATTAATGCAAGTGGAAACATAATAAATGAAGTTAATCATAGTACAATAAAGTGCTTTTGGTAGAAGTACTATTTAAGGAACATATACCCATGTGTTCAAAAAGAAAAGTTATTAAGTTTTAATACTTATCACATAAGAATCTATATGTGGGTGCTTAACAGAAAAGCAATACAGAAACTTCAGATCATATAGTAAAATATGGAAATGTGTATGTTGGGAATAATTAAAAGGAATCACATATGAAATATTTGGTAGATTATTGAATTCAAATGGAGCTGGTGTTGACATATTTGTAGAAAAGATGACATTATATGGTCAGTTGAAGACTTACTTTGGGGCCCAAGAATTTTTAAAAGGCATATGGGAGCAAATGCATCAATTAAACTAGATAAAGTTTTTTCTGTAACAGATTAGTTATCAAAAATGATGATCTATCTATCTATCTATCTATCTATCTATCTATCTATCTATCTATCTATCTATCTATCTATCTATCTATCTATCTATCTATCTATCTATCTATCTATCTATCTATCTATCTTTCCATCTATCCATCCATCCATCCATCCATCCATCCATCTATCTATCTATCTATCTATCTATCTATCTATCTATCTATCTATCTATCTATCTATCTATCTATCTATCTATCTGTCTATCTTTCCTTCTATCTATCCATCCATCCATCCATCTATCTATCTATCTATCTATCTATCTATCTATCTATCTATCTATCTATCTATCTATCTATCTATTTACCTACTTTCTTATCTATCTATCTACCCTCTACCTGCTCTATCTATCTATCTATCTATCTATCTACTTACCTACTTTCTTATCTATCAATATCTATCTATCTATCCCTCTACCTGCCCTATCTATCTATCTATCTATCTATCTATCTATCTATCTATCTATCTATCTATCTATCTATCTGTCTGTCTGTCTGTCTGTCTGTCTGTCTGTCTGTCTGTCTGTCTACCTACCTACCTACCTCCCTCTCTATTTTCCTACCAATCTGCCTACTTACCTATTTACTTTATTTATCTGAGTGCCTATCTACTTTATCTGTCTATCTATCTAACTAATTAACTATATAAATAAATAACAAATTATCATTAATCTACAATGAAAGTAAATAATTAAATTCCAAAGGATTGTGGACAATTAATAATTATTATAGGCAATTATATTTAAAATTGCAGTACTCTATAAATTTCTTTATCAATAAATATATAAGAGCTATATCCAGACAAAGGCATTATTCCCAACCTCTTTAATGTCATACTATATTAATGACCCATAAGTTATGTATATTTGCACAGTAATATATAAATTATGGAAAGGTGACCAATCATGTAGGAACATGTTTTTAATTAATTGTAGGTCAAGAATGATGCTCAGTATGAAATCATGATATGAGTCCAAACTCTCCATATAGTAATATCACCAAGATTTGTGCATAAAATCCCTATCTAGTGCCTACTCATAGTGAACCAAATAGGTAAAAGGTATCTGCTGGAGGATTGCATTACATCCTAAGATATAGATGCAGTGCCCTCAAAAACAATGCTATTCACTGATGAAAGCCATAAGGTAGAAACTGGACTGGGGATGTTGGATGTGAAGCACTAGATAGGGATTTTATGCACAAACCTTCCTGCATCCATTGATTATGAAGACTTGTACTTGGTGGCAGTACTGCATGGAGAGCTTGGTACTATTATTAACAGCATGTGTAAGAATATGAAATGGTGATCATGTGAAGTTTGAGATTTCATTCCATATAGTGAAAATTATACAGTTAATTCAAATATTTTCTTTTACTATTTATTATTTTGCCTGATACAATAGATCGATAGGTAGTAGTAAGATAGATAGCTAGTAGTGAGACAGATAGCTAGTAGGTATGTAGATAGGTAGGTAAGTTATATACATATATAGATAGATAATGGATATCTAGATAGACAGGTGAATAGGTATATTGATTGATAGATAGATAGATCGTTAGGTATTTGGATATATAGATAAATATATAGATAGATAGCTTGACAGATACATAGGTAGATAAATATTAAAATACCCTTTTGATTAGATAACTACTGAGAAAAGGCCTTTCCAACAGTTTCTTTTATTAGGAACGTGGGTATCAATTGATTTTTGATTGAAGTTTCAATATTTTTCCATCATTGATTTAGTTAGAACCACTGAATATTTATTGATAATTAGGCCAGTTATTAGCTTGATACATGAAAGAAAAAGTCTAAGATTGCTTGAAGTATCAAATATTTTACAAAGATTTCCCAAACATTCAATACCCAAATAATGTACATTGAGATATATGACTCTAACATAATAAATTTGATATGTATAATATATGAATATATGTATATGTAATACATTTATATTTATCAGTTTTCTATGTAACGGTAAAGTACGAAAATATCTAATGGAAATCATAATGAAATCACAGATGTAATAAATAACCACTAACCAAATAAATTTTAAATATAAGTTATGTATTTTATACTTCACTAATGTAACAAAAATAATTAAATATTAATTTTAATGTACGGTAAAAATGTAAACAATTATCTTTGGAATATTATTCAAATAATAAATATATTTTATTGTCTGAAAATTTGTGATAATAGTATGAATTAAAGTAAAATCAGACTTCTCTCTTTTTCAAAAGTTGTTGGTCTAGCTAGAGACTGTAACATTGAAATTGAACCAGTGACTTATAGGTTTATGAATAATGAATTTAACCCTATATTCTAACCAAGTAGTCTATTTATAAACATTAAAAGCCTAAACTTAAATTAGTTAATAAAATAACTAAAATTCCCCCAAATTTAAGATTAAAGAACACTACCCATAAAAAATATAACTGCACAACACAAGCAATGGTTTCCCCTCTAAAACAAACTTCGCACATGCAATGGAAACTACTGATTGTGTTGTATGTTTTTTTTTTCTTTTGGCTAGTCTTGTTTAATTTTGAATTTGAGGTGATTATATATATATATATTGTACACTTTTATATTGGTACACCCCATTATAAATTAAATTGGAAGTAAATTTTAGGGGAATAATTATAAATTTTATAAAATAAATATATTTACAAATCCATTTACGTCTGTTTCTAATCACGACTCAATCCTTTTTTCTTTTCAAAATATACATTACATATAGCCATATAATTCTATAATTAAAACACTTCTTTTCTTTTCAAAAATTTTATTTGATGTGTGTGTATATATATATCCACTTGAACGTTTGGACTATTTTTACTCTATAGTCATTTTCAAGGATTTGACTCCCTTCTCAAATCCTTGAAAATGACTACAGAGTAAAAATAGTCGAAACGTTCAAGTGGATATATATATACACACACATCAAATAAAATTTTTGAAAAGAAAAGAAGTGTTTTAATTATAGAATTATATGGCTATATAAATATATTTAATTGTTAAACTAAGAAAGATAAAGGTTACCTTGTTTGTTTGGGGGTTTGAATCCAAGGTTAGTTAACTTGAATTAGTATAAATTCTCTAAATCTTGGTTAAAATGTTATTTTAAAAGCATATGAGATTAAATAATGAAATATAACTTAATAGTATTTGTTAATAATTAATTGTTTAATAATATTTAAAATTGTAGTGAAGTCTAAATATAATCTTATAAATAATAATATGTACTATAGATATTGGTAATTGTGTCTGTGCACATATGGTGTTATACAGTAATGGCTATTTCTGGTAAAATCTTAATTTATTTTTAAGAAATGAATAAGATACTATTTATTTTATTATTTTTGTGATAAAAAAGTTTATAGAATTAATATAGGATTTAGTCTGTACAAGATAAAAGTAAAATTATTTAAATTAATTTAAAGTTAATTGTATTTTTTATTAAGTTTTATAAAGATTTTTTTTTTATTAGTAAATATTTTTAAGAATAATATGGTTTTAAAAAATATTCAAGCTGTTGTACCTAATTAAATATTCAGTAAAAAGAGATTAGAAGAATTAATCTATGAGATATCGTATTTGAAATGTGGTAAGAATAAGAAGACGATGGGTTTTTTAGGCATTGACACATATATGGATAGGAAGAAAGTAATTTAGGTTTTTCATCAAATTTAGTTTAAATTTATCAAATATTAATATTTTGGTTTTAAAAATGTAAAGTGATTACTATTTAGTTGATAATCTAAAATTATTTTATAAAGTTTTTTTTTTTTTTAACTATGGTGTAAAAAAAAACCTTTAAAATCTCTATTGGAGTGAAATCAATAATCTGAAAAATATCCTTGGAATCATAATTTTGCTAAAAGTACCAAGACAATGGAAGGGGAAAATTGTGAATTCATACAAACGGTATAAAATAACAAAGGAGTTGTCAAGTGTTTGGTGGCCTAGTCGTTAGCATAGCTGTCTTCCAAGCAGCTTGCCCAGGTTCGCTTCCCTGTCAACGCTTTGACATATGAAAAAAACAAAAAAACAGAGTTCAATGAAAAAATAATGAGTATTTTATTAGTACATAATAAGTTAATTATTAAGCAGGCTGAAGTAATTATATGTCATGTCAGTAGTAAAACTTATAAACGACTGTTTTGGAATTTGTGGATAAACAAAAAGAAAAATATTTATGACAAATAAGATGATAAAAATTGAATCATTAAATAATAATAATGGAAGTATTTGTCTAAGGAAAGTTATATTTAATACTAGGAGAGAGCAAACAGAAGCTTATCTGGCTAATAATTTAAATTATATAAAATATATTAGAAGATGGGTTATTATTTTAATAAAATGGTTAATTACGATGAACTGTAGAGATGAATTTTACATTGTATATGAACGATATACAAATTTAAAAATCACTGGCTCAGTTCCGTTGCTCATATGAATAACGGATCAGGCCAGTAAAGAGAGAGAGAGAGAGAAGAAGAAGAAGAGCATTAGAAATATTGCATTCCGACTTGTGATCTATTACTAATAATTGACTGTATTTGAAAAGTTTAAATGAAGTATAATTTTTTCTATAAATATTTAATAATTAAAATTAGTTGATGGAAATAGTTCAACTTATAACTACAAATATAAATAGCGATTATATTATTTATTATTCTGCACATGTTTTTTTTTTTTAAATATCTCTTCATAATTAAATGAAAAAGTGTGTGTGTAAACATATATAATAATTGAAATAAAAAATATAAACTTTCTCAATAATTAAATCGCGCAGATAATCTTCAGAGAAAGAAAAACTAAAATTAATTCCCGAATTAAAAATTAGTGCAAACTTTACTCACTAGAGGTCAGAATAATACAGTACACTTTTTTTAAAAAAAAATTTCATGCAATTGAAGACATAGATACAAGACAATATAAGTAATCATAATTATAGAGCGTAAATCTTTTAAATCATATATTTATTTTTTTCCAAGTTTATTTACGCCAATTATATGAAATGTCCGAATCGCACAATTCAGATCTGTAAATCATGTAAATAAGATAATACATATTCTCAGAAAGACAGACTACCACCAAAATAGACAGGTTATTCATATAAAGCTATCCAAGCTTAAAAAAGATTACTACATAGAGTAGCATCTATTATCACAAGGAATACAGTTGTATGCAAGCTTCAACACGGTATAACAATGTATAAATTTGTTTATAAACCTACTTTCGGAAAAATTAAATAATTTTTATTAGTCATTCATTAGACTAGAGAGAATCTAATCCCTCCACGAGGTGTTAATACTGAAAATTTGTTATTTTTGAAATAGATAAATGTATAATTTAAAAGATTTAAGTTCAATCATTTTAAGTGTCCCATCAATCTTTATATCCTTAAAAAGCTCTTATTAAACTGATTAGTTTTGTAATTAAACGTGCAACTATTTCTCTTTTGGTATTTATTCTCTAGTTGTATACTTTTTTATAACTTGTTTTTAGGATGTGGATAATTTTTCATAGATATAGATACGTATGTGTTAGTATTTTTAAGTCTGTAAATTTTGATTTTTTTTTATATGTGTTCACGTGTATTATAACACAGTTATAACAAGTCACTAATACGACAAATTGTTTATAATTAATATTAGGGTGCGTGCAAACGCATTTTAAACACACATGGTCTTGCGTAAAGTTGCTGGATTCCAAGATATTGCAAAATACCTAGAAAGAGACCACATATGGGATGGATGAGTGAAATAAGAAAGTGTGCTGATGTGGAAAAGAGAGTCTAGAGAACAAAGAAGATAGATTGAATTGCAAGATAGATTGAATTGGAAGATATTTTCATTCTATTGTGGACAACATGATGATGAATTAAAATAAAATAAAGTATCAATTTTAATTAAATTCTTTCTGTGTTTGAATTCATATTTTGTTGTTGTCGTTGTTTTAATAGCTGATTAGACCGCTTTAAAAAGCTGATTTTTTTTTTATTATAACAATTTGGAAGTCATTTTTCAAATCGCTCAAAGAAAATCTGAAGAAAAATAATGGTTATAAAAATCAATTAGAGATCTTATTTTTTTTTTAATTAAACTACTTTTTCCCCTTTCTCATCGTTTTTTTCTTTTTCTTTCAGTTCAACTTTATTATGGAACATTTATGAAAATGAAAAAAATTACTAAATCAATTAAAATTTTGATTAAAACAAAAATTTAAGCACTTTTAAGCAAAAGATTTGTCCACCATTCAGCAATTTTTTACGTTTAAAACTTAGCGTAAACATAATAAAGTTAAAATAAATAATCTTGCTTTTACATAATTATGAAACACTCATTTAAATGTAAATAAATATATTTAAGATATCAAAACACGCTTAAATATATGTAAAATAACACATCGAATAGTTTTATTGCTTAGGAATTCTCTTAAAAAGTTCTAGCGTGGGAGTATCAAAATTGATACCCTACCAGTATAAAAAATGTTGGTTATCAAACCCATACATAAGCACGCAAATGAGGGAATAGTCATCTATATCAATACATAGAAAAAATCAACATCTCTTCAGAATATTTTTTTTCTGAACAACTGGAAACAGATCGCATCAGGTGAATCTAAAAATTAGCAGCTCTCCTCTTCCCCACCATACATATCAATTTATATTCTGTACACATTTGCCTAAAAGTCTGTGATGGTGGCCTTTTAGTTGTAATTATATGTTGAGCTACTTCCATCTTTTAATATTAATTTAACTGTCTTTAGGAAAGTTCAAAACTTTATTTAAATTTTTCAAATATATTCAACTGTTGTCTTTGGCAGAATAGTTTAGCTTGTTGGAACATCATCTTTATTTGAATATTTACAGCTCTAAAGGTCCCAGGTTCAATTTCCATACAATATTATTACTAATCAGACCAGCAACTCTAATGAAGTGAGGGGACTAATACTATTCAAATTTAATGGAATTGAAAATATTAAATAAAGCATTATTTTATATAAAAATATTTAGTAATTAATAATGGGAATATTCAATGTATAATCACAAATTATTTTGCATAATTAAGAAAAAGTACTGCTTTTGTATTTGTTGTAATTAAAAAATTAACATTTATTATGAATCACATGATCACTATTTCATATACGTACTCATTCTTTTATTAAGAATACCAAATTCTCCATATAATAATGCCACCAATTGTAAGCTTTTGTAATCAATGAATGCAGGAAGGTTTGTGCATAAAATCCCTATCTAGTATCTACTTATCCAACATCCCCAGATCAGTTTCTAACCCATAGGCTAATGGTGAATGTGGTATTTGAAAAAACAAAGACACCAAGATACTGAACTGAGTTCAGACCTATATGACTATAATTACAAATGAGCTTGGATTGGAAACATTATGGTATTTTCAGCTTAAACTCCTAGTTTTATAGTTAAGCAAATAGGTTAAAGATGGCTGCATTAGATCCTAAGAAACTAGTTTGGGGATGTTAGGTGAGTAGGCACTATATAGGGATTTTATGCCAAACCTTCATACATCCATTGTTTACAAAAGCTTGCACTTGGTGGCACTGCTGTGTAGAGTGTTTGGTACTTTTATTTATTACGATAATATAAACTTCATCTTACTTTTTGTTGTCATTATTTTTAGCCACTCAAGTTGAGGCAGGTTTTGATTTGTATGTTTATGTCAACTGTCATCTCATTGCATGAGCCATGTTCATGATGTTGCCTATTTGTGAAATCACATTTTCATTCCTTAATAATACACAGGATAATTCTTTTGACAATATTGTCTTTTTGTTTTGCTTTATTTTTACTTCATTCTTTGTCTTTCTATTTTTCTTTTGCTGTATGTTTATATCATTCTTTGTCTTTTCTATTTTTTTTCTTTTACTACAACTAGAATGATCACATCCATTTACATGTGATTGTCAATGATGAAAACAGTATATTTGGCACTTCAGGTAACATGATCATCAGTTTTTAAGGCCATTGTCTTATATTGCTACACTTGTGTAATTATGTTCTCAACCATTCTTTTCATGTTTGCATGTGAACTATATCCAGTTTCACTGCTTTCATGCTTATAACATGGTCTTGGCCTCATGCTTATCCTCAAAATGTTGCCCTCCAAAACATTTTGGAGGAATGTGTCACGGGAATTTTATCTCCTCAATCTAGTTATTTATCCATACTGATTTATTTTAATATCTAACCACTCATCATCTTTCCCATCCAACCTATCTGGATTGTCTTCTCCAAATCTATATTTTTATACTTTCCTGTCTTAGTGATTTCTATTTTTCCAAAACGACGTCTTACATCCATATGTCAGTATAATATAAACTTCATCTTACTTTTGATATCAGTAAGTTTGTGAATGAGGGTTTTTCAGTTTGAAATCTTTGGTTTGCCCACACTATTTTCCATTTAGTCATAACTTGATGTCCATTGCTGTCACCAACTACACTATGCAAATAAAATAATCTAAGTAATTGTAATACAAATATATTAATTACATTTATTTGAAGATTATTAAATTAAATTGAGATGTAAAAAAATGAGTTATTTATATAGTTGGAGATTGTAAAAAGTTGAAGTTCTTGAATTGATGGAGTTGATTCATAATTCATGATCTCCAGAATCCACCCATCTACCAATGCATTAAATACATAGATGGGAGAATTTATTACATATATTGTACTGAATACATAAAAGACTGTTTAAATATAATAAAAATAAATGGAAATAATCAAATAGTTTATTATTCAAGGTTGTAGAAAATTAGAATTCAATTATCAATAAATTAGCACCATAAATTATGGATCTTAAGCTCTAAAGTCTGTCCCTCTACTATGGTACTGATCCATGCATGTCAGTGATTCAAAATATTCATACATACTTTTCTTGAGTCCTTATCAGGCAGTCTTGCTTAATATGTTATTATTCTGACACTACAAATTTTCTCATTTTGATACATTTTAGGCATTATGATGGTGATGATGCTGGGATTTCTATCTTCTTCTTCATTATTTAGCAGCTATTTATGACATTAGACTACAATGTGCAGTTTCATTTTGCTGCAGAAATCATTTAAACATTATTAATTGAAAAAATTCTAAAGATGTCAGCAGCAGATGAACCTATTCAAAATTACAATATGTAATTTGCATATAAAAGAGTTAGACCTGCCTCATTTTGATCTTAATAGAAATGAAAATTTCAGATTGGGAGAATTGATTATCTATACCAGTGGTTAAGTAGTCAAAAACTTTATTCGAAAAGAAAAATCGTAATTTTCAACAATTTGTGTACATATTAATGGTTATTTGTTCAATTTTTTTTAAAAAATACACACTTTAAAACAAACATCTACATGACTCCAATTAGATTTTATTTGAAAATATTTATTCTAAAGAGAATAGTTGTAAAAAGTCTGTTATGGCAAAGTGGAAGCGGTTTTTACTGGGTAGCACAAACGGCTTTTTGTCAATACTAATAAAGCAATTTTTTAAAAATTTTAATAACAATAAATTTAATGTTTCCTTTTAATACATATTTTCTTGCTTTAATGAATTTTTTTTTGAAATTTAAAAAATGGAATATATCAAATAATTTGTTCTACTAACTTTTCAAATAATGCCAAAAAATATTGTTATAGTTACGAAGTTCATTCAATACTTAAATTTTTCTATATTTTAAAGTTCAAATATTAATTTTTAGAGGGTTTATCATTTGAAAGCTTACATTTGCAATAAATAAGTAAAGGTTATCAATATATGATGTGGAAAAAAGGTTCAATTGTAAAAATAAAATATTCAAATAGGAAGGAAAATCATGTTAATACCTTTTCAAATAAAAAATAAGTAAGTAGATCCTGAAGCAGTTCAGAATAAAGTATTTGTTTTAATTCTTATCTAATCCAAACTGGCCTAAAAATGGGTATTGGGTTTATAGTTAGTTGTGTATTATGATGTAAATATGAGTGATATAATTTTTTCTTTTTAAACAATATCCAATGTTTCTGTGTATAAACAATATGACCAGAAATTTAATGAGTTTTCTTCACCCCGAAACCCTTATATACTTATCACATTTTGTTATTCGACACCTGCTTTATTTTTTTCCTTGTATCGTATTTTAATAAAAGCTGTATTATTAGCTCCATTATCTGGTCCTCACACTACCTGATTTCATTTTATTTATGACATTTAGTGTAATATTTAGTAATCAATAGATGGCAAATCATAATGTTTAATAAATGTAACCAAAGATCATGTGATGTATTGCTGGTCATATAATTAGTGTCTTATTGGTTATTCCCAAGTTTTCTTTACAAAGATCTATACAACAAATCATAAGATTTCAAACTCCTTTATTTCCTTTACCTTTGAACTTTTCCTACTTTTCATATACCCTATTCTGATCCTCTTACAATATCTTATACTCTAAAACTTATCATTCAGTGTTTTTTCTTTCACATCCATAAAAGTACATCTACAATCCAAATTCTTATTTCATTTTCATATTTCTTCCCTCATTTCTAAGTATCTTCAATCAAAAACAATTTGGCCCCTTTAATTTTGTCATGACATCCTTTTATTTATTTTTTATTTTTGCATACTTTCAAATTACTTTCTTTATTCAACTTCACTTTCCATAACTATACTTATACCAATAAATATCTATGGCTACTAAACAAGACACTCCTTAATGGAAGAGGTTTCTTTCCCCCACAAGCCTTCTCATTCTACACAAAATCTACCCAGACATTAATTGACCTACTGTTCTACTCTCCTCAGATCCACCACAAACTCAGGGCTCACCTCACCCCAGTGGCCTTTTCAGACCACTATGCCATTATTACCTTGATGGAGCTGGAAGAAAACATCCTCACCACCACTCACAAAAGTCTCAGGTTGTACACGCAGGCCAATGCAACAGAAGCCTTCTATTCTGAAGCATACATTCTCTTCCATAAAATTAAGATACTGGAACTACAGCCTATGGAAGCGTGGGCTTGCTTTATCGGTATTTTGGAATCTTTAATAAGTCATCACACAAGCAAACAGAAAGGCCCCACCTCACTGATGAGAGACCTTGACATGTTGTACACTCAAATCAAAACCTTTATTCCTCAAGGCACCAACATAAACAAACTAATTGAACTGAAAGGTAGGTATAAAGCTAAACAAGCACAGATTGCAGAAATAATTGCTACCAAAAATGCAAAACTCTTCCTGCCTGCCCAACACTGCTGGACCCGCGGTTATCTTCGATGGGCACTGGGGGTGAAATCCAAACAGCAAATTCCATCCTCACTGCTCATCAAAGACAGGCAAATTGTGGGAGTTCAAATGCTTCAGCACATTGACAACTATTACAAAAATCGCCTACAAGGGCACAGGATACCTTCACGCATTGACTGGGATTGCTCTACCACTGACGTAAAACATGGAATCACATTTGAGGATATCAAGAACTATCTCCTCAGTCTACCCAAAAATGTCCATCCTGGCATGCATGGTATTCCCAGATTTGTATTTAACCATCTAAGCTACTTCACATGCCACATAACTCTCGATGTGCTGAACCATCTGGCTACAGAGCAGCATGTGCTACCTCAGTTCTACCCCATTGCCATGGTGCCATTCATTAAGAAAAAACATGATTTTACACTAATCAATAGCATTAGACCTATTTCTATGACACCCATACTCTCTAAACTAATTGAAGGGCTCATCAAAGAAAAATATCAAAACATCATCTTACAAGATATTTCACCTTCTCAATATGCCAGGAAAGGTTCATCCCCTTTAGAGGCAATGGGCGAAATTAAAATCCTGTTCGACCATATTCGAGCAAACAGACATACTAAACCGATTGCCATCCAATTGGACATTGTGGAAGCATTCGATTCTGTTGATGTAGGATCCTCCTCAACATCCTAGCAGATGCCAAAATCCCTACACAAGTCATACAAATTCTAGACAACCTGCTCAACAACCGATTCATCCATATTTCTGCTAATGGATCGTACTAAGATGGATTCGCCCCTGCAAGTTCCATCCCTCAGGTGTCTCCACTGAGCGGCTTACTATTTATTAAGTACATTAATCCATTTCTGCTAGAACTTGGAAAGCTTCCAGGAGTTTTCATCCCCCGTCTTGGTAAGAACATCAACACTTTTGCCTACATGGATGATATTCTTATCATACTACCATCGTGTGTCTTCCTGCCTTATACAAAATAATCACCAATTACACTTACAAATTTAAACTCACAATAAACCTACAAAAATCCTCAGCTTGGTGCATCATTACAGGCAAATGCATCAGGTCAGCCTTCCCCGCACAACCCCAACCCTACCTGGGATTCCCGATACATCTGTCGTTCAATGTCATGTCCTCTACCCTTTGCAAGTCCCTACTGGAAGAAGCTATCAAATTTGCCAAATCAATAGCCAAAACATATCTTTCATTTCAAGGAAAAATAGTGCTAATAAATACAAAAATAATGGGCAAGATCAATTACTACCTACCCATAATTTTCCTCACCAAAACTTTCAATACCCAAATACAAAAAATATGCAACCAAGTCATCTGGAGAGAACGAACACCTGTAATCATCTCTGCTCGCCTGAATCAGCACAGAAAACTCAATGGGTTGTCCCTCCATTCTCTAAACATGATTATGCACCAAAAACAACACTCCCTGGTGCATAGCCTGATAAAAAAATACTCCACAATGGTCATAATCAACCCTGTAATACCCACAGATAGACCGCCACCTCCACGCACTGCCTGGATTAACTCCATAATAAGCAAACTTCTCAGAAACAATGGCAATTCCACCTTGGCCCTCCAGAACAAGATCAACATCTGGGAAGCACATGCACTACTGAATCCAGAACCAATAACAAGCCAAATACAATTGGGACAGACTAATCACAAAATAATGAAAACCTTTAAATACCTTGCAATGGAACCAAAACTTTTGGATCACATTATAAAAATAAATCTTGGTGCAATTCCAACAAGCTGGTTTTTACATTTCAGAAGATACATGACAAAGATAGACCCAACATGCCATCTCTGTGAAAGAAGTGAAGAAACATTTGAACACATCATTTCCCTCTGCCCAGGATATCAGGACATCAGGAGATCCATCAGTAAGGAATGCAGCATTCCTCTCCTAAAGATCCTAGACCTTAAAAGCTGCTTGCACTCTGGTGACTTCCCGGTCATCCGCATGGCTATATTTATCTCATATGCCCTATGGATGGCCAGGTGCGGTTCCAAATTCACAATTCCCAGACCAGATCCATTTGAAGTATTCAACATCCAGCTGAAAACCTTGCAGACAAAGGACTTAATACTGGCCTCCAAATTCTTATTCAACAACACATGGGGCCTATATAAAAGGTTGGCCCCATAGAAATGTGACACCTACTAACTGAGATGACAAGCCTTCGAATGGTACGCAAAAGAATTCCAATTGAAACAGCAGACTTTTTCTTTTGGCCTTGCATGGCTTAAACCAAATGTACAACTTACAATAAAATTTATTTTAAACTAAGCTAGCAATTTAATTAAGGATTTCAAATTTGTAATTAAATAAATCTGAAATTTTTCAGATGACAATTCTTAATGCAAAAAAAAAAAAATGATTTTGTTAAAATCTTAACTAGAACTGATAAAAAATGTTTTAAGATTTAGTATTGCTTTTGAAATATGAAAAAAATATTTTACCAATAGATAACAAATTTTGTTTTAAAGTATATATTAAAAAAACCACTTTTACATTTAAATAAGCTAAGCTAACCTTAAAACATTTTTTAAATAAGCTAAGCTAACCTTAAAACATTTTTTTCTATAATGTGTGCATGTATATACACAATACCACACCTGTGTGCATGATACATAATACTACACCTATATATAAAAAACAAAAAAACAACTCAAATTAAAAACTAAGTTTGTGCTTAGCAAACACTAAATATTTATCTATAAATTACTATTGAGTTAGGCAAAACTCCATACATATTTAAAAGTTAAATTTTCTCTAATATGCAGAATTGGTTGTGTGTGTATATATATATTGTAACCATCTACATATACATATACACGAGAACTATGTTAAATTAAAAATATTACTATCTTGAAACAGACTTGGCTCAGCCTGAACATGAACAAATCCAAAGGAGTAAGACTTAGGCTAGCATGAATGAATATACCTAAGGAAGGTCAATCCCACTGACCTCATCTTCATACTACATTATATCAACTTTAACCATCAACAAGTAACAATAATAAATGTATTATTAAAAACTGACATGGCTTAATATAATCATGAGTAAACATAAATAGAGGCCACAAGGCACTACCGATTCTTATACTACATTAAATCAGCCCTCCATCTCCTATGGCTAATATTCAACATTGATTAAATTAACTTCAAGATCTAAAGCAAAAATGTTACAAGATAAATTTAGTTTGCATTTCTACCTAAATAGTTAATGATCAGGAAGGCATCCATCTATGAAATGAATATGGAGTTAGCATTATGAGTTGGATAGTAAATGAATTAAGATGTAGAAGATTAAATGGATTATAAAAAAAACAAATGGTAATTAACTGAATGGACTAAAGAGTGAGAAGAAAAAAATATATGTTAAGGTGGTGAATAACTAAGATGGTGATAGAATATGGGTTAGTGATAGATGAATCAATTATGATAATGACTTAAGATGAAATGAGGATGAAAAATAAAAGAAAGAAAAATATGAATGAGCTATGATAACAATGTTGATGGTGAAGAATGAGATCCTGAACTATAAAGCTAATGTCAAACAACAGTGAAAAAAATGAAACAAAGCAAGGGGTTCTAAGCTTGACCAAAACAAGATATCTAACCACTGAATTAGATTATAAATTTTAAACTAGAAAAGAAACTTACATCTTAAAATTACACAGAATCAATTAAATGAAAAGAATAAACATAAGAGATCAAAGCAAAGCATAATAAATAACTTAAGAAATGAAAAAATATAATAGATTCAGAATTGAGATTATTAATTTACCTTTTTCAGGGTTTAAATAACTTAATATTACTATTTAGAAAGATATATTTGTATCAGTGAGAGGGATTTTGCCACTACCCAAATATAACAAGCAAAGACAAAATAGAATTAATAAAGAACATTTGACAATTCCAATAGTAACAATAATATAAACTTTAAATTTTATGAAGTATTATTAAATTTTTAATAAAGTAAATATAATAATCTACAAACTATTTTTTATTTAATGACTATGGACAATGTGATGAAGATCAGTGAATGATGTAGGCAAACAGGTTATTCCAAAAGTAAATATTTCATCTTTAAAACATTATTTAAAAATAATACATGTGCACTTAAGATCAACAGTGTTTTGATCATAAGCGATACAAGTTTACGTACTATAAATATGAGAGTTTAGAAAAACTTATTTTGATAAGCTGACACACAATAAAATCTACTATTAAACAGGCAAAACTCTCCATATAATAGTGCCACCCTGTGCCAACCAGAGTAATCAATGAATGCCAGAAGGCTTGTGCATAAAATCCCCATCTGGTGCCTACTCATCCAATACCCCCAGACTAGTTTCTGGCTTGTGGCCTTCTTCAGTGAGGAGCCTTGGATCTGAGAGCACTGAACCTAGATCTTAGGATCTAATGCAACCTCCAGCATCCACCTTTTATATCTACTTAACTACAAAACTATGAGAATGAAATTGAAAACACAATAATATTTTCAATCTAAGCTCAATAGTTTATATAGTCATATGGGTCTGAATTCAGTTCAGCACCCATACATTTTGCTGTTTTTGGCTCTTTAACAACCATAGCCACCACTATTCTATTAGGCAGTATTAGTGTTAAACCACTAAACATCACATGATTACCATCTCTTATGCTAGCACATAACTGTTAGCAAACAGGCAAAACTCTCCATATAGTAGTGCCACCCTGTGCCAACCAGAGTAATCTACTATATTGACTAATGATGATTTTTATGACAACAATAAAATAATATGTTGATATCAATAACAATATGCATAGTGTTTAGCAATAAGGCCATGAACAATTAAATATATTTTCAAACAAAATTTATTTACATTATTTACAAGTTTGTGAATATATTAATAACAACAAAGAAAACATACATAATCTTGGACAATCATGAACAGAAATTTACATAGAATACGATTTAATTAGATCATTATGCAACTAAGGGAAGATCTCTTAGGATCTATTTACCATTTTAATAAATTATCTTTTAATTTATTATTACTTAAACCTATAACTTACATCGAGTTTTTTTTTTTACTTTACCTATTTATTAAGAGCATAATTTTAAGAACTTATCCACTTTAAATAGACACAGGCAATATATTTCAAAATTCCTATCCAATAAGCTACCAATACTATATTGTATAAGATACTACTATGAATATAATAATTTAAACTACCATATGTTACTAGAAACTATTGACTTCTTGTTTTAAACCGTTTATTAAGGCTATTAAACATCCAACACTGCTTTAAGAATCAAGACTATTATTATTATACATTTTAATTATTAGTTTTACCTTAAGGACTCTTTTAAGATTGATGAAAAAATATTACATTCTAAACAAATTGGGTATAAATGATAACTAACACAGATTAATGGTATAGATGACATCATCTCAAATGGATAGGCATTAAGTAACAATCTACTGTAAAAATTAACTTTGACTAATATTATCTTTTATCATCATTTTTCTCAATGCTAAGTACAATCTATATTTTCAAATAATTTATTTCAGAAACGATTCTGCTATTATCAATACTGAACCATTAGAATTTAGGAATATGGAACATAATAAAACATGATATCTCCAGAGATATAATAGAGTTGAGCTAAGAAAAGAGAATAAACTTACAACCTAGACCACAATCACCTCATGACTACATATGGTCTGTAATCCTGGTGTCACTTCTGGAGCACCTTTAGGGATATAAAAGGAAGGAGTGATCAATCCTTTGTTTAAATAGAATAGACTTACAACCTATACCACAATCACCTCATGACTACATATGGTCTGTAATCCTGGTGTCACTTCTGGAGCACCTTTAGGGATATAAAAGGAAGGAGTGATCAATCCTTTGTTTAAATAACTAAACCAACACATGATTTGAAATCCCAGTGTTACTTTTGTGGATATGAGAAAAAGGAAGGGGCAGTCAATCCCTTATTTAATAATTAGATCAATACACTACAAAAGTATGGCCTTAATTTGCTCAAAATTTGATGGGCATAATTCATGATTCACCCACGATAATCATTTATATCATTATTCAGAGTAAGGGAATAAGTACATATGATGTGATACAGCATGGGTCTGCCACAGATTCCAAATATTATACACTTATCATAATCATTCAACATGATAACAGACAAATATCATACTAATATCATTTACCATGAGTATATAAAGACACTAGAAAAATGGAATATATTACTATTTGACACATAAAAATTATAACTATCATTATCAATTCGAGAATGACTCATAAATATAACTGTCATTAGCTAATAATTAGTTAAGTATTACATATAAAAATACCATATTTAATGCATCTAAATTAATTAGAATTGGATATTATACACTTATTACTATTTAGCAATTGTATCTTTTATTCTAGAATGAAAAATATTAACAATAAATTGTAATAGTTTATTGAGAAATTTTAACCTTCTTATCTGTGTTCATATTTTAAAAATGAACGGAATTTATAATAAATAAGATTACTTTTACTCTTTTTATTATTTTTCATATTTAAACAAGTTTATATTTATATCACAAATTTTATTACCTCCATAAATCGGGTTTTATATCTGTGACACAGAAATATGCAATATTACAAGGGGTATATTAACTAGATATAATAAACGATCATTACATAAAGTTCTTGTTTTGTATTTCTTCTTGTAACATTAAGAGAATGATGTCTTGATTGCAACCATTTAAAATCTGCATTGTGATACGATTGATAAATATTATTTTCCGCGTGCGTCTATTTCATATTTATTTATTAGTCTAAATTGTAATCCTAGTATATTGCTGGATCTAAAAACAGTTGTAGTTTTTTTTTTCCTTTATGTGTCATAGCATCGGCCGGGAAGCAAACCCGCGAACCCGGGACAACTGCTTGTAAAGCAGCTGTGCTGACCTCTCGACCACCAACGCTTGACAACAGTTGTAGTTTTCGTCCATTAACTTCAATACTTTGTTATTCCAGAAATTAAGAAAAAAATTGAAGATAAACATTGATTCTTATCTTCATCACCTATGTGGATTTTATATACTTTATTGACTAATGGCACTATTTAATGATTAACACATTATAAATCCGATCTATAATATGATTAACACAATAATTAATATATCAAAATTAAGTTGATATTTGATTCAATATTAGTGAAATCCTACAAATCGGTTTAATACACAAGTCAATTCCATTTGTTACCGCAAGTCACATGATGGTATATTCATTTTTGCCCTAAAGTGAATTTTAAACCAATGTTGAAAATACTTCATATTAAAAAATCGCAATAAATATTTTGTAAATTTTTATACTTTAATGTCTTCATTTATTTATTTTATCAGATAGGTATAGGTTATAAATATGCTCTTAGCTTTTATTGAATTGCAATATAACATTTTTTTTTAAATTTATTTTCTCCACGTAATGAACTTAATACAGCATAATAAAATTGTGATAGTTGGAGTTAGTTTTAATATAATATTTCACATTAGTTTAAACATGTCAAGTGCCTTATAAATTCAAAATTGCAATAAAAGACATTAGGTATCTCCTATCTTTGGTCTGCTACTTTTGAATTTATTCTGACTGAAAATACAACATAATTCTCTTTTCTTTCTTCTTGCTGTCCCAAATAAGCCATGATTATTTTTATAATGCACACAGTAAATATAATAATTAAATCATTTATAAAATAAAGAGTAAAATTTCATGCTTATGAACTTCTTATTGGGTTTTGATGGGGTTTTTCTCCAATATGTCTACCAGTTTTAAATGTGAACTTCTAATGATCATTAATTGACACTTGTGGTGTGTTTTATGTGTATAGGTCAAATGGAGTTCCTACTCCATTAGTTACAAGTTAAAATCCAATTCAATTCCATTTTTAATTCAGTTCAAATAATTTACATCATCCCAGTTTTTAATTCTGTCCAGTTTTTGTTATCTTTTCTTCAGTTCAATTTCCTTACCCATCTGTTCTCTCTTATAAAAATCTATGTTGACTTATTTATAAAGTTTTACCAGGGAGGATGATTGTACAAATTAACAGACCAATTGAATTGTTGTATGTGCATACATTAACATACAATTAACAATTCTCCATTTATAAGCATAAATGATAACTAATTAAGCTGTTCAAAACTATGTTAAATTGCAATAAAAACATGCTTGAGAATTAATTATAAAGATTAATTTAGAATAACTATAATTTTAAGTATTTTTGACTATTATTTAATAACAAAATACCAACATATTCCTATACTTCTAATTTAATCATAACATTAATAAATTATTACTGTGATACTATTGAAATTCGTCCATCTGATAGACTGCATATAAAAAGTGTCATACACAATCTGGCAGAGGGCTAGCACATCTCCTGAACATCCCAATTCTTTACCACTCTCAGGAGATTTATTGATGAAATTTACTTATTTTTATAATATAATTTAGCAATCATAATAACACACCATTGATATTGTACATATATTTAATATTGAATAGCTATTATTAATTAAAATTTAAAATTTTATATAATTAACCATTTAAATAGGTCCTGACAAACATCGAGCCCATCCATAAGTTTACAATATATATATATATATATATTTATATATATATATATATATATATATATATTGGCAGAATCTGAATATATATATATATATATATTGGCAGAATCTGAATTTAATTATATTAGTATTCAATACACTTATGTTTAAAAAACAAGGTACTTCTAAATATATAGCATTATTGCATTATATAACATTTCTAGATTATAGTTTTTAGAATATTGACTCTTTTCTTTACCCAAACTTAAGATCTGTTTGTGTGTATATACATTAATAAATTCTGAACAAATTAAATAAGAACATTTTTTATGCATATTACAACATTAGATTTTATGAAAGAATGAGTTAAAAGATAGGCTTATTTTGTAATGTTAAGGATTTTGCTTTATTTACAATTTGAAACTTTACATTTTAAAAATACATTTTTTGTATATTTATTTATGTATTTGGCATTATATATAATTGGAAAAAGAAGGGTCTTTATTTTACATGTGCTTAATCAAATTTTACACATGAACTGAGATTTTGAAAAAAAGATATAGAGAGCAATGAAAAAAAGGAGAAAGATATAAAGCAGAAATAAAAAGAAGAGAAGTTGGAGAGAAGAAGGGAAAAGAGAGATTAGCAAGCAGGAAAGAAAAAAATAAGTACAAGAGAGATAAAGAAAGAGAGATAAAAAAAAAAAAAAAAAAAAGAATTTTTTTTTTTTTTTTTTTTTAACCCCCCCCCCTTTAAGAACAAAAATACTAGCAGTCCTCAATTCATTTCATTTTCTGCAGTTTCATAAATGCCATGCATGCCAACAATCGACTTCCCACATATTGGGCTATAAAATTATGAAAAAGTCATTCTGCTTTACTTCTCTTGGAGTTCAAACTCAACGAACATGTAGGCTAGCTACAGTCTTTCTTTTCAAAGATGTTTTCCTGTACTCTAATAACTATCGTCTAATATGAACCCGCTAATTTATTGAAATACAAAGATTCTTAAAAACAGAATGATTACATTTTTTTAAAAAAATTAATAACAAGATAATGATTAAATTACCATATTTTGGTCTTTAATCAACATTAATCAAAACGTAAATAGATTAAAAATATCTTCATCATTTAAATAAAAAATACATTGTTTTAAATAAAAAAAAATATTTTTATTTTTTTGTTACATTTAAAATGTAGACTTTTATCAAAATCAGAACTAAGTCAAATAAAAGCATTTATATTAAATAAAATAGATTTTTTTTTTATATTTTAACTTTAAATGACTTATAGCATTTTAAAAATATCAAAATATATTTTTAATTAGTTTCTTAGTTTTTCCATATTTTATTTTAAATAATTATATATGTAAATTAGACCTGTGTTCATCTGTATTTTCATTTTAAGCTTTTAAAATATAAGCGTTCTTGTACCTTATTGCATGCCACAAGACCATTCCATCTTAATACGTATGTGATGTAAATGTAATAATCAATTATCTATGTGGATTTATGGTTTAATATATAAATATAGGAGGGGTGACCCATAAATAACAGAAATTTTGTAAAAAAAAACAAACATGTGAATTTATTTTTTTGGTGTTACAAACTGAATCATTTTCAAAGTACAGTCCATTTAAATCTAAATGTGTTTTTCTGTTTGAAGTATTTTGGAACCTCTTGAAAAGTAGATCATTTTAATGCCTGCATTGGGTTTTTTTCAGCTTCTAATTCCACAAAAAAAAAATGAAGCACTTTTTTGTTCGAGAGGAGAAAAAAAAGTTACATGGAACAAGGTTGGGTGAATATGGCTGATAAATAAGCTGGGCCTTGCTGAGTTTAATTAAAAATTTGTTTCATTTTTAAGACTTTGAGTGTTAACACATCATTGTGGTAAAGCATGCACTTTCTATTAACCTAATAATCAGACATTTCAATTTACCACATCATGCAAACTTTTCACAACTTGTAGGTTTTAAATGCCTAGTTAATGTGAGTGAACACTCTTTAGATCCAATAAAGTCAGCAACATCTTAACATTGGATTTGACTTGACTTTATCGTAGGGGAGGAGACATGGTGCATTTGATGCTTCCATTAAATGCCTCCTAAACTTATGCTTTCTCCAGATCAGCTTGCTTGGAAACTGTTTCAAGCATTACACCTGTTTTTCCTGCCATTTTCTTTAACAAAAAACAGAATTTCATGTTTTATCTTTTCAGCCATTACAAAAACTTTTAACAATAACATTTACTACATGATATCATGATTTCCACCAATAATAACAGTCAGCAGAATAATGCAGGGGGGGTCCTCTCAAGAAGGTCTAGCAGCAGAAGCATATACTACAATCTATTTGCTTTTCAGAGAATAATTCTGGTTATTTTTGTGGATATCCCTTTATACATATGTAATGCTCAAAATTAATTCTTTTTAAGTAGGTATTGCTATGATTATTTGATCTGCTCTTCACCCACAGTATTTGATGATAAATACTATAAAAGAGTGATCATCTTTTATTGATTCCTTCATTGTCATATAGAGGATCATGATGAACAACTTCGGAAAAAAAGAAAGTTTGGAAACCAATTAAATTTTAATAAAGTGGTATTTCAGTTCACAGAGCAGAGCAATTTCTTCTCATCTTTCAACTTCACAAAGATTTAAATTATAAATATATAAAGATAAACATTTTAAATTAACTTGAAATATCTTACAAACATCATACATCTAAAAATAATTGACCATGTTTTATTTAAAATATGACATTTTTGACTGACTGGCAGTCTTCTTCAGATATTTAAAAAAACTGATACCTATTTATTACAAACAAAACACTAATAAGAGTGGGAGAAGTTTTAGCTGATTTGATTTTTATTTCTATAATAAAGCTGTTCATGAATATTCTCCCTATGACAATGTAGAGAAATATAAAGAGGCTGTTCTTTTATTGCCATGGCTAAAGGTCAAAGGGCAAATCTATTGTTCATAGCAACAGTTGCTTTAAGCATTAATATATGCATATATATATATATAAAGAGCTGTTTATGTATATAGTAATATGTTTTTAATTTGTAACAATCATTACGGAATCACTCCTCTACACAAGTTCTGTATAGATTTAAACACTTCATAAATACTCTCCTTTCTAAACATAAAGTAAAGTCTTTTGAAAAGATAGAATGAATCATCCTATCATTTTAATCTAAGTGTCTATGCAAAGGAAAATCTTAAGCATTTGGAAATGAGTACTGGGAGATCTCAATTAGTCACTTTTAATTCCAATTAGTATGTCTTAATGATTGACATTTGTAAAATTTTTACAATTTTTTGCATGTCAGTATTATATGTAATGTTAAATGTATATATGAATTATTATTTATATAGCACTATTTTTACTATATACATATGCTAAATGAATACAAAGCAATGATATAATATTTTTACAGTGTTACCTATGTTTAGAACAACCAAGTCTGAATTAAGCAACATTAGTAAAAATAAATCTCTTATTTTATGGGTTGGAAGTTGTTAAGTATATTGTTTTCAAGACTATTCTAAAGACAATTATATATATATGAGCATAACATTAATTATCAACAAACTATATATAAGGGGATATCTAAAAGTATGGAGTTTTGTAATAAAAATGGTGTGTTTATTTTTAGGTCTTACAAATTGTATCTCCTTTAAAGTACTATCCATTTTTCATTTTTTGGAAGTAATCCTAAAACTCTGGCAAAGTGATGTCTCTTAATGCCTCCATTACTGTTTCTTCACCACAAAACCTTTCCTTTTGAGACATTTTTTCATTTGGGGGAATTAAAAGAATTCACAGCAAGGTCAGATAAATAATTCTGATATATAGGCTGAGTTATGCTGTTTTTTAACTAAAAATTGTTCCAAACTCAAGGATTGTGTGCTGGCATTACTGTCATGGTGGCATTTTGATTCCCCATATTGCCACCAATTGGGATAGTTTCTTTCTGCTTCATCATGCAAATGTTTTAGAATGTGTAAATTTTGAATGAATTCTGGATGAACCATTTCATTATGTCAAAGAAAAATAGCAGTATTGACATTGGACTTGATGTGCCATGCCTTTTTGGGACATGGACCATTTGATAATTCCATTAAACCAGTCATAAACGTGTTTTTCCTGGAGTAGTTTGCTTTGAATGTGTTTCAAGCATTTTAACTGCTTCCCCTGCCACTTTCCCTAACAGAAAACAAAATATTGTTTTGTTCCAACTTTTCAGTCATTATAAAAATTGACTAATAACCAAGTCACATGACAAACATTTACAGCATGGCACCATGATTTCACTTGTTGATGGTGGCCAGCAGAATAATGCAGGGGATACTGCTAAAAGGCATCTAGTCACAGAAACATTATGATGTGCTTGTCCTCCATAGAATTATTCTGTTTTTGCTCCCCCCCCCCACACACACACATAATAATGTTTTGGTAATATATATTGGAAACAATGATACAATTTACATTTTAATAGAAATAACATTAATATGTAACAAAGTATAATAGCAATGCTGTAAGTCATGTGATCATGATGTGATGTTATAAACAATACAGCAGTCAGTTTTGGCTACTATGTTTTAATAAATATACTACTTGAAGCTCTGATATTTAGGATATATTATAGTGAAGATATAGTTACATCATATTCTTTTCCAAAGTACTCTGGTTAAACAATCAATGTCTTATTTAATATTTGGCAAGTATGGAGAAATAATTTTAATTCTGAGAATGTTGAGATCAAAAAAATTGCAGTAGAATCACATGCTTTACGCTTTTGAGAGAACTAATATGTTTTTTTTTTATATGTCAAATGCATTGACTGGGAAGCGAACCCAGGACAGCTTCTTGGAAGGCGGCTATGCTAACCACTAGGCCATCAATGCTTGACTACTATATATGTGTTGAAATTAAAAAAAACAACATTAAAAACACTACAAATTTGTATTTATTTTATTTATACAATAAATGACTTGATTTCTTAAAAATTTTCAATTACAATCTAAAATTTAATAAACAAAGAAATATAAAGATTATAAAAATATCTTTTCCAATATCATAAACACAGATGTTATTAGAAAATACAACCAAAAAATGTCTTTTAAGACTAACTATTCAGTAATCTTCAATAGGTGGTGGTGTAAAACATTTCATTTTACAATAATTACACAAATATTTTGATAAGTAACTGTTCTTGGATGTGTAGCAACATCGCACATCTTTATGGAACATGTTATAACCAAACTGACAGCTTAAAAATTATTGTGTAACATTAGGCAAGTATAAACATGATTCTGTTCAGAACCATGGATCTATGCATCTGGTATATGTAATAATTTCAGTAAAGAATTTATTTCTATTTCTTAGACCAGCTAAGATCTCCATTAGGTTAAAGTATATACCAGTAGTTCTTTTTATCACTAATATTTATTGTCAATGGGCCAAAAGTCTTGTGGACAGCTTCAAACATTAGAGTATAATGGATGATGTTAGAGCCACAGTCATGTATTGTTTATATATATATATAATTCCTCAATTTATGATTTTAGATGTGATTCAATGACTGATTTTATTACAAAAGCTAATTATTTGTGCTATTCGTGCATCTTATAAAATGTAAAACACTAAAATAAAATAAATAATTGTTTTATTGTTCAGAAGTTTATTAAGACATATGGGTATTAAAAGAAACAGAGTAAAGTCGTAATCCATTAGCATTGCGCTCCAGAATCTACCATTCTTCAGTTCTCACTGAGGTTTATTGTTTAGCCAGGATTAGTGAGAATATTAAACAAAATGTATTAAACGTTTCAAACAGTATATAATTACCATTGATGCTAAAAATTTCCTTGATTATAGTACCTTATTGCTTACTTACAAGGATCTTACTTTAAATACAACACTCATTTCTTCTTTGTTTGATATACTGTGCTTAAAAACTTTCATTCCACCATATGTTTTTGAAACTTATGAATAAAGACCTCCGAATAAGATAAATGATCGTCATGTTCAATTTATACTGAGTCATCAAACATCGATTGGCCATCGTTAAAATCTCTTATCATTTGTTCATTATTTATCACTGTTAAAGTGTAATAATTTAACCATTTTTAAAACTACATTTGTAAATCGTAATAAAATAAAATCTTTTACAGTTTTAAACCATGAAAGTGATTATTAAATTTTTTTCTATATGTATATAGGCCTTTTATGCAAATAATGCCTAGCCAGGTTCGAATAAGGATTCGATCTTGAAAACTTTTAGATAGTTGTTAAATAGGATCCTAGTATATTCATGTAGCATGCTTGCATTCAGCCTAGTTATATATTCAATTTGTTTGATAAATGGATATTTACCTTGAAATAAAATAAACATTAAAATTATCATCATTCGGCAGTTAAAACCTGATGTTTAGTGTTTATACATTAATCAACTTACGTGGATGTATTTAGAGACATATTTGTTCTGCGACGAGCTAAATTTGTTACTATACTCAATATGAAATGTTAAAATAAATCGCGTTTTTCCTCTACATCAGTGACGTTAAAAGTAAACAACATTAATATATTTATTAAAAAAATTTCTTTTAATAGAAAAAATAAACAGTAAATAATATTAAAAAATGGGAAATTTTAAAATTAATGTATTTCTTGCTCCATAGAGGGCAGGACAAACTAAAAAAATTCGAGTTTTTAAAATATATATATATTTAACTTATAAACAAAATCATTGATTGTAATATATTTACTCTATCAAAAAATATATGTATATATACTCTTTATATATGCTTAACATGGTCGAGAGCGTCATTGTTCACAGGTCTTTTGTATTCAGATAATAATTTAGAAACATTTGAAAGGCTGTATAAATTTAGGATTTAGTTTGCACTAATTTTCATAAGACTTGTACTAATTTGAAAGAGTTAAGTTTTAAATATAGATAACCTGCATTAATTTGTGACATCGTTTAATAAATCTCTAGGGATTTAAATACCGTTAATATTTTTTTATTTTAATTTTATCGTTTTTTTTTATTTTAAGACAATTATATATATAAATCACCTTATCTAAAAATGTAAAAAGAGAATATAAAACAGGCGTTAAATTGCGAGGGAATGATATCGTGGAAAAATACTGAGCCGTCGACACAGGTACAGGAATGTTCAGATATTTATCCTCTGTTTCATATATTAAATGAAAGTTATTCCTGAAATGGATATATAACAGAGGGAAAAGTTTCTATTCTGATGAATAGGTGAGATGGTGAAGATGTTAAAAACGGATACAAACCATTCCCAACTTTAAATGATATTATGAAAAAATATTGAGCAGTCAACATAAGCATGAAGATTCAGGTGCCAATAAAACATCACATGATCATCATTTCTTATGCCTGCTTATAACTGTTATTAAAACAGGAAAAACTCTCCATACAATATTGCCACTCGGTGCATCCTTTGATTACTCGGGCTTGCAGTGAGTGGCAATACTGTATGGAGAGTTTTGCCTGTTTTAAGATTCAGGTGTTTAATACCTCTGCTTCTTCTGAAGATGTGAGATATATCATAGTAAGAAAGGCTCATCTAAGTTTCAGTGTTGGTGGCTGATTGTGATATGGTATGAGATGAGAAATTCTCCGATAAAAAATGAAGATATTTAAAAGTAGAAACAACATTTCTCAGGCCTTTTTTTTCCTAATACATATTGATTATGTCTCTATTATTTTTACACCTAACTCAGTCCTCCATCTAATCATTATCTTATATTTTTCATCCTTTTATCTTATTGCTACACCTGTTTATGATGTGATACACTGGTGAGAGTGGCAGTGACCCATCACCATCGCTTCTGGTACTTAATTTAAGAATTTTAGAGCAAGAAACTTTCCTTTTTACTGAGTGATACATGATCTTTCTCTCTTAACCTTATATCTATTTTCTGCTTAAAGAAATGTGGATATGATTTTCTTATTAACTGCTCATCACCTGCATGTTTATTTCTGTTTGATTTTACCATAAGTGGAACCACAGTTTACACCAATATTAGTTTGCAACTAATGACAAAATTTGAACATTACAATATTAATGACAAATATGTAGATTAGGGCCATAAAATTAACTTTGTTACCCAAATAACCTAAAAAGTTCTGTAATGATGATAAGATTTGAATGGCATATAGCGCATATCAAGTGATGACTTTTTAATTTCTTAGATGAATCTCTTTTGTTATTTTTTCTTGGCCCCAATATATCCTAGTATAGGATTTAAGAGTTTCTCATTCCATCATTATTGATAAATTAACTTTTTATAGTTGCTTGCAGTCAGCCTCTAGGCTACAAGTAACTTGTTTCTACAATCCAGCGCTAATTGTGACATTGTTTAGAAATAATGTGCTTTCAGAAAATTGTTATTTAGTAAACACTATTATTATTTTTAAATGATACTGTTCTCATGTTTATATTATTTAGAAAAATTTAGATTCTTACAATGACTCAATCCAGAACCATTATGAAACCCCTACCTGAACCACACAAATCTATGTAACAGCTTAATATAATCTTATTTATGGAACAATCGTGTGGAACTCAGTTCCAAGAATTTTATTGTGTAAATTCAAAATCAGACCCCAAAGAATTATTTTAAATGAGCATACAAATAGCATTAAATCAATGTCAATCTAATATAAAAAATAACTATGTGCAAAAATTATATGAGATATGCTTAAATCTGAATAAAGTTCACAATTTTTGCCTAATGACCTTTTGACTAAGTTATATTAGTTGTAGTCGTGGCTTCTGACAGATGGGGGGGGGGGATTGACAGATGTACTAGGGAAATGTGAATGGATGATTAACATAATTGAGTAGCTAATTATTTGCTTAAGTGGGCCATTTTTAGAGTGGGTAACACGGGAGTCTTTCTTAATAATAGTGTTTTCATGCCTTGCAATGTGTCAAGCCTCATTCAGCTTATGCTTAGCATCATTGCATTCTAGGCATACAATGGTGGCAGATATAGGCTCAAAGACATAGCCAGAATTGAATAGGTACTCATACCAAAATTTTCAATCTATTTGTCAGATTTAATATAAACAAAATAAAATAATTTTACAATAAGCCAATTTTGACATTATATTATGGTTATCCAACTATTAATTCTTTTTGAATATTAAAACTAATACAATATCCATGACTTCAGGTTACTTCCTGCTGTTTCAGCAGCATTTTTTTACACCACTATCTACTGTAAACTTTAATAACTAATAGATGCCAAAGATAGTGTTTAATAAATCTCTATCTAGCGATGTCCGATGCATTGTCTTCAAATTATTTTCAAAGTTATGGATTTTATCAGTGAGAAGTGCTCTTTGGCCATTCAGAATCTAATGCACTTTCCTTCTAGCAGCCATATATTTTATTTCTCTCTTTAACTATTAAGCTCTCAAATTGAAAATTGTATAAATGTTTTCAATCTAAGCCAACTTGTTTATATGGTTATATGGATTTGAAACCAATTCATTATTTATATATTATGGTGTCCTTAGATTATTTAACAACCATGGGGAACTTTTGCCATGACCAAAATGAGTATAAAGCCAATAAATATTACATGACTTCAGATTACTCATTGCTGCTTCAGCATAATATTTTTTTACACTTTTATGTCACCTTCTGTAAAATTTAGAGGAAAATGATAGCTGCTGGAAGGAAGGGACATTCTAAAGATTCCAAGGCATTGTTCATCCTAACTCCTCAAACAGCTCACTGATGAAAGTCATAAACATGAAACTAGTCTAGAAATATTGGATAAAGGAGCACAGGATAGGAATTTATTAAGCAATATCATCTGGCATATTTCACTTACTAAACCTTACATTAGGTTTAGCGTAGTAACGATAAAAAGATGCCATTTACTGAATATTCCATGACTTAACCAGTTTACTCACATGAGGCAAAGAGTTACTGTCTTCTACAATTCCACCTGCTCATTAAAATTTGGGGCATATCCTTAAGATTGAGATGCCAAAATACATTAAGCTTAAATAGTAGTAAGCAATGATAAATTATGACCAATCAGTGATCAAGACTATCACTTACTCTGTCTATGGCAAATAACATGCTTATATGAGTGCTTTTTTAGTTTCAAGAAATAAAGATACTTTCTTAACTCTGCCACTATTCTATTTATACAATAACTTTTTAAAAAGTTTGTCTAGATTGTAATTATTAAAAGTAGATAGAAACCAGTCCTAAACTTGAATGAGAGTGATGTTATGGGAAAATCCTGAACTATTAATATGGGCATGGAAATTCACGTATTTGTTATCCCAGATTACCTGATGAGTGAGGATTCCTTAAAAAATTAATGCATAGTAAGAGAAGGGGCTCCCAAAATGTATGCTGATGGATGCTTCTGATATTGTAAATATGACATAATGGGATGTTCTGCTAAAAAGTTAAAAACATCTGTATATTACAGCAATTATTCATCTTTCCATAAAAGTATTAAAAGTGGAAAAAAAAACAGTTTCTATATGATGCTATCATGGTGCAAGTGAAAAATATCAAATTGTCATTATGGCATACATTAATCAGTACCTTATCAAGGTTAGGTATGGTTGTATTTAGGTCACATCAGTTGTGTATCAAGGTTTATCATCTGATTGTTGTCTTTGGCAGGATGGGTCAGTTGATTAGAGTGCTATCTTAAAATTCACTATTTAATAACCAAAGGGTCCAGGTTTGATTCTCAAGCTAGTACTGTAATTAGGGCATTAATGCCTGAAGAAAAAAGAAAAAAATACCAGTTGAAATGATGTACATATGCTAACCTGTGTGCTATTACTAACTGTTGAAGTACTTGAAATATTGAAATAAAGTTAATTTTATTAAAGACAATCAATACTTAATATAGATGATGGAAATAGTCCAATATATAAAACACTTGCTATCATCTATTTCTAATTTTTGTAATTAAATAGTCTATGATGCATCTACTGTGGATACAAAAGACTTAATAAATAACTACAGAAAAAGTTTGCTATTAAATAGAAATTGTTCTTTGATTTCTATGTGAGAGACCAAAAATTGAGCAGGACAAATTTCTAACATCCATTCTCTACATCATTACTGATACAGAGGTCATGTGATTGTTTATACAATAAATGAATATGGATCACAACTGATCATCATGTATCAGTCAGAATAATGTTTCCTGGCTTATCTCAAAGGTTCAGATTTTAGATATCTGCCAACTCCTGGCTAAAACATCAATTGCATTTTACGCTTACATGAATGATTATTTTCTTTAATATTTATATTAATAAGAGGAAACAACTGTTGGCACCATCCACAGGAAGTGATAAGATAATCAGCCAAGGCAGTGTGTAATGAATAAGGTTAGAAGGTATTAAGAATCCTCTGAATCTGCACTCAGGCTGACTTTTACCGATGATCTTTCATTTAGATTCTTCCAATTACAGATTGCTTCCAAAAGGTAGAACATTGCACATGTTAAAACAACTATGTATTATTAAATGATAAATTGTGAGATTAAAAGAAAACATGAAGAGATAATTGATTTAAAAAAAGCCTGAACTTTAAAGATACAAATATTGGAATTACAAGTGAAATAGGGTTCATTATAAAATAAACACAAAAACATATTTTGGAGATATCAAAGTAGAAATATTATTTAATCAGCATAATATAAGATACCAATTGCAGACAATTCAGATATATTTCTTGATAAGTTTTCACTGTAACATCACAAGATCATCATTTCTAATGTTTACACAATCTGTTCACACAGTAGCATCATTCTCCATACAGTAGTGCCCAATACTAAAAAAAACAGTAACAGAAGCTGGGTTTGTGCATCAAAATTTCTCTCTAGTGCCTACCAATCCAATATCCCCAGACTAATTTATTTGTATGAATATATAAGCAAATTAGTTTAGATTGAAAACGTAATTGTTTTCCTTTGGGCTCATAATTTTATAGTTAATTGAAAAGGTAAAAAAAAATGTAACAAATTTCCACAATAATTAAAGACATAAGGTAGAAACTAATCTGGGGATATTGGATGAATACCAATACCAGGACTTTAGCAAGCTAATAAAAAACAACCCTGCAAACAGACCGAATGGATCCCATAATTAATAGAAACAATAAACCCATGGCCATGGCAAGCACCTATTATACCACTTATTAAATCCAATCAAAAAAATAATAGGTAAGATGAATAAGAGTTCTATGCCTAATTTTAATGGTTACCTGAACTAATAATATAAACTTTTACCGAACTAATAAGATAGATGAACCAAACTTTATTGCAAATAGAATAACTAATTAAATTTATAATTAAAGAATATGTTATATATCTATTCCATGTAACATTATATCCATATGATAATGTTTAATAATATTCAGTAGAGTGGTATTAATAAATAATTTTGTATTTATAGTATTTACTTACTTGTCTATTAGATGTATGTGTTAATTTAAATTAAGCAATCTTCATTATTTAGATTCCTTCATAAATCCCATAAATAGAAATCATATAAAAAAAAAAACTCTAATTAGAAAGAAGATGGGGAAAAATCAGTCTTTATTACTTAACCTTGTGATAGTGTGTTGAGATAATATGGTCCACTGAACAGTGGCATCTGAAACAAATAAATAAAAGCTGTCACAAATTATACTTCACTTTTATATCATACATAATGTGACTCAGGGTTAGATTAATCAAGAAATATAATCGCACTTTTCCTAATCTTGTTTATTAAATTAAAAAGGAGGGAGTGATTTAGTCATATCATAATCATTATTTGGTTATACTTGTATGTATATATAAATGATCCAAAACCCTTTTAATAACTGGGCTCTATATAAATATGAAACAATAAGAGATGAAAAATACTACAATCTGGTAGAATATATGTGTAAATATTTTGGTGTATTTCCATCATATGTTGAATGTATAGAAAATTTTAAACTTTATTTAACCTTTTAAAACACAAACCACTTGTTGGTAATAACACCTTTAATCATGTAATTGCACTATTTAGTTTGAAACTACGATATTCTCTGGATCTTAAGTTTCTCAGATTGTGTCCAGTTCTGAAACTCTCATTGTTCAAACCTCTGTGTAATAAAGTTATCCAATTATTTTTTAATTATGTCATTGTAGTATATGTGTGGCATGGAAAATTATAAGCATGTTTAAGATAAATACAAATTGTACATATTAAACCACACAATCTGATGTTTCAACCATCTTGCAGTCTTCCTCAGAGTGAGCACTTTTTGTTATATTATTTAAATATTTATTTTATATTATTTGTTATTATGCCATAACTTTGAAAAAGACTGCAGGAACAGATAAGCATGAGCTTGTGTGTGTGTATAATAAAATATGTGCTATACGTTGTAACGAACACAGACGTTACATTGTTTTTTTTATTTATTAAACATGAAAGTAAATTAAAAAGTTCGCATTTAAAAATTTTCTTTTAGAATTAAAAATTGAAATTAAATATCATCTTAAACTCGTATATATTAAATCGCACAGATATAAAAAAATTATTAAAATAAAACTGTATTAAAAATAGAAAAGGTATTTTAAAAACAAAAACTTAAAAAGATTTGGAGATAAAATTATATCTTTAAATTTATCTTTAAATATATCTTTGATTTGGAAAACAGGTTAATTAATCAGAAATGGAAATGATAAATTTAATTAGTCAAATGTAAACCAGCCTTGGGCATTTAAATGTAAAAACATCAGTCAGATAGGAAAACAATAGAAACTGTTAGCAAATAAGAAGAAATCCCTATGGAATCGGACCGCAGCGAAAGGACCATCGCATCGGTGACGTAATGTAAATTCAATCCTTCACATTAATATAAAAAGGACAAGTTTGGAAATTATTAGTTAGTGAGTTATTTATTATTTACGATGTGACAGATATGTGTTAGTGCGGAAGTGAAGGAGAAGGGATTGAAAAAGACTCACGTTCAATCCCTTCAGTTGTTATAAAAATGGGAAAATGAAACATCGCTTTTCTTATATTCAGAGGACCACAGGACCATCGGGAAATTTAATGCTGGATTTCAAACGGCAAGCAACTGTTAAAGATGAACATTTCTAAAACCGTAAGAACTTTATAAAATATAACGAACAATATTAATTTGAAAACACTAAGAACTTTAAATTTTAAACTTTCCTAGTAATTTAATTGTTACAAATAGTTTCCTATCTGACTAAAGTAGTTAAAATGTTATTTGATGTATTTTTTTATTTATTTGTGTAAAATCATTTCCATTTATTTAATTTTGTTCTTTAAGTTTATTTATGATTTCTGTTTTCCGATAAATTAAAATATATCAATGTTAAACTTAAGTCGGGCGTGAATGGCTGTATAGATTTGTAAAGTTATATTAGGGGAGGGTAATCTTAGGTTATTTGTTTCGTGGTTAAATTGGGTCAATGGATTGGATATATTGGTGTGATTAGTAGATGTAATATTGATTCGCTACGGGCAGAATCGCTTCATACGCCGCACACTTCCGTTTGCCTATGGAAGGAATTATAAGTCGGATACCGCAGTTCCTTTCTATGGAGTTTTTTGTTTTATTGCTCTTCTTTGCAGATAGATGTAATATTCCTATCTCATAAGAGGCAATTTCTTCCCTTAACCTTTTGTGCTGCCGTATGTTATTACATTGAATACATCGATATATCAGATGAATTGATGCCAGTTTGACTACGAATTTTAGTCTAAGGTTAAATAGGGATAGAATGTTTATTTTCAAAAGCAAATTTATCTGGTCTATTCATGCTCGACCCTAAATAAAAATGCATTAAATTTAAGTTGTTTATAGACGCTTGCATGGATTGTTGATCGGTTAACTATATTTGCGTTTTCATATTTGATCAAAATATATAGACATTCGATAAATAATGATACCTTACGGTGAGTATCTAAAATGTATTTATTCGGAGGTCTTTTAAGTCATTGGTGACAATGCAAGTATCTTATGGTGAATACTACTGGGTTACTTATAAATTTCCCTCTGCAATTGCCAGTATCAATGATTTTATATTTTGATCGTTTATGTTTACTGTGAAATGTTTTTAACCGTGTAATCTATGTAACCGATCTATAGCAACATATTAAAACAAGCTTTTATAATCCCATCTGTGCGAACTTAATTAAAATGTAAAATTAGAATATAATAGTAATTAAATGTAAATTAAAGTCAAGAATCAAAGTTAAAAATAATGTTAAAATGTAAAACTAATACTAAAATAATTTTAAATCTTATATATATGTGCATAAATAAATGTTTGTAGGATTAATTACTGGCAGTGGCTTATTTTATTTATTTTTTAATGTTGACATCTAATTAGATAAGATATTATATTATTTAATCTCTGCTGTTCCACTGGGCTAGTGACATGGGCTAACGACCGGAATCAAAATAAAAAAAAAAAAATTATTTTTTTTTTGACTTACGTATCTGCCTACTTTATAAATTTTTCTAGGTTCAAACGCCTAGATGGCGCCCCGTAGTGCAGTTTACGTTAAGTACTATTCTCCGGATCGTTACAATGGCGAACCAACTCGGGCCGATCTTTAATAAACCACATATACCCTGAGCAAATTTTATCAAAATGAAATATTTTTATCTGTTTACATATAGTCGTATACTTTAAATCTTATAAAAGCACTGCCAGAATGAAATAGCACATATATTAAAAACTAGAAAGTATAAATAATTTTAAACTGTAGTTCGTTAAAAAGAAAGTCAAAAGGTTGCGATTGATATTTTGTTGTTAATATAAATTATGCTTTAATGTGTATAGGAGCGCACAGCCACGCAAGTTTATGATGGTAAATGTGGTACCTTACGATGAGTACCGTTGGGAATTTACTTCAGTGTAATCCTATTTAAGCATTTTAATCAGTCATAAATAAGTTGGTGGTATGAATAATTGTGCTGCAAATATACACGTATAAATCCATTATCTTTCAAAATATATTTACTTCAATGCAATCTTCTTAAATAAATAATTTATAAAATAACTTGCTTGTCATGCCGTGTGTAAAAATAAAATGTATAAAAAAAATAATAATAGAACTCTTGTGGGGAGGAGGCGTAGACGTAAATGGTCCTTAGGAAAGCGATAGTAAACATGTTTTTTATATATAGTCTTTATACTAACCGAATGTTTGTAAATTTTGTTAGTCGTGTACTGTAATTACTAACCCTAAGTAAAATTTTTTTTTTTTTTGATCATTTTTTTTAAGTAACTTTACTGATATGTAACGAACACAGACGTTCGTTACATTGTTTTTTTTTTTATTTATTAAACATGAAAGTAAATTAAAAAGTTCGCATTTAAAAATTTTCTTTTAGAATTAAAAATTGAAATTAAATATCATCTTAAACTCGTATATATTAAATCGCACAGATATAAAAAAATTATTAAAATAAAACTGTATTAAAAATAGAAAAGGTATTTTAAAAACAAAAACTTAAAAAGATTTGGAGATAAAATTATATCTTTAAATTTATCTTTAAATATATCTTTGATTTGGAAAACAGGTTAATTAATCAGAAATGGAAATGATAAATTTAATTAGTCAAATGTAAACCAGCCTTGGGCATTTAAATGTAAAAACATCAGTCAGATAGGAAAACAATAGAAACTGTTAGCAAATAAGAAGAAATCCCTATGGAATCGGACCGCAGCGAAAGGACCATCGCATCGGTGACGTAATGTAAATTCAATCCTTCACATTAATATAAAAAGGACAAGTTTGGAAATTATTAGTTAGTGAGTTATTTATTATTTACGATGTGACAGATATGTGTTAGTGCGGAAGTGAAGGAGAAGGGATTGAAAAAGACTCACGTTCAATCCCTTCAGTTGTTATAAAAATGGGAAAATGAAACATCGCTTTTCTTATATTCAGAGGACCACAGGACCATCGGGAAATTTAACGCTAGATTTCAAACGGCAAGCAACTGTTAAAACGTATTTGAAGTACAATTATTATAGACAAATAAGACAAGCGGTTGGTTTAGTGACATTTGTTATATTTAAGATACTACTCATGGTAAAAAGTGAAAGTTGAATTAGTTATTTTGTCTGGGTGTGCTTAATATTAATAGATGCACTTACCTTTAATTAAAAATCAAAGAGAAAATTCAGATGAAAAATAATTTGATAATGTGTAGTTTATCACAGAGGTAAAACTCTCCATACAGTAGCACCACTTAGTACAGATAAGAGTAATCAATGGATGCAGGAAGATTTGTGCATAAAATCCCTATCTAGTGCTTACTTATCCAGTATCCTCAGACTAGTTTCTACTTGTCACTTTCATCAATGAAGAGTCTTGGATCTAAGAACACTGCACCTAGATCTTAGGATCTAATGCAACCCTCCAGTAGCTATCTTTTACTATTTTAGTTAACTATAAAGTTTTGAGTCCAAAATGGAAATAATGTTTTCAAACTAAGCTCATCATCATGTATAGTTGTATAGATCTGAACTCAGTTCAACATTAGCAATCTGTTGTTAAAGCAATATTCAGAGAATAAATCCATTTATTATTTACACGTTGCCTTGACAACATATTGCAGATATTCTATTGGTTAATTCTAAACATTGACTGGGATGTCATATATAATTTATATATATATATATTTAACAAATTAATAAGGATGTAAATTATTTAATAAATAGAAACTCCATTCTTTTATATTACAGAGTTTCCATTTAGTAAATAATTTACATATATATGTATACTTAAAGACCACACATTTATGTTTTATTAATAGAATTGATTTCACTTTATACCCTCTATAGGAATTATTCCACGATCTACCATGTGACAATATTTGATAAACAATAACCAGTCTCTCTCTTGTTTGTTAACATTTATGGAAAGGAGGATTTAGCTAAATTATCGTTAGAATTACATTCAAACTGTAATGTAAAATTAAATATTGTGAATAAGATTGAATACAAGTTACTTTGAAATGTTTTGTGGGGTCTCAAGATTTCCAAATCACTACTGATATTTGTTATTAAGAGAAATATATATCGAGCAGAGATTTGTTTTTTCCATCAAATTTTGTTGCATTAATGATTACAATAAATTTCTATAGGGGGCATCAAATACTACCTCTAAATTAACGGTACAAATAATGAAGTGGTGGAAGAATAAATATAAACAAAGTGATTATACAGAAAGTGGCTTATTGGTTTTTATGCTAGGTTTGGAAAAAGACAAGGAGAGTTTAGATATAAAGGCCACAGAGTTGACAAAGATTATGTTGTGGAAATGGGATAGGGCAGAATAGAGAGGAATATGGGGAAACTTAGGGTGAGAAATGGAAAGGGAAGTTAAAGTGACTAACTGATTTCTCTGGGCATAGTTGCTGAGAGATTCCTGACTCCGTATAAGGAGAAGTCACACATAACACATGTGTTATATATAATAACTTTTAGCCACTGATGAAAAGTTGAAGTGGTAACATGTCTAGATCATGAGTTATGAATGAAATGTGACAATGAGTTTGATGTCTTCTTGAGTCTACTTTAATGCCATCGCGAAATCTTTCAAAATATTTGAAAACACTCTCATGACACAGTTCTCACCCTTTCAAGCATTTTGTTAGCAATTTTTCTCAACTTAAAAGTAATTTATATTATTGCATTTTCCCATTATAAGTGAAGATAACAAACACCCTCTTATATTCCATATTCGTGATCCAGATAATCTAGTATCTTAAATTTCTAGAGTTAATTCATAGATGGCACTGTAGACAGCTGAGAGAGATAACCAGTTACCAAAACATCTTGTGTATGTGATAATAGAATTTTGCAATATAGACAAATATATACCATTTGGAATGATATGCCTTTGGACACTGGATATATTAAGAATATGTCTCATAGTATCACACTCAATGATGTCATAAAACAATTAAATCTATTTTCCAAATAAATTGATCCAACTGAAACTGCAAAAACTGTTTTAGGAATGTAATATTCATATTGTACTTACTATTTCCTAATCTGCAATCCATGCAATGGCTTTAAAAACAGATGGAATAAATCCATTTTTTTATTTAAACGTGGGACAGTTTGACAATCGGAGCATTATATAGATGATAGGAATGTAATATTCTTATGGTACTTACAGTTTCCTAATCTGCAATCTGTGCAAAGGCTTTAAAACAGATGAAATAAAATCCTTTTTTATATGAAACATGGGTCAGTTTGACATTAGGAGCATTATATTGATGATAATCCCTTGTGCAGATATCTACAACTGAAGGTCAGTTTCAAATGAAGAAACATTGCAAGAAAAAAAAGAAGAATACCTAATATTAAATTGGACATTGTTGGACTTTGTAAAGTTAGAAGGAAAAGTGAAGAGATGATTGATTTAGAATGTGGTTACATATTTTACTATAAGACACAAATGTTGGAAGCATAAGTAACATTGAATTCATTGTAGATAAAACAGGGAAGGACAACATTATGGAGACTGATGATAAAGTTACAAGGTTAGTTATTGATCTTAATGTAGCAAATGAGATAATTCAAGTTTATGTCCCAACAAATTGTCATTCTGAAGAAGAATAACATTCTTATATGGATGTACAAAGGATTTTTGATTAGATAAACATCATTTTAAAATTATCGTGAAAGACTTCAATACTAGAATTAGTAAATGGTTAAAAGGGTCATGGGTAAATTTGGTGATGGTGTTAAAAATGAGAATTAATGTAAACATGGAGTTTGCAGAAAAAGAGATTCTTTTATATTCTGAATTCTTCCCTTGAGTAAAATGCTAAACATAAATAGAAATGAAAGCATCCAAGTGTAGTTTCTGCAGAGTTGGATATTTTGACCAACAGAAAATACATACTTCAAGATTGTAATGTCCTTAATAAATTCAACACAGGAAGTGACTATCGATTAGTGAAATGTAAGATATGTTAATGCAATCTAGAGAGACAAAATTTATTAAGAAAAACAGTATTCATAGTTGATATTTTTAATCTTCAGAAACATTCCAATGAATTTATATTAGAACATGCAAATTGCTTTTAAATATTAAGAGATTTTAAAGATGGTTCAGATTTGAATAAAATCAATAGAAAAATAACTGATGCAGCATTAAGGACCACAGCAAAAATAACTGTATATAAGAAAGCATAGATTTACTAGTAAATTTCCTACTGAGATAAAACAATTTAAGAAAAGAAGGAATATGAAAAAATATAAAAATGATTCATTAAAATGAGTTGAATATCTAGACTTTTGTAAAATGATATAAAAAAGCTAATAACAATATAAGAAAATATAATTATGAATTAGCAAAACAATCTATTGATGTGAATAGAAGTTTCAAAAAATATAAAGCAAAAAAATTTGGAATAAAAAAAAACATCGCAATAAGAAGAGGTGGAACTATTACAAAAAAGAGAGATGATGTGATGAAATGCATGGGGAAGTTGTATAAAGAATTATATAGCAATAAATAACAAGAAAACAAAGTATCCCTTAACAACTACTACTTATTCTGAATTGCCCATTATTTTAAAGAAAGAAGTGAAATATACATTTAAATGATTGAAAAAGAAGGAAGTTTCTCATAATGATGGAATTGCAATCAATATCTTAAAGGAAGCAGTGAAGAAATCAAAATATTGTTGGAAAAATTATATACTAAACATTTAAATGAGAAAGATGCACCAGATGATTGGAAAGTTGCAGTAGTTGTATATTTAAAGAAGTGATAAAGAAGAAAGAAGTTGTTAAAAATTGCAGAACCAATTAGCCTTTTATCAGTCCTATACAATTTTTTTACTAAGCTACTTACAATTCATTTATAACCAGTTTCGGATTTTAACCACTCAAAAATAAGAAGGATTTAAAAGTATTTTAGCACAGTGGACCACATTTAAGTATTGAGAGTAGTTATAGAAAAGTCTTATGAGTATAGTTTGCCATTATGTTTGGAATTTGTGGATTATAAAGAGACATTTGATCATATACAAGCATTTCTTCAGTGATTAAAGCATTAAATCCTCATGGCATAGACACAGAATATTGTTATATTCTAAAAAATATTTATCAAAATGTAACAGCCATGATTAAATTACGTAGTTATACTAAGAAGGTTAGCATTAAAAAGAATGTGGACAGAGTGCCTCCATAACTGCTAAACATTTTATAGCATTTTAAAAAGAAGTATGCTGTAGATTAAAATAAGAAGCTAAGGATTTAAAAGTAAATGGAGATTATTAATATCATCTAGATTTTGGAGCAAATGTAATTGTTTCTACAAATAATACTTCAGAAAATAAATGAGGAAAAACTCTCCATATAGTAGCACCTCTCAGTGCAAGTCAGAGTAATCAATGAATGCAGGAAGGCTTGTGCATAAAATCACTATCTAGTGCCTACTTTTCCAATATGATGTGATGTTTAGTGGTTCAACTTTAGAAAATGTTGCAAGAGTTATCAGATGAAAGTAGAAAAGTAGTCTAAAGGTAAACGCTTAAAAGATTTAAAGTAAAGTTTAATGAATTTTTTCATAAAAAGAAAATAAAGATTGATAATGATGAATTAGAATAAAATAACAACTACAAATATCTTGGTCAAATTATTAATACTGCTGGAAAAACCTTATGTTAGAAATTAATCCTAGGATTAAACTTGGATGGAAATGCTTTTGTTAGAAATAACTTGTTATTAAGTGGAAATATGCTTAAATATTTGAAGATGATTTTAATAAATGTGTTTTTTTTTTACTTAACAGCAATACATAGCCTTCAGTTCATGCAACAAAATAAGGATAGCTGTATATTAGGAGAGACAAGAAAAGATTAAAAATGAAATACATAGGTGAGAGAGCAAACAAGTTTTACTGACATCATTAAAAGAATTAAGAGACTGAAGTAGAGCTGAACTAGAGACATTTCTGAAAGAGATAATAATAGATGAGCAGTTGAAAGCTTAAACTGTATCCCCAAGAGATTATAGAAGACTTAGAAAGATAACACATGTGAGAGGGATCTATGAAAGAAGAAAGTTTGCTGGTGTGATATGGAGAAGAGAAGCTAGAAATCAGAGAATCAAGACTGAATATGAAGAGATCTTCATTCTGCAGGGGATTGACAATGCTTGAAAATGGAGATGAGGATTAATATAGCCAGTCACCAGAGATTTATTAACAAAAAAGTTTTACTTCATTAGTAATTGCACAGAGGCAAAACTCTCCATACCTTAGCACAACATAATGCAAGCTAGAGCAATCAATGGATGCAGGAAGATTTATGCATAAAATCCCTATCTAGTGCCTACTCATACAGTATCCCCAAACAAGTTTCTAACTTGTGGCTTTCATCAGTGAAAAACAGATTATGTAAGCATAAATAATGGTGGTCATGTGATCATTTGTAATTAGTGGTTAGTTTTATATGACTTAGGATTTTATAACATAATTTGTTATGATCAATGAATTTTACCAGCTCAATATCAGATTGTAATTCTATTTAAAAAGTAATAATCCCTTCTCAATATTATTAACTAATATTAGCACAAAGTAAATTGTAATATTTCATAAGCGTTAATAAGTTTATTAATAGAAATGGATATGAAATGAATGATTTAATATATTCATGCTTTCATTTCAAGAGAGTTAAGATTGACCTGTATACGTGCGTCTTGGTTTGAAAATAAGATACTATTATCCTCACATTTAACATTGCTGATTTAATATTATAAACATCACTAATAGGGAGGGTTTTTTGCCTTCTAAATAAAATTAACATAATTTGTTCTACAACTCAAGTTTATAAATGTCATCCCTAGGGTAAAAAATGGCAGACTTTGTAACTCAAGATCCATGGGTTGTGGATCAGTCTATCTGCTCCAATGCCGAACTTTTATGCCTCCCCCCTAAATTATGCAAATCGTTTTTTTTTAATTATGAGTTGTGATATAAATAATGAAAACGTTTTATATCATTACATAGATACATATATATTCTCTTTTATATATAATTTTTTTTAATTGACCTTTCTTTTTCCTCTGTTAAAGTAGACTCTCTCTCTCTTTTTTTATAAAGCTTTGTTGTATCAACATTGGATTACAAATTGACTTCGTGTATTTTAAAGTGATTAGTTGTTTGTTATAAAGTTTGTTTGCAATTTTTTTCCTTTCCTGTCTTTTTTCAATCAGTACCATCTTTTCTTGTGCAAATAGTTTAAAATAAAATAACGTTGGCATTTAAAAAAAAAATAGTTTTTTTTTCTTAATACTGTAGATTTACATTAATTTACATTCTATCTTTTTTTTAAAGTTATTTCCTGTGGTTATGAACCACAGTTTGTATTCTCTGTGAGAAAGGCTACACCTGGTGGGATCTCTTAAATTCAATCATATGAATAACTTTGAATCCTTGAGTCAATATATACTAAGTAGAAAAAAGTTTATATTATTTTTTTCTTTAAAAAAAAAAAAAAGGATATATATATTCAAAGAAAGAAACTTCAAGTTAATCTGCAAAGTTTTTATAAAAAATAAAACTATCAAGATGAAAAACTTTTCAATCAAAATATTGGGACCCATTTTTTACAATGCATCTTTTTTTTTTTTTACATTAGAGTCAAACCATGAAAAGAGTTACTAATCCATTTCTTACCAGATGGCAGTGTGACTAGTCATATTAATGTATAATTATTTGGAAAGAGAAATTAATATCTTTCAAAATTCTATTCCACCACATATTATTGAAATATATGATCAAAGACATAGGGATAAAATGTGATCCCCAAGAAGTGCATTTCATGCTGAACCAGCACTCATCAGTTGACCTACTGATGAGTCCTAGTTCAGCATGAAATGGGCATCTTGGGCATCACACCTTTTCCCTATGTCTTAGATCATATGTTTCACTAATGTGTGATGGAAAAGAAGTTTGAAATATATTCAAATACAAAATGTATAAAATTAAGTTCAGTATCTCTGCAAATAATAATGTGTCTATAAGGTTAAATTGTATATAGCTCTTATCTACTACTGCTTTTTTTCATATTTCAATATAAACTTTATTAACACTCCTTTAACACTTTAAGCAAATATTTTTTATTTATTTATAACAGTTTCAACTGTCCTAGCAGTCTTTTTCAGATCTTAAAACTTTTACACTACCTCCATTTTTCTTTTGCAGTTATCTGAAGAAGACTGCTAGGACAGTCAAAACTGTTATAAATAATAAAAAAATATTTGCTTGAAGTGTCAAAGGAGTGTTAATGAAGTTATATTGAAATATGAAAAAAGCAAAATATTGAGGGAGGAGGAAGTAGTAGATAAGAGCTATATATGAAATATAAGATAATACATGAAAGAATAACAGGCTAAAGAAGTTTGTGAATATTGTGGATGTACAACCAGGATGGAAGACATTAATAATATTAAGAAGTATATAGGATTACTGAAAAAGAAAAATAGAGGGAAAGTGGAGATAGTGTAAAAATTTTAAGATCTGAAGAAGACTGCTAGTACAGTTGAAACTGTTGTAAATAAATAAAAAATATTTGCTTAAAGTGTTAAAGGAGTGTTAGTGAAGTTTATGTTGAAAGTTAAATTGTAATGTGAGTATATGAATAAATTGAAAAAAGTGTGTGTGTAATGTATCTCTATAGGGTGAGTCATTGGTCTGATTTCTGGGCTGATAGACAGTTGTGATAGGATTGAGCTAAAAATCAAAGATTCACTGATAAAATAAAAAAGCTTGCATATATATATTACTGTGCAAAGATTATACACCCCTTCACAAGGTGTTAAACACAGATAAAACCAATCCCTACTTTTTATGAAAGAGGTGTAGTAAAAGTTATCACGGCTACCAATATGGACAAGGAATTCATATGCTGACAACTCTATAACTCTGCAGATACATTATTCATTCAGTAAGACAAAGTATATATTTAGGCTATGAATAATGGCTAGCCTAAAATGATTAGCAAAAGTTATTAATATTTTCACACAAAGTTATTTGCATCAATGTTGTAAAACAGAAAATTTGAAACCTCTCAATTAAAGTATAGCGGGGATAATACCTGTTTTAAAAATTGGTAGTGATATGTCAGCAATGGTCAGAAAGTTTAAAATGAAATTTAAAAAAGGAAATAGGTAGAGATATGCATTGAATGGCAACTGTGGGTAATAAAGCATGTTATTTAAGGTAAAATAAACTAGGCTAGTTATTTGGAAAAAATAATTAAATTTAAAAATGTTTGAAAGTTGAATGAAAGAGTATAAATTAATAAAAATGGTGGGTTTTTGGATTGTGTGGAAATGAGAAGAAATATACTAGATAAAAAAGCCTTCATGTTTTTATGACATACAAAGTCAATATGTAAACATAAATAAAGAGCTTTTCTAATTGCTCAACAAAATTTGTGATAAATGCCTAGCAAGAGAAAGCATTTAAAATATCTCTATCAGAAACCACATCCAAACTTCTGACCAATGGTTTTGTGCTTTAGATAGCTGGGTTTGAAGACATTTAAGTATCTGAAAATTTCAGATCTTCTATTCAATGGTTAACTCTTAGATAAATGCTGGCTATGGGTTGGTATTTTTAGATCTACTTTCTGAAACTACCCTAGAGCCTCTCTGAGGAGTGCCAAAGCATGAAACCATTGGTCAGGGGTTTGAGTGTGGTATCTGATAGAGATATTTTAAAGCTTGTTAAGCAACTAGCAAAGCTCTTTATTTATATTTTACAAGCTTAAAAAAGAAGTGGGGCCATGTGATATATGACTCTATTTTTTATTTTTTCAGTAAATAGACAATGTATTTCCATGCATAACTTCATAGGAAATGTATTCATCATTATATTTATTTTCAACCATCACCCTCCACTTTAGGATAAAGTCTCCCCATGCTTAATCCAGTTTCTCAATTCCAAATAATATCACCAATCTTCAATAATTTCATCCATCAAATCTCATGTGGCCAATTTCTAATATTTTATAATCTCTTGAATCCCATTTCAGATTTAATCTATTATCATTTCTTTTAAAAATATGTCCAGCCTAATTGTTTATTAATTCTTTCAACAATATCCACTATTAGTTCTTTCCTCAAAATGTTTCATTTCATGCTAATCATATCATGATTGATCAATGCTTCATTGGGTGGTGTAAAGTGTCTATATTGCTCTTCTGTTCATTGTCCATAAGTAAAAACTTGTAATACACATTCCTTTACAAACACATGGGTATATTTTCTACTAAAGGAACTGCAACCAAGTTTAATTCCACAATTTAATTTCATATATTATGCTTCCATCTATAAATAATTTTGATCAGGATAGTTATAGTTAAGTTCTTCTAATTTATTGGTTAGTTTGGTGCTACAATGTTGCTGCAAATTTGCGATCACAAGGACCATGAATTTTGGCCCAACACCAGCACTTCTGCTGATCATCTTCTTATAAATTCCTGACCAATAAATCATTTTATTATGATGATGAATGTTTCCTTTTCCAATGTATTCACGCACTGGAAGATGTGATGAATTTTCCCCCTAAGTCAATAAATAAAGAAAAAAAGTCTTAGATAGAAACAATTGCAAAGCGAAACCCAAAACAGCATTTCTGCCCCCTGCCCCCATATTCAAAAATATGGAGAAGTTTATTAAATGAGATATCTGTATTTTATTTTTTATTTTTTCCATGTGACATAGCATCGGCCGGGACACGAACCCACAACCGTCTGCAACCAACTACTTGCTTGCATGGCAGCTGTGATACCTCTCGGCTAACAATGCAAGACATATCTGTATTTTATTGTTTCATAAATATCAATCTTTAGAAGAGTGGTCTGAAATATCTATTAGGCATATGTCTTAAATAAATATGAACATGTATAAAATCAAAGAAATTTAAAAAATATCATGCTTTGACTCATATGAGTTCTTACACTTCTCTAATTTGTGAGTTATGAATGATGAAAATAATTTGAAGTGGAAAAAATATTTTTATATTGTGGGTTAATTCAAAATACTGTTATTCAAGAAAAATTGGAATAACGGAGGCAAAACTCTCCATACAGTAGCACTATTTAGTACAAGCCACAGTAATCAATGGATGCGAGGAGGATTGTGCATAAAATCCCTATCTAGTGCCTATTCATCCAACACCTCTAGACTAGTTTCTAGTTTTTGTCTTTCATCAATGAGAAGTCTTCATTCTGACCAGTGATGTTTAGTGAAAAAAACTGGCTTATTTACTAAACTGGAATTAGACAATTCATGTTATTTCCATAATCAGTATCCAATTTGAATTAATGCAAATATTGTCATATAGATAGTTTGAGTTATTAATTTGAAGTTGTTTCCCATAAGTATTAAATAAATATTTTAAAGTTGAGTAAAATAGACTATAACATGTGATGTGATGCACTATGGCTTTTCCTTTATCAAAATTGGGAATCTCACAGCCATTATGTCCAGAGAAACTTGTTAGGCACCTTACCCTCTCTTTCCATACCCCACCCTAAGTTTGTCCCATATTCTTCTCTATCCTACTCCACCCCATTTCCACAACATCACCTTTGCCCACTTTAAAGCCTTTATATCTAGATCCCCCTTATCTTTTTCCAAAACCAGCATAAAGAACTAGAACCCACTTCTATATAATTACTTTGTTTATATTTATTTCATCATTTAAACCCTTTCTGCTTGTAAGCATTTATTTTCAGTTAACAGATGCCTAATATTTTCCATGCCTTCCTTACATAACTTGCAGATACATTTCTCCAAGTATTTGTATATTCCTTGTTGCTAACAATCTTGCTTAAGCCTTAAATAGTAAACTATTTTTCTGGCTATTATTGTAAATTAACTTACACCCAATATTCTGTTTACTTTCCATACTAGTTCTCTACCTCTTCAACTCCTATCTTTTATTTATGTAACTATTCTTCTATCCCATTCTTTGCCATTATAACCCACAACAATTCTCCTAACACAATCCTCCCACCTTTTGTACAAGTATACTGTCGTAAAGTCTTTATCCAAATCTTCTGCATACCATACTATCTTTTTCACCCATCTTGTTGCCTGTCCTTTAATCCAATTAAATATTATTTTGGCTAGTCTCTTATTATCTATAAATTGCAATCTACCAAACATTTTCATTTTTCTTTTTGCATCTCTCATATAAAAACTTGACCATCCCATTTTTTGTTGAATATCCTTCTTTATCATCCACACATCTGCATCTAATGCATGTTTTCTTACTTCTTTTTGTACTTTTCATAAGTAATCAAACACCTCTTTACTAACACATAATGCATCGATACCATATGTTAACCTTGCTACTGCCACTCCCTTTCATACAATTCTTGCTACAACCTATTTATTATAGGAAAATACTGTTAATTTCTTTATCAGTTCCTTCCCTTTCTTTGCTTCATTTATCATTTTTTTCTCCCATTCAATTTCTCTGATTACTTAAGATGATTCTCTACAATTAAAATACTACACATGCGCCACCTAGAGAACGTTACAAAAAATAAAACTGAGTTTTGGCATTTCTGACGCAAATGTGATTTATTGGATTTTTTTTTCAATCAGTTAATTTTAAATTACATTTAAAACTTTTTTTTCTTTTATAAATATAAAATAATTTAATTTTGTAAAGCTGAGTAAAAAAATGTAGCTGTTAGCGGGCCTACAACTATTAAAAGTATGGCATAGTACTTATTCGGGTTCATTAATGGCAATAATAATGATAAACAGCCACTAATAAATGAATATGGCCATTTAATTCCAAAAAATGGAAAAAAAAAGAAGAGAGAGAGAAACATAAAATCCTACTTTAGAAATGAGTTTTGCAATAGTTATGCAAAATAAATCTGCGGATACTAATACGTCCACATATAGGCTACATTGTTATATTTTTCAGTTTACTTACTATCTTGCAATATTGACTTTTTAATTACTTCAAGAAAAAATGTTTTTTTCTAAAATACTTCAACACTTATAGCCCTCCAATGTATTCTATTCTCCATCACATCTTTCCATTAGGAACAACTGATATTGCATATTTTGAGATAATCATTTTAATCTAGATGAGGTTTACTTCTCCGCAGAAACCATGCTCATATTTACCGTAAAACACCCTTTTAGGAATGACTGGTCTATGTATTGAAATTAATATTGGCAATAAACAAAAAGAATTAAAGATATATTATATTTTGTCATTACTCTTATTTTAATGCAAAGCCTTCTATTATAAATTTAATTAGATGGTAATGTATTTTTGTTTTAGCACCATCTATAGTAAGCTTGAGTAATTAAGATTAGTGTAATTAACCCCATTACTAGAGCAATTTCTGCATTTCTTTCTTATTGGACTTCATATTGAAAATTGAATCTACTGCAATGTTCAGTAACAATCTTCAACCTAATATATATTCTCAAGTTAATATTAAAAAATTAAAGATTTTGAACTTAAATCAAGGTTCTATACATTGGGTTAGATTCAACCCTTTAAGTTTTTTGAATTTAAGCTTGTTAGATTCACAGTGGCATTGGTTTTAGTTTTGAATTCCAAATACTCATTAATAAAGACAAAAGCCAAAAACTGATCTCACATTGAAGCATTTCTAGTAATCAGAGCTTATTTAAACTTATGATAGATTATACTCGAATATATTCTTAATCATAACATATTGTTTAAGCTGAATAATCATGTGTTATCAGTAATCTTTACATATGAACATGGATTCAAAATAAAGCTAAATTTTAGTAGCATACACTTTTCTTTTACTACCTCTATGATACCTATTGTAATCTTAAGCAACTAATAGATGTCAGATGATAGTACCTAATAAATCTATATCCTGTGCTATCCTATTTAATATTCCCAGATTAATTTCAAGCATATAGCTTTGATCAGTCAGGAGCTTTGGATCTTGGAATAGTGCATCTAAAGTTTTAGGGTCTAATGTACCTTCCTTCTAACAGTTACCTCTCATTTATAAAGGTAATGAAATAAAAATGTATGTTTCTAAAGCAGTAATATGTAATCTGAAATCATGTGATAGAGTCATATAATATATTATTGGTTTAAACCTAAGTTATCAAAGGATTGAAATAATTTTGTTATTTGAACAAAATTTCAAAGCTGAATATTAATCTTGTGTAATAAATAAATTAGTTGTACACAGATTTTTAAATAAAATTTTAAAAAAATCCAATGACATTTGTTATATATCTATAAATTAATAAGTCTAATTGTAGTAAACTGTCTGACATTGGGTCTGTCTTAGTAGAGTTTAAGCTTATAGTGAGAGAAAGAAACAAATCCAATTTTTAAATTGTAAAAAATTTCCAGATCTTAAAAAAATCGTAGAACTAGGAATTTTGGATTCATTAGTTATTCACCTATTTGTTTTTTCCACCCATGCTTTATTATTGTTTTTTATTATGTGCATACATAAATCACATGACTACATGCAGTACTTGCTTAAACCAAGATAGTATCAACATTCTGTTGTCAAGGCAGTCATTCAAGGACTGTCTTGACAATAAATTGCTGATATTCTATTGGCTTAATTAAGCATTGGCTGTGGTTGTGTGATTCACATATGAAAATTAGTTAGCTATTGGAACTTATAGTGTACTGTACATTTTGTATTTTTTGTTTTCATGTGGCTTTTTCGGATGTCTTTAGGCTTATACTTCAAGATGTGATGGAGTGAAAGTTTCAATATATATATTAAAATATTTTATCTATCTATCTATCTATCTATCTATCTATCTATCTATCTATCTATCTATCTATCTATCTATCTATCTATCTATCTATCTATCTATCTATCTATCTATCTATCTATCCATCCATCCATCCATCCATCCATCCATCCATCCATCCATCCATCCATCCACCTATTTATCTATCTATCTATCTATCTATCTATCTATCTATCTATCTATCTATCTATCTATCTATCTATCTATCTATCTATCTATCTATCTATCTATCTATCTATCTATCTATTTACCTACCTACCTACCTCCTACCTACCTACCTGCCTGCCTACCTACCTAATTAAACAGTAAATTACTTCCAGCTTAATGTACACGTAATTAAGGAGGGCGATGAAATTAAAAAAAAATAGATATATTTATTCTACTTTTCATCCTTTCTAAACATAAACAAATATTATTTAGTTATAACCTCAGGGAGAATCATTTGCACGCCTTATCTGTATATGTAAAAACACACAAGGTTTTTGTTTCTAATAATATAAAAATATTTTAATGATTAATATGTTAACTATCAACTGAAGTCTTATTAAACTTTAAGGTATGGCTTTTTTAATATTTTGCTGAAAATAGACTTTTACCAGAATGGTCGCCAAAGGCAATCTAATACTCGATTATTAAATACTATCATTTGGTTGTAGAACCTACATGACCAACTTTCTTCCGTTTTATATGTATCCTCTAAAATCTTTATCTTCGAGACTAAATATAAAATGGGGAAAATAAAATTTAGTTCAAATTAATTTCAGTAGATGGCAGACGAATCAAATTTAAATAACGATAAAATAGCATTAAGTAATTTTGAATTTGAGAAAAGTTCTGTTGATTATATAAAAATCATATAAGCATAAAAATTAAATAAAGTATATACGTCGGTGAAAAGAAAGTATATAAAAATGGTATCATTTCTTCTTTATTCTTCAGCATATATATACTGTATATATTTAAATTTCGGCAAACCTTAATTTAATATAAAAAAAAAACAACTAAGAAATCGAAATGCATTCTATTGCATTACATATCAAAAAAATTAGTGTGTTCAAGGTAAAATATGACTAAATGAGATTAAATATAATATTAATCAATAAAGGTTTTAAATTAAAACACATCAACTTATTTTAGTATCAGACAATATGTATAATAAAATAAAACAAGAAATTTCAATATACTAATAATACATTGTACAGGCTTAAACCTGCATTTACATATGTAATATATGCGGGGTTCGAACTCAGACTTTCACACGATCCACCACTCTCAGTGCCATCTCATATTGCTGACCCACCTGATCACACAGATGTTGAAAAGATGGAAGGCTAAAGAGTTGTGAGTTGGAATAGTTTGAAGCCTGTCCATTAAAGTATATAGATTGGCTATCTTAATATAAAGCTGAATACTGATTATATATGTGTGAGGATAGTAATCTAGACCAACTGATGATTGCTGGTTTAGCATGAAATACGTATATTGGTGATTGTTTATCTTTTTAACATCTGTGTGATCAGTTGGGTCAGCAATATGGGATGGCATTGAGAGTGGTGGGTCGTGTGAAAGTCTGAGTTCGAACCCCGAATATATTAATAAATAAATAAAAACTATAGACAGCTTACTGAGTAGTATGTTACCCGAGAAATTTTTTTAAAAAAAATCAGTCATGGCCAAATATGTTTGTCTAATCAATTATGTTTTTATTTTACTTATGGAAAATGATTTGAGAAAAAAAAACTCACAGAAGTATATTTTAAAAACATGTTGGTTAAGTTATTAAATAAACAATACAACCGTGGTAAATATAACAAATTATGGACAGTTGATCACTCCTGGGAGAACATTATTATTACATAATATTAATGAGAATTTGCTTTTTTTAAAATTGTAATTGTAAAATGCAACTCAGAATGACGGCCATGCTGTAAATTGGTTATGCTATCTTGAACGTTGTAGAGTTAGACTTAATGTTTTATTGTGCACATACTACAAATCTTTTGCTAGGCTCTGAATCTCGGTCTAAATCCTCGTTAGATAAAACTAGCAGTTTTGTTTAAAGCTGAAAGCCTTTTTTTGAAATAAATTTATAGTGGAGTCCAATAAGCCAGCGTTTTTCAAACTTTATTTATTCAAGGAAACTATAAATTGAGCATTAAATATTGCTGAACCTAAACACCTGCAAAAGTAGTAAGACAAATGTTCATATTCTAGATATAATGTTAAATAAATCCAATATCACACTTCATGCACCATTGAATAGATATTTCACACTTACATAAACATTGCCTTTAAAATGCAGTATGTAGTAATTTAGAGGCATCGGACATGTGTTAATGCCACATAAGAAAATATTTTTACAAATTGTTAAAATTCTTACATAATTATATGTCTGGTAGTATTATAAAATTATATATGCCTATAATAGAACAACATTATAATATTTTAACATTTAAATTGAGAAAAGCAAAAAGACTTTTAAACATATATATATATTATTAATTTATAACCTCTCACCTTCATTGAAAAATTGTTGTTGCTTCAGAAAAAGTGCTGTAGTCTATAATTTTAGATTATAGTATTAACATTATTCTAAATGATAATGAGCCACAGTTCTTTTAAAAGTAGATTCTAACTATTTGATCTTAGAGTTGAAAAAATTTGAAGGGATTATCATCTTATGGATTGTGGCTAACATTAAAAAACTCTGTTGTTCTTTTGAAAGAGGAAAATGTCCAGAACACATTCTTCTGGTCTAGTTTTCATATGAAAATTTGAAGTATAATTTAAGGTGATTTTTTGCTTGTTTATAAAATATTTTTGTTTATTTTTATATACTAATTGATTGATTACTATAAGAAAATGCACAGCTTTTGATTGATTCATTGGTGTTATTTTTAGAAAGAGAAGTTAATAAACTTGACTGTAATATAAAAGAAAAATGACAGTATCTCATATCATTATCTCTCAAAATCATTTCAGCTTACTGTTAAAATCTTTTAAAATATTGTAATGTTTGTAAGAAAATAAAAAATTTTAAAGCAAAATTTCATAGAGTTATTATAAATCTATTATTATTCATTCACATTAAAAAACAAAGTAGATAAATTAAGGAGAATCTGCAATCAGTATAACATTTCTACCATCTACAAAGTCTAAACTTGAAATGCTGAAAAGAAAAAACTGCATCTATGAAATACCATGTGAATGTGGAAGAGTGTATATTGGAAAGACCAGTCATCCCATTGAAAAGCACTTGCAAGAACACAAACAAAGAGAGAAAACAGATGTGTCTTAGGTAACAGACCATGTATGTACCAATGAACATGTGTTCACATGGAAAAATACAAAAATATTGGATAGAGAAGAAAAGGTACAAAGAAGAAACTTTAAAGAAACTGCTCACATAACAATGGCAAAATATCCCATAAGTCAACCTAGTATAACTATACATGATGTATAGATAATCAACTTTACTGTTAGAAAAAATGGAGAAATCAAAAGGAACCCCATTAATAAGTATATGAAATTTCTATTGAATTACTTTTGGCAGGATGGCTCAGTTGGTTAGACCAATACCTTAAAATTCAATACTCATGAATCTAAGGGTCCAAGTTTAATTCTCATGCTAATACTGTTACTGGTCAGGCCAGCAACATCTGAAGAAGAGGGAAGAATAATACCTCTCGAAATGTTATTCATATATGAACCCATTTGATGTGCTATTACTAATAGTTGAATGTATTTGAAAAATTTAAATAAAGTTAAATTTTTCAAAAGACATTCAATACTCATATTAGATGATGGAAATAGTCCAACATATAAATACAACTAAAAATAAAAATGAATGAATTAATTTTTAATAGTAATGTAAATGTCTGTGATAAATGTTTGTGGTACAATGTTATATTTACAGGTCAGTTTTTAAATATTTAAAACAATCAAAATTAAAATATTATTCATTTATAAAACTAAATTAAAAGAAAATAAAGTCCAATTTATTGAGTGTTAAGATAAAATAAAGATTTAAAAAAAAACAAATCGTTGAACATTTTGAAAACTCTCACCAGATGGAGCAATAGAAGTGTCAGAATAATAAGAGAATGTAAAGTGGCTAACAGGTTTCTCTGGGCATAGTTGCTGAGAGATTCCTGACTGTTTAAGGGTCACAGTGTATCACATCACATCAAGAGAGTTAACCCTTCTACATTTCAACATTTTTCTATTCTCCATCTAGTGTCAATTTGAATACTACTTCAATATTTTAAATGTTTTCTCCAAAAATAATACTTAACCAGAAAATAAACTCTAGTATGATTTTTTAGGTACCTGAAAATAAACCCTAGTTAGAAAGAGAAAGAAAACTTTATACCAACATTATTTCTCCCTCCTGCAAATGTGGTTTTGGTAAATTGACAGCAGCACTGCTCTGGCAATGAAAAGAAGTTCTTAGCTCATCCAATCATTAGCCTTCCAAATCACCAATTGGAAAGTGGACACAACACACATGTAAACCTCTAGTGATAGGAAAATATTTACTATATTGTCAAATGCGTTCGATTTTTTTTTCTTTTAATACAAATATTACCCACAAGAATATGTTTTGAAATTACTTATTTTATAATTATATACAATGTGTTATAACAGATTTGCTTATAATTAAACACTCGTGTGAAATAAAGAAACAATTTCAGAAATTTATTTTCCGCAATTTTTTACCACATCTTTTGGAATTACTACTGTAACTTTATTATTATATACATTGCGTATTATAACAGATTTTTTTTTTCATGTGTCAAAGCATCAGCCAGGAAGTGAATCTGGGACAACCGCTTGTAAGGCAGCGGTGCTGCTCACTCGGCCACCAACGCTTGACTATTACAACATACTTGATTACAATTATACAATCATGCAAAATAAAGAAACTATTTCAGAATTTTATTTTTGGCAATTTTTTGCCACATATCTCATAATTCTTCAATTACTGTTTTGAATAAATGTAGATTCTATATAAATAACTGTGAACTTGTGCATGAAAAAGTAAGACATCCTCTGAAAATAAGCATTAGGGTATGTTTTGGAACAAAAATTAATTTGGGGGGAAAGACAGTTTTAAAACTTTTGAATAAATTGTGTTTGATTTATTACAAATATAAGTTTACAAATGAAAAGCATCTAAAGAAATTATGTTTCAACTTTCTAAATGAAGAAATGAAATAAACAAGGCAAAACTCTCTCCATACAGTAGTGACACCCTGTGCCAACCAGAGTAATCAATGAATGCCAGAAAGCTTGTTCATAAAATCCCTATCTAGTGCCTACTCATCCAATATCCCCAGACTAGTTTCTGGCTTGTGGCCTTCGATAGATAGATAGGGATTTTATGCACAAGCCTTCTGGCATTCATTGATTACTCTGATTGGCACAGGGTGGCACTACTGTATGGAGATAGTTTTGCCTTGTTTAATAACAATTACATGCTAGTATAAGAGATGGTGATCATGTGATGCTTGGTGGTTTAAGAAATGAAATAATGAAGCAAAATAAGCAATGAGAACAATTACCTTTTTCTTATTGGCTTATTATGATAATGATATTGAAAAAGTAAGTAAACAAAACTTTTATCAAATGTAAACATGAATAAATTATTATTAAGACCTCATAAACTATGAAATTTTGTCTGAAAATTTAAAATTGCATTTATACTTATTAAAATATCATAAAAGTACAGTATTGCGGGAATTAACAATATTGTCACAAGCATAGTTTCCTTTTTATTATTACTTCAAATTTCTTAACTTGTATTTTTAAAAAAGAAACATATTCCAAAAAAAAAAACCCCTAAGTGTAGACATGAACATATTTCTTTTTAAAAAAATACTCTACAAATATATTTTAAAAATAATCACAAATGCTTAAATAAGCTACAAAATTGTGCAATATTTTTGCTCATTGTTAACAGCAAACAAATAGGAGTTTTCAAAAATGTTTAGAACCCCATTTCTGGAATTTTGTAGTATCCTTTGAAGTTTTTCTCTGTGGACTACTGCCATCTTTAGACATGTTTTTGAACTAATAAATCACTCTTTACTTTACTTTAAAGTTTTATCATCAAATGAACATAAAATGGCAAAATAGTGCTGAGGATAACGGCAAAAGAGTGATTTAAAGTTGAATCCCAACATCATCACCACATTACTTCATGAAACATTGATTCTTAGAATCATTGAATTAAGAAGTTCTTTAGCATGATTATTTTGCTAGGTCTTATATGAAACTAGTCAAAACTTTAGAAGTTTTTGAGCTTTTGCTACATATTCTTGATTTTTTTTAAGCATACAAAAAGCATTATGAAACAGAAAATTAACAGTGATGAAAAACAGAATGTATTCATTCAAAATGATAATAATACAATAGATGACAGAAACTGAAGAAAGAAAACATTAAAATTAGATAAGATTGGTTTGAGGGGATATAATGCACATATTATGCAACTATTCTTATTGAAGAGATGTTTGTAGTATATATGTTTACTTTTTTACTTTGCAATATCATGATTTATAATAATAATTCCATTCACTTTTTTATTATTCTGATAAGCAAATTTCATAATAATAATATTCTGTTTTGTCTTGAGACTTTTTTAAAGGTTAAGTTGTTTTATCCTCATTTTAAATTATACCTAAGAATAGCTAATCTCATTTACCAACCAACATTAGAATGACTGTTAGTAAACAGGCAAAAACTCTCCATATAATAGTGCCACCTTGTGCTAACCAGAGTAATCAATGGATGGTGATCTTGTGATGTTTAGTGGTTTAACTAGAATAACTAGTTAGTTATATTGTTGTGACTTAGCAACCTGGAAGAACAGTTCTAAATCTATATGCAATTTGAAAAATGGTATTAATTTGGTTTACCTGGGTTCAAACCCATATTATGAGCATGTCAAAATTGCATGGCTACCATTCTATGATGAACATTTGTGTATGGATATATATAAAGATCCACTCACATATCGATTGAAATTATCTTGTTCAACTTCAACGCCATTTATTTACAGTTGTTTAATAACGGCCATCTTATATCTTTTTAGTTGTTGCTAAGCAATTATGAACAAGTAATGATGTAATTGAATCTGATAGTTTTAACTATATGCAGGTATATAATTCTTTGTATATTTCTCCAACCAACATTATGAGTTGGGTATTTATCTATATATCCATAAATTTAAATATTCATATAAATACATAGACTCGGATTATTATTCATTATTATCTATTAAGTACAATAGAGAAATGTTAGGGTTTTTTTTTTTTTAATATGGTAATCCTCCCCCCCCCCCCATTTCATGATAAGCGTATAGATATAAGTTTGATCAATTTATTACTAACTGGATTTTTTTCTCTCCAATACTGCAAACATTCTATTGCTCGGAAGAACATTCAAACCTGACTTTTAAAATTAGAATAATTGCAAACATAATTTACTTTAATTCAATCAGTTTATCTAAATGTCTCTAATAAATACCTAAAATCATGATTAATTGCAAACTGGGAGCAACATATTTCCAAGAGTCTTTCAAAATCCAGCAAATTACAGTCGTTTCATGAAGTCTACTATTCTTTCTGTGGTTGAATAATTTTTAGCTGATGGCTACATTTCCAACTAAAAGAAAAACTCGTTCATAAATAAAAGGTGCTCGCCGGAGGAACATAATTGTGTGGAAAATAGGATGGGGTTTTTCAGACGATGTAGCCATCTGTTATTAGTTTAAAATGCCACCGTTTCTCTACAATCTAAATAACTTTGTCATCTGGTATGTTTTTAGACATTAATGGAAAATAAATGAAATGCACATCATTATACAAAATGAATGTTTTTCATTTACAATTTATATTTTATGCTTTCTATATTGAGTTTCCCTTTTTTGAATATTAGTATTATAAATGATGTCATTAGTACTGACCCTGGTGGTATAAAATTATATTAAAATAAAATTGCTTGCGTATTTATAGAAATAACGCGTTACTTGGAGTCAATTTACGCAAGTCTTTGGATCATTTTTATATTTCTATTTTTTATTGCAAATTGGCATACACAGGTGAGTGTTTGATGCTATAATATATATATGATATTAGAACTATGTTGTTTGTCATCAATGATCAATAAATTTGTAGCTAATTTTATTATAGTATTATTTATTTAACATTACTGTCGCAATAATAAAAAAGTTATTTATAAATAGTAATTTTAGACAAATAAAAATATTAATATTTTATTTATTTACGATTACCACTAAAGATCTTTTCTGATTTAAGATAATCAAGTATACACTTTATAAATTAGTTGCTTCTAAATTTTTGCCAAGGTTAATATCATTCATTCCTTTAATGACTATCTATAAAATATAGTGATGCATTATGAGTAAAGTTGGTACATAAACCACACACTGGCTCGGAAATGAATACATAGTTAGTCAACCATATCATTGCACATACTCACACACACACACAAAAAAAACTAACTTGTCACCATGGAGTATTTTATCCTGAAATAAAGACGTCGTCCTGGAAATTAATATCAGCCCTCCTCCATATTTTAATATGATGTCAATTAAAATTTAAATTAGAACTAAGTGATTTTATTCAAGAGCGAAAATATTTGAAATACAGACATTCTTCATATACCTGGAGCTTAATTGTAAATATAGGGGATTTGAACTCAGACTTTCAAGCACCCTTCAACTATCCACACTATCTCATACTGATACACATGATCACACACATGAAGAAAAAATAAATAATCACCAATACACGTATTTCGTGTTGAACCAGCACTCATCAGTTGGTCCAGATTATCATCTCCCATATATATATATAATCAATGGGAGATGAAAATCTGGACCAACTGATGAATGCTAGTTCAGCACAAAATACATATATTGGTGATTATTTATCTTTTCTTCATGTGTAGTGGGAGATGAAAATCTGGACCAACTGATGAATGCTGGTTCAGCATGAAATATGTCTATTGTTGACTATTTATCTTTCAAGAGAGGAAAACTAAATTAAAAATTTTTGAAAAACATACATACACACATATATATAATCATTAAAAACCAGTCAACACTTAGACAATCCCAATATCAATAACAATCAACAATCTCAAATTGTTCTCAAGGCGACCTTCTTTTAACACACATATATATATACTCATTAAAAACTAGTCAACATTTAGACAATCTCAATAACAATCAACAAATCTCAAACTGTTATCAATATATATATATTGTTAAAAGGAGGTTGCCTTGACAACAGTTTGATATTGCTGATTGTTACTGATATTGGGATTGTCTAAGTGTGGACTGGTTTTTAACGATTATATATATATATATTATAAATTATTAATAGGATGCCTGGGATTATACAAATTATCTGACATTATTAAAATTTACAAATGTGGGATTCTAATCAAGTGAATAAACAATAATAGTAAACTCTTTAAAACATACATACATATATATATATATACATTATTTTCATAAATCACACAACAGGAACTGAATTCCATGAATCAAACTGCTATATGTAAATGATTACATACACACCATGGTATAAATATTATATCCAAGATATATGACAAAACCCTACTTAAATATGTAACAAATTTTGATAATCCAACCATACACAAGTATGTAAATGAAAAAATCATTAGTCATCCATATCTCTTGAATAATGCATTTGTACTTAATATATACATGACACTATGTTATGGATGAGAATGATTTATTCTCCAGGGTCACTTCCTGTTCTAGGATAAAATATTATATAGTAATGAGGGCACCATTTGAACGTTTAGTGAAAAGGGGTAGGATTTAGACTATGTAGAAATGTCTTGAAATACCTATATTAAAATAAAATAAAAATAATTACCTGGTTTATTGTTTAGGGTGTTTGAACCCTGGAAGGGGCAGAGCTGGGCTTCAATCCATGTACTTAGAGTTCCTGAATCTGTCACAAGATCACTGCACCAAAAGCAACCAGGGCAACAGAATAGAGAACAGTATATTGCACACATAAGGCAAAGATATAGTTATTGGCTTTGGTTTTAGAAAGCCTTAATTAATAACTTCATTAGTGAATCCAGTTCACATTTTGATGCCTGCTATATGAAATAACATATCAACTCTTCTAAAAATCATTAAAATAAATTAATCAATATTGATTACTAATCATTAATCTCCCCACCCCCCCAATGATTCATATACTTTGTTCTTTTTAAAATCTTATTTATTGTATTTCTTTTTTAATATTAATATGCATATTATTTAATATTTCACTCCTATATTTCAACCACCTTTTGTGATCATTTTCAAGAATTATTCCTATAATATATATATATAATCATTAAAAACCATTCAACACATAGACAATCCCAATATCAATAACAATCAACAATTTCCAAATTGTTGTCAAGGCAACCTTGTTTTAACAATAACATATATGTATAATATATATACTATATATTGTGTAATTCATCAGAAATGGAAAATTATTCTCTACAAAAACAAAATTATTTTTATTTAATAATTTCGTGTTACCATGGTTACATTTAGCATCTGAAAATTGGAACAATGATAATAAAAATCATATCAATAAATTACAAAAAGTTGGCAATAGATTTCAAACAGTGATTGGCATGAACAAAAATATTAATAGTATTTCTTTAAAAAATGTAAGAACTTTAAAATATTTTAAACTTTTAAAGCAGCCAGAACGCTCTCAATAAAGTAATGGCAGTGTATTAACAGATGGTATAATCATAAGAAATTGTGATCACTAGACTTTTAGAGGCTTAATCTTAAACCTTTCTTTGCTATAGTACATGAAAAAATTTTATTAAGAAATTCTACCTCAACAATAAATATTAAAAACCATAATTATAATTTTAGAAGTGTGAATACCTATGAAAGTTTTAAACCCGCACTTATTTATTACCACAAATTATTATAAAAGTATAAACATATGCATATAATCACTTTCTAAATTTTGTTTTATTAAATTGCAAACTAAACATTTTTTTAATTAATTCGTTCTTTAATTTAAATATTACTATAAATGGCTTTGGCTGATGGAATGTTATAAATAAATATAAATAATATTTACAAAGATTTATAAATAATACCAATGTAATAAAAATTCTTTTATATAATACATATCTTTATATTATTCATATTTTTTTTAAATAATTTTTTATATTTTAAATTCCTCTGCATATTTTGAATTTCTTGATAGCTCACAAAACAACGCCAGCAAAGAGATTTAGAACATTAAAATTTGTTCTAAAAAAATCAAATAATATTTATATATAGAATGATGGAAGCTAATATATATATATATAGAATGTTAAGATATATTATTTATTTATAAATTATTAAGGGATTCGAACTTAGACTTTCACACGATCCTCAACTTTCCATGCCATCTCATACTAAATGGTCCACATGGGTAGGATGATAACCTTGGCACTAACATGGGTTTTGAGCATTCCATCATATTTTCAATAAAATGGATGGCTGAAAAGTTGTGGGTTGGAGTAGTTTGAAGACTGTCCATAAAGTATAAAGATTGGCTATCTTAATATAAAGCTGAGCACTGATTGTATATATGTGTGAGGATAGTAATCTGGACCAACTGATGATTGCTGGTTTAGCATGAAATACGTGTATTGGTGATTAATTATCTTTTCAACATGTGTGTGATCAGGTGGGTCAGCAATATGAGATGGCATGGAGAGTTGAGGATCATGTGAAAGTCTGAGTTTGAAACCCTTATATATTAACTTATATGTGTGCAGGTGTGTGTAAGTCTGTACAGTGTATTAAATAATAAATTATTATACATATTGTATTTTACATAATCTACAATATTATATATATATATATATAACACTGATATTCCTACTAAGAAGACAATGAAGTCCAGAATTCCTTTTTTCTTAAATATATATTATTTAAAATTGAAAATCTAAAAGTGGATCCTATTCAAAGTTGGAATGCTTTAATAAATATAGTATCTTATAATATTGATCATATCATTGAGATTCAAATTCCTCCTTTTACAGTCACAGCTGATTTATGTAAAGGAATTATTCAAACACGATACACAACACTTCATATTTTAATGCGTGCTTTATGAAATAGCATGGCAGTTCTAATATTTTAATAAATTAATTAATACTTATTACTAATTATTAATAAATATTTCTTAACAATTTTATTATATTCTTAAATATATTACATAATAATTTCTCCTTTATGTTTCCACAGGCATTTACGATCACTTTCAAGCCTTATTTCTATGTATAACATAAAAGATATGTCATGTACTATACATCTTATGTAATTTGACATAGGTGGAAGGGTGTCCAATCTGGAATTAGGAGGTCCCAGGATCCTTTCTGGTGTTCAAAACTTCTTACAGATTCCCAAGTAATAAATCCGTTAGCGTTTTTGATATATATATATATTGAACAATTCATCAGAAATGGAAAATTATTCACTACAAAACAATCATATTCTTATTTAATAATTTCATGTTACCAAGATTACATTTTGCATCTGAAATTTGGAACAAAGTGAATATTGATAATAAAAACTATATCAGTGAGATACAAAAAGTTTGCAATAGATTTCAAAAATTGATTGGTATGAATAAAAACAATAATTGTTTAAAAAATGTAAGAATGTCAAGAGATTTCGAAAGTTGCTTTGACATAGTACATGGAAGGATATTAATAGACTCTATTTCAGCAGTAAATGTTAAGAGCTATAATTATAATTTTAGAAAGTAAATGACATCCTGCCTTAGAATTACATATTGCTTGGAAAATAGATTACATCTTAGTAGAACTTCACCCATCCCTCTTCTAAGAACATATATGAATATGTAAGGTCCAATAATATGAGGGATTAGACTGATGTAATATCTACATGGATATGACTATAATATAAGTCCAATATTGGTTTTGAGCTTTCCCTCATCAGTTTTTCAATGCAATGGATGATTGAATAGTTGGAAGGGTGAAAAGATGGAAGCTTGTCCATTAAAGTTTGAGGATTTGCTATCTTAATATCAACTGAGCACTGATTATATATATGTATGAGTGAGATTATGATCTGACCCAACTGATGAGTACTGGTTCTGCATAGAATATATATCATCATCATCATCATCATCATCATTAGCAACCATTATCAATCCACTGCAGGATGAAGGTCTCTCCAAGTTTAATCCATCTTCTTCGATCTTTAGCTTCTCTTTTCCACATCACTCCTGCACACTTTCTTATTTCATCCATCCATCTTACATGGATGGGCTGCTCACCAACACACATTAGCCAGTGTGGTGAGTTTATTGGCTTTTTACCTCTGAGTTTAAGATCAAGAAACGCCATGGTCTTTCTTCTCAATGCCTGCTAGGGCAGAATGAATGTTGATATATATATATATACACTGGTGATGATGTATCTTTTTTTGCATGTGCATTGGTTGCTACAGGAAGAGCAAAGGATGAATAGACTGAAAAATTCTGAGTTCAAACCCCTCTATTTATATATATATATATATATAGGACACATTCAGTATAAGCAGCAAATGACATACTGTCTTAAGTATTAATATTGACTCACTTTCTAATGAGAATTTTCTTAAACTGTCAACGAATTAAACTTTATTAATGAATTTATTCTTTAATTTAAATATTAACTGTAATTGGCTTTGGTTGTTGTAATCTTATAACTAAATACATAAAAATAAATAAATAATTATTTACAATGATTTATAAATAATATCAGCTTAATAAAAAAAAATTATAATTTATACTTTGGAATTTTTTAATGTAAATGTATGTTCCCATTATTATAGAACTGGGGTGGCCAAGATGTCAACCACAAGGTCTCCTGAACTTGACCATGTAATTCTTTTTTGTAAAATTTGCATCTAATTTATTTTAATGCAATTATAAAACAATGATTTTCTTTCTTTTTTTTTTTTTTTGAATTTTTTTTAACATTCAGGATCAGCTCTAGAAAGTAATTATTTACAGCTAATTTGAAATTGTAATTTAATAAATATTTTATAAAGTGTCATGGACAAATTGTAATACTAGAGGGAGCTGAAGTAATTTATCCTTTTGTCTGATGAATTTTCTTATTGGCCAGATTGAGTAAAAATTTGAGTGACTTGATTCATTAAATATGCATTTAGCCTGTTTCCTTTTTGAAATCTATTACTGTATAATAGTCCGAATTGTTTTAATTTAACTTCTAAAAATTGAATTATTTTACATTCAAATTAAATGGAATGAAAAATTTAAAATAATGTTAATAACTGAAGAAAAATACACAAAAAAAATATGAAAAATAGCTTCAGTAAAACAAAGGAATTATATTTCAACCAATTATTATATAAAAACATTGATGACTTCTTGTGTATTAGAAATTACGATCGCTTATTATTCACTGCTGTTGTCATTTCATAATCTTAAATTAAGTATTTTACATAAAAATCTTAATATAGCATAGTATTAGTCAATATAATATAAAAAGTAATCATAAAATCCATAAATATTTATAAAAAATAGTTGCATTTTGCTTATTATGACCGAATGTCATTGATATGAAAATAGTAGTCAAACACTATTCACTTTCCCTTGATTATTTTGTTATAAAATTAAAAATTTTTTGAATCAAAGTATATATTTAGGTAAATTAATGTAAAAACTTAATTATGAAGGTAAAAAATTATGAGAAATATATTTATGTTCAAAATCTATTACGAAAACATAAAAATTTTGGTTTGATTTTTGACTTTGACAGTTAGAAACACCTGCAGAACAATAGCCGAAGTTAACAGTCAGTGCTTTGTGGCACCTTATAAGAGAAAAGAGGTGGGATTATATACAATAGACCACAATCAGAAATTAATGTTTTGCAAAAAATACTGACAATAATGAATTTGTTTGGAATTAAAACTTTAAATACCAATAAAACTAGGAATTTACTATTAAAAAAAATGCAAAAATGCAATCAAAAATGGTTAAGAGATAGTGCAACATGTAGAAATTATGTTTTTTTTTTTGTAATAATCACTTTAAAGTTAGTAATGATAATAAAATGTCTTCCGGATATTCATATCTTTGAGAAAAAAAATTAATGAGTTTGTAAGTATCTTCTAAAAACATTATCAATTTTTGTGATTATTTAAAAGACCATTATTAAAAAAAACATCAATTTATAAGTACACTCTAAAAAACCCAGGATTTTGAACCATTATTTATTTTTGCTCTGTGAAAAATAACATTTTTCTTCTGGTTTCCAGTTTGATGCCCTGATAAATGTAGTCGCCCTCAGGTACACTTTCACCAAAATAGTCACCCCCAACATCTAAAAGTTTGGCCATCCCTCTTATAGATTATTATTCATATTTTCTTAGAACAAATTTTTATATTTTACATTTCTCTAAATATTTTGAATTACTTGATAGTTTAAACACAATATATACAAAGAAATTTATTCTAAAAATATACCAATAGTATATATATATATAGAATGATGTGTGTATATATATATATATATATATATATATATATATATATAGAATGATGTGTGTATATATGATGGATATATATATATATAAAAGGATGTTAAGATATGTTATTTAAAAATTCTTGTGAATATTATATCTTACATATTCCATAATATACTATAAATATGTATTTCATACAAATGATAATCAAAATGTAGAAGAGAGATTGTAATGTATTGTGCATAAGAATGTAAAGAAACAAAGTTTCATATAATAAAACAAGAAGTAAAAAGAAGAATTGGGAGTGGAATATTTTATATATGTCAAAACTTACTGGCAAAATATTACAAAGAAGATATAGTGTGTGTGTGTGTGTATATATATATATATATATATATATACATCCTTAATTAACATAAGTTTCCATTTCATTATTTTTCAGTGTTCTGCCACAGAAATAACTACCCTATTCATCATCTGTATGATAATACCTATATTTTTATGGACAACAAGCTGATTTCAAATATTGCCTTAAATATTGTCAATTAATTGTGTCAAATGCTTCAACTAAATCAATAAAAGCAATATATAAATCATTTTTGCTTAGGGCAATTATTTTGCATACACCTCACAATAAAACATGTCTTCAGTGCTTCTAATATTTTTTTAAAACCACTCCGAGATTATGATAATGATTGGTTTATGATTCTATATGGATTTTTATAGTAATAGATTTATGGATGTCAAGTTGCATGAATCACAATTTCATTGTTGCTTTCAGACCATGAGCTTTTTATGAATTCTTAATCAGTAACCATTCTTTTACTAATTCAATCATCTATGATTCAAAGTAAATGATCCAGTGAATAACAAGAATAACACATAATAATTGTTGCATATTTATACTATTTATTTCTATTGAAGCACTTACTCTTAAGATTGTGTGGCATAACTTTACTTTATTAAAATTATTTCCCAAAAATTCCATTAGTTTTAAATCTAATATATTGCCACAATATCTTATACATTATCCAGATATTATATCAGGATCTACTGATATGTTAATTAAATAGTACTTTCATTAATTAGTATATTCATTAGCCTTCTTAAAAGTCCAATTAAGATTAGTAAGGAGTTATTTGACTTTGGTGAAAGAAAACACCAGTATTCTGTTTTTCTATTTATAAAATCAGAGGCGAGACCAAGTATGCAAGTGTGCTAGTATGCAAGCCATCCATTGTCATTACCTGTGACACTTCATCTAATAATAATAGTTGTAACAATAAAATGATATTAACAACAAAATTAAACAATTTTATAAGAAAATCACAGACAATAATAATGATATTAAACTTCCATACAATACTCTTCCACACATACCTAAAATCTCCAACCAATTAATTAAGGTTTTGTCCAACAAATTTAAAATCAGTTTCCATACACCCCCTTGCACTAATTGTCTAATCAATAACTCTAAGGACAAAACCGAACCTTCTCAGACCCCTCATGTTGTTTATAGCATATAATCCCCACAACCCGGTTGCTGGGCCATTTATTTTGGGGAAACCAAAGCAGGCATAACCAACAGGACTGCACAGCATAGATACACTTATAATAGAGAAAAGAAAAATAATGACAATTCATCAACATTCTTAGAACATTTCAAGAAGACAGGTCATGTGTTTGAACACTCCAGCCCCAAAATAGTTTGCATTGAGGAAAACAACATCAAGCAGAAAATCAGAGAGGCATACTTCATTAATGGCAATAATAACTCTATCAATAGACAGGACATCTGCTTTGACATTTCCAAACATTGGACTATCTAGTTCATTTGCATACGTTTTGCATATCGCTCTTATTTCCTTGTTCTGCATCTCACCACTATGAATATGAGGCAAATGGCCTCGAAAGCACTTAGCGTATAATAATTTGTTTAATCTTTATAGCTTCTCGTTCAAGCGCTTCACATGCTTTTTAATTTGTATATTGAAATGTATTGTAAAATTGTATTTTGCCCTTGTTTCGATAAGCTTCAGCGAGAAAGCAAAGAGCTTTTTCTTAATTAGTAGCTATGTTTACTTTATAACCATATATATATATATAATATCAAATGAAATAAATATAATAATCAATATATTTAATACTGGCATCTAAGATATGCTGGTTCAACATAAAATACTTACATTGAAGATCATGTGGTCATGTGTATTGGTTACATTGGATAGAATGGATGACTATAGGAGCTTGAAAGTTTGGGTTCAAATTCCCTTTAATTAATCAAAATATTCTAGAATAAACACTACAAAATTCAATAATGCCTATATAAAGTAAAAATAAAATCTTTGCTATAGCCAACTTTTAACATATTACACCATATTGACTAGAAATCAGTGAAGATTTTATTTTTATTTTATATATGCATATTAAATTTCATAGTATTTATTCTAGAATATTTTAATTATATATATATATATATATATATATATATATATATATATATATATATTAACACTAAACTAAACATAGCATACTGTATGTATATAAACAAAAGCATTAAATTATTCTCCTTTGCTATATAAGCACTCTAAATATTGAACAGAGGTACAAGGATAGAATGAATCCTCCTATTTGTAAAGGTCTGATGTTTATAAGCATTATATATATATATATATAATGTTAAATAAGATTTTAATATTGAATAAGTATAATGTCATATAAAATTTACCAAGTCTATTTTAAATAATTGAACTGTCCATTTTCTTACCGTAAAAAGTTATTGAGCATGGCAGCTAGAGGTCATTTCAATTCTTTCTTAAAATAGGCTTGATAAATTTGAAATGAAATTATATATATATTATTATTTACTCACACTGTCTATTGGCATTCCTACCGTCTTTCAAGGAGTAAAAATTGATTAAAAACACCCTTGTTAGACATATGTATTCATCAATAGCGAAACCATCAGTCACCTTAAAATTTGGTTGAGATTCCATAAAACGCAGAGCAGACATTCTATATGAATTGAATTGCAATGTCAACAACATTTATATATTTGTGTTTATTGTTAAAAAGAGGTTGCCTTGGCAACAGCTTGAAAAATTGTTGACTGTTATTGATATTGGGAGTGTTTAAGTGTTGACTGTTTTTTAATGATATATATATATATTGAAATAAAAAATGCCTAATTCATTTCATTGTCAGACATTTGGTCTTCTACATGAAGGTAATCTGTTTTTTCTGTTGTTGTGAGAATACTACTAATAAATATAACATTCAAAGTTTCAAAAACCTTATATAAAGTAGAATAATAGTTTAAAATAAAGCATTAAATAATGGAAAATGTTTAAACTTTGGAATTAATTCTTAAATATTTTAAAATAAGAAATAATGTAATAGGTTTGTTTAAATTTTTTTAATTTATGAGAAACTAATAAATCATATTAACTATGTTAAATTGTTGTCGTATCAAAGAATGTATGAAATGTTTCAAAAAAACAATTCAATTAAGCATACTAATGTTAAAGGAAATAGAATTAAAATTATATTAATGAAAATATTAAACCTGTTTTGAGATATGGGATTTGAAGACAAAGGAAAAATCAAGTAATTTAGTAAGTACTTTTTTTAAAAATTCGATGAATTAAATAATGATGGTGTTTTGAAAAGTCATGTAATTAAAATAAAATGAGGTCATAAAGACAATGAAAATAAGAGATCCCCAGAGGTATTAAAAATAAGTGGTCAAAAACATATATGGTCAATTTTCTTGAAATTAATCAGTCTAGATTGAATTATCATTAAAATGACTGAGTAAAAAAGAAAAACAATTGCTAACTACCACACCGCCAATGTGAACTCTTTGTAACTCTGTCCAAGTTATTAAGAAGGAATTTGTTCTCAAAATTAAGAAAAAAATGCTTAAATCGCAAATTTCAAAGACAAGAGATTGATAAAAGAACATTATAGCAACTCATAAAGAAAGAAATATGATTCTAAATGAAATCAATTCATGCATGCCATTATGGGAGAAACACTAGCTTTATAACCACCCTCACAACAAACTTTAGAGAATTCCAGATACAAAACTTTTAAATACATTCAAATATCAGCCTTTTAAGCTAATTGTGCATACGGTTTGCGAGTGTTAATAATAAATGAATACTTTTAGCTTAAAAGGCTGATATTTGAATATATACAATTGTAAAACATAGCTATATAAAATAAATGCTTATTTACATATGATTAAGTTTCAGTTGGAATGACGTTTAGTAAATTCTAGACAATTTCACCCACGTCATTCATTCAGACATCGTATATAGTAATTTAAAGTGATGGTTACATCCTCACGCTTTACTTGCCAGTACTTCAGATTTGCTCTTATATAAGCATTTGAGTCGTAGGAATAAGAGGATTTCTTTTATTCCTGCATAAATACTATATCTTGTATTGGTGAGAAAGTATTCATTTATTATTAACACTCGCAAAGTGTAAGCACAATGAGCTTAAAAGGCTGATATTTGAATGTATACAATTGTAAAACATATGCTGTATAAAATAAATGCTTAAAACTTTTAAAGTGTAAGTTTTTTTTTTTTAAATTGTTTGTCGATTAGATTGTTATCATAACATATCAACCATTTTCAGTTTTATTTTGTGACATCTTAGCATATATTTACTTTTATCAAATTATATATTGTTAAGTATAAAGTGTTTATATAATGTATTATTTAATTGATACGTTAAAGGAAGACGCGAATGTTTTATTTTAAAAAAGTGTGGATCAGCACTTGCTGTTAAACAGCTCTAAATACTGAAGTTGTGTTTGAATTCATCTGATTACAAACTTCACTTTACTTTTTCTTTTATTATACATATTTATATGCTTAGCTAAAATTTTGTCCTTATTATCAGCCAATATGTAAAATTATATAAAATATTCATGATGTAATTTTCATTTTAAACTTAAGAAATGTGCACACTTTTAAATTATTTAAAGTGAAGTGTCCAACTGTTAAACTAATAAATAGTACTATAATCAGTAGAGTTTTAATTAAAGATTCATTTTGAAATTTGACCAAGCTCATTTGTATGTAAATTTGTAATCCTTTTGTTTACTGTGAGCTAAATTTTATGTATGTAGAACTTATAATATAAAGCAGTTGTTAGATAACTGTTAAATGGTTAAAATTTATGACTTCTAGTTAGTAAACTCATTCAGAATTTGGCTTTTATAATTAGATGTAAGATTTGAAAAAGAATTACCTCATATATTTGGATTGAATTTTTATTAAATTCAAGATCAAATTCAAAAGATCCATCTCTGTAATTAATTTGTGCTCTATTATTAAATACATTTGTTTATCTGTCTATCTTATTATATTTATATCCACCTGTCTAATTACCTATCTATCTATCTATCTATCTATCTATCTATCTATCTATCTATCTATCTATCTATCTATCTATCTATCTATCTATCTATCTATCTATCTATCTATCTATCTATCTATCTATCTATCTATCTATCTATCTATCTATCTATCTATCTATCTATCTATCTATCTATCTATCTATCTATCTATCTATCTATCTATCTATCTATCTATCTATCTATCTATCTATCTATCTATCTATCTATCTATCTATCTATCTATCTATCTATCTATCTGTTTGTCTATCTGTCTGTCTGCCTGCTTACCTATCTCTCTCTATATCTATCTTTTTATTAATATTTATATCATGTTTTTCAAATATTTATTGATGTAAACATGCAATGTTTTAATGTAATAGTATTTATTTGTCTGGTTCCCTATAAACCAAAAGTATAAGTATTCTAAGTAGGATAACTTTTAGTATGATTTCTATTTTTAAGTAAGGGATGGGAGGATAGAATTTGAAAAGTTAGGTTGTACCATTAAATAATCAAATGGTTTAATTGCTCAATAGGCCATAAAAATTTTGAGCACTAGCAATGACAGATTGCATCAGGATCCATGGTTATTGAAGTCTATGATTTATCTCTCTACCACTGCACCAAATGATGCAGTGTGGGTTCTACCATTAAATAAAACTGTTGTATACTTTGGTGTTCAATTTGTCAATGTTTCCTTGTTTCTAGATGCTGGATTCAAATAAGAGACAAAAACACACACATGTAATAAGATTGCTGTCCTTAGTATACACTTTTTTAATTTTGGAGTATGTGGCCAGAAATAAAATTTTTTGTAATATAATTTCTTTTATAAGGCTAGGAATGAGATTTCAGTTAACTTAATCTTGTATCCTAAATTCTTTAGTGGATGTAGAATCTTTCTGTTTCTAAGGCATAAAAAAACTTTTCTTTGCATGATGTTTTTTAATAGGACTAAAAGTAAAATATTTGTTAGTTTTGTCATTACTGCATAAGCCTTCTAGTTTACATAAAAGATCAAAAACAACAAGACCCATATCCTCACCATATTAATTTTCATGACTAAACATATCTAGAACACACCCAGCAAACATTTCATCACATTCTCAATAAGAAATCTTCTATAGAAGGCTTTCATCAAACATCCACATTCACGTATGCTTTTATTGGCAAGAAATTTGAATATTTGACTTCAGATTGTAAACTTCTTTTTCCTTCTTCTTACTTTTCCTATTCATATAATTTATTATTTTTTGCATGTATTGCTAAGCATAATATTTTAATCTCAAATACATTCTAACTAGATTTGTTTTTGTGGGATTATAATAAATATTTTGGCGAATATTAGTATAATACTAATTGATAGCAATTTATTTTCTACATAAAATTGCTATTCTAGTATAAGTTCTAGTAATCAATAGATGGTAGCAGTTTTTGCATTTTAACCTATTGATTACTAGAGCTTACACTAGGTGGCGCTATTGCATGAAAATATTGCTTATAGTTTTAACAGCTTGTGTAAACATCAAGATATTGTGATCATATGATATTTTAGTGGTTTGATAGCAAATGAATATCTAAACTAGAATATATCCATTTACCTTTTGTATTTACTTTCTTGCAATATTTTATTTTAGTAGTCATGTAGTAATACATCACATAACAACAATACACCACATGATTCCAGCTTACATATTGCTACATATTAGTAACCTTTTATTCTCTCTACTTTTATGACAGCTAGTGTAAACTATTAGTAAATAAATGCCAGATAACTTCTCTATCCAAATATGTCTAGACTTGTTTCTGGCTTTTGACTTTCATCAGTGGGCAACATTTTAGACTTTTTAAAGCCTTCTCTTAAATCTTTTAGATCGTATGCACTGTTCCTCTAGAAACCAGAGTAAAATGCATTATATCCAAAATATTTAAATGCATGGTTAAAAAAATATAAAAAACTCTTGACTGATGAAAACCATAATCTAGAAATTAGTTTAAAGATATTTGGATAGAAAGGCATTGAATAAGAATTTATTCAGAACTATTTTTATCATCTGGTGATTTCTAAAACTTAGACTAGATGGCATAGTGCTCTGACCAGAACACTTGAAAAAAAGGGAAGATTATTCAAAATATTGTGTTTCAGATGGCATTATTACCCCTTTTTTTAAGTCTTTCTGGCCTGAGCAGTGACAGTACTGGTATTGGGATCAAACCTGGGACATTTACATTCACAAATATACATTAACAATATTTATATATCTTTAATACTGTGGAAAGAACTATTTCACACATGCTAGAATTCACATGTACTGTCCTATCAATAATTGTTTTAAAACATGTAAATTCACATAATAAAGCTTATTCTTCAAATAAACTAACAATTATTGACAGATCAAACTCTAATTTAAACACATTCAATAATTGTTTGTTTATTTAAGGAATAAGCTATAACTATAGGTGGACCATCTATGGTTTTAATACAATTATTGACTGGAAAGGGCATATGTCAATTCTAGCACAGATATTAAGAATAGTTCATTCTGCAATGTTCATAAACATTGAATTTAAAAGGTGGAGATGTAATCAACTATACTATTCTGTCATAAGCAGTAGTCAGTAGAAATTTCATATTATTATTTATAAGAGTCATCCTAATTTACTCATTTGTATCTAAGAGCAAGATTAATTAGTGGCTTCCAGACATCATGAATTATTAAACTAGGTTCATTTATGTAATTTTTTTTTCTTTTTTTTCATGTGTCAAAGCTTGGGCCGGAAAGCAAACCTGTGAACCCAGGACAACTACTTGTAAGGCAGTTGTGTGGACCACTTGCCACCAATTGTTCATTTATGTAGTTATTTGTTCTTATCAGATGAGCAGCTTCTTTGAATTTTTTTCTTTGTACTTCTTCCTCTCTGGTCAATATTTTTGCCTTTTCCCAATCAAGTATATGTTTTGTTGATTCATACATGATCTTCTACCTTAGATACATCTGATGTTTTTCCCTTAATCATCAGTTGGTGATCTTTTTACCATGATTTGATAGAACAACTGATTTCACCATTAAATATCCTTCTGCATTTTCAAGATATATCACAGACAAAGTTTACTCTAACAAAATGTTGTTTCAACATAATTGATTTAGATTATTAGTTATAATTTAAATAAAACAAAAGCTTTTAAGAGTCTAAATCAGAGACATGCAATCATTATGCTGCAAAAACTTCTTCATACAAATTTCATTTTTCCATAATATCTAAAAAGAAAAATATTAGCCTAATCAACCAGATTATAGTAATTACATTATAATATTAGATACTAAATAATAATAACCATTAGAAACCAGTTAATACTTAGACAATCCCAATATAGCTAACAATAAACAATCTCAAACTGTTGTCAAGATAATGTGTGGGGTCAAGGCAACATGGTCTTGACAAAAATTTGAGATTGTTGATTATCTCTATTGGGATTGTCTAAGTATTAACTGGTTGCTTTGACAACAGTTTGAGATTGTTGATTGTAATCTATATTGGGATTGTCTAAGTATTAAGTGGTTGCCTTGACAACAGTTTGAGATTGTTGATTGTTATCTATATAGGGATTGTCTAAATTTTAACTGGTTTCTAATGGTTACTTATAAACCATTTAACCTTGAACATTATCACAATTATAAATAATAATATGTTTTTAGCCATATCATTTCTAAAAAATATCTTATTTCTATTAATATAAATCACTGTCATATTAATTTCCTGCATAATTTAGTGCAGTGATTGGTAGTAGACTCTAATGTTCAAAATGTCGGAGTGCTCCAAGGGCTCCTGGATAATAAACTATTCAATTTATGGAATGGCAGAAGTAAACATCTGATCAGATCCATGAACCATTATTCCTGTCTATTCATTTCTGCACTCAAACAAATTGTGATTTTTCAAGCCACAAACCATCTGTTTATTCATTTTAAATAATTAAGCACGTTCAATTCATATGATTTTATCCTGCATTAAAATATATCCAAACTATCACTTAGAATAACTCACTAAAAATAATTTTAATTGGACATAATCAGAGGTAATAGTTATGTATATGCCTGCTATATATATATGATTTCAGATTCAAAATTCTAAGGGAAAACATTGAATCTGATTCGGATATATATTTTCATTGAGTGGTTTGCAAAAACTTTGAAAAAGCTTACTCAGTCCAGCTTCCACTCTAATAATGGTTAGGCAATGGGTATTATCTGGATTGATCAGGACAGGTGTGTATATTACTCATCATAGAAAGATACAACGAACGAACGTTTTTATGTTGCTACTAATGAGGTGCTGCATATTACTGGATTGGGGTGTATCATTATTTTAAATATTATCAATATTAGTGATAATTCTGGATAGAAATATATAGCTGTTTTATATACTTTTTCATTCTGGATTGGAGTTTAAGTTACCATTCTAATCATGGTTAGAAAATGACATTACCTAGATTGATCAGAACAAATGTGTATGCTTTTCATCATACAAATTATAGTAACGCGTCTCTACCTTCGCTGCTAATGAGGTGGCGTACACAACTTTGTAACATTACTTTAACTATTATCATTATACTATTGATAAGTAGATATAAATCTATAGCTGTTATATATATGTTTTCATCCTGTATTACAATTTAACTTATCTTGCTAATGACTTTTAAAAATAATCTTTACGCGAGATAGTAATAATATTTCTTTCTGTGGAGTTAATTAATGTTTATTATCTCTTATTATTTTCTTATTTCTAATCTCTTATCAATTTCAACATTTAAACAATATAACCAGACTCATTTTTCTATTCATTTTATCTATTAACTTTTTATACAAAGAAAGTTGAACAGTCGGTTCTCATTATTGTTTGATTTTAATTAATTTCTACGTCTTCCCTCCTCTCTATTTATGAGATATTTTTTCATTACCAAAAAATCTACCATTCTTATTTCTATCTTGATTGAATCCTTTATTTTATTTTATTATTATTATTTTTTTAAAAAAATAACGAAAAAGTGGAATAATATAATGTGAATGGAAATTGACGGAAAATCAATAGTTTTGAGTTTTATTTTTAGTGATCGGAGTATTTTCAACTTCTGTTTTTACTTTAAAAATAAAAAAAAATAAAAGAAGTTTTAAAAAAGAAAGAAAGAAAATTCACGCTTAAATTGAGAAATACTGCGTAAAATAATTCATTGAATTTTTGCGAGTTTTTACATAATTTAAAAATAATAAAATATTTTTTTCTTTTCTCTTTTTTTTTTTTAAAAAAAAATTGAATTCAAATTCTTCCTTATATAATTAAATGTATCCATTTTATGGAATTTAATGAATGTTTTTTTTTTTTTTATCGACAATTTAGGCATTCATTATCTGTCTACATTGGAATTATTTCTTTGCATAGTTTTAAATTACGCGCATCTGTGTTTATTTTGCAGTCCATCTATCTATTTATTTATCAATAAAGCACTTAAAATGTGTGTAGGAGGGGGGTGAGATAAAAAGTCTTAAGAAAAATTCCCTTAATGAATAACATTTCTTTACAAATATATTAAATAACCTCAACACAACCACATATTTCTTTAAATTCATAGAAATAAAGATATAATAAAATGATCCCCAAGACGCATTTCATGCTGAACCAGCATTCATCAGTTGGTCCAGGTCACCATCTCTCATATGTATCACTATTATATAAAAAAAAATATTTATCCATATTAAATAATTACATTTTGAATTACAAGTGTCAAACTAACTCAACCTACATCTTTGACACCATCCATTTTAAACAAATACACTAAAGATTATTACTAATCATTTACAAACTAGAGGTTGTCATTAGTACAGATATACACTTTAAACCTCAATTCAAGATTAATATAACTTATTTTTTTTATGTGTGTGTGCTTAATTAAAAAAAAACATATATTCATCTCTAATTGAGTTTTAAAGTTTACATTTGTACTAGAGACAACCTCTAGTTTAGTAAATGATTAGTAATAATAATTACTTTATTTATCTAAAGTGGAAGGTGTCAAAAATGTGGGGTGAGTTAGTTTGACAGTTGTAATTCAAAATGTAATTATTTAAAGTAATATTTCTATAGTATAATTTTCACTATATCACTAGCATGCAAGATAGAGACTTATTTTTATCCACTTTTAACACCTTGTGAAATGGTGTAATCATAAACTTATGACCCAAGATATACGAAAAGATGTGTGATCCTTAAGATACACATTTCATGCTCAACCAGCACTCAACAATTGGCCTGGATCATAATCTCCTTATCATTTTTCAATATAACACATTTTTAAACAAAATATTAACTGTTTCTTTTTAAATTGTTAGCAATTTCTTAATAATTTTCATGCACACAGCCCACACACCTATTCTCTCTCTCTCATATAACTAATACCAATTGATCAGCTGACTACTGAAATCAATCATCCAATAAAATTGATTTCTAATCACCAACTTTCAGTTCTATTTTTAGATTTAATTAAAGAACGACAGAAAGAAAGAACAATAAAATATTCTAAATATAGCAATTTAACTTATATAATAAATATTTTTAAGATAATTATTTAATAAACTAAATATTATTAAATAAACATTGCATAAAATAAATTATTTCTCATATCTATTTAGTATTTATTAAGTATTAAACACGAATCAATTCTTTAATACTTTTATGTAAAATAATAATTATTGTTAGCAAATTAAATATTGCAAAATATCATCCATGCAAGCACAGTCAAACACACGTATCACTAGAATTGCTTTAATTGGATAAGCTTTGTTTTACTTAATATTGTCTAATGATTTATTTAAAATATTTTAAGTTAACTAACTTTATAGATTCAATGGATAATTATTAAAATTTAGATTTACTTACAATAAAAACTGTATTATTTTAAGAAATATTAGTACATTATACTTTAAACTACATTATTATTAAAATTTGTATTTATAATAGACCATTAATATGCACTTTAAATATTATTTAACACATTAATAAAATTATATAAGGTAATTTTAAGTGCAATTGATGTATTTTTAGTTTTAAAAGGTTACAAAGAATATTACTGACTTGAAATTTAAATTTTTTAGTATTTTGTGCATCTCATTATTTTAATTGAAACACAAGGTACAATTACAATGTGTACAATATATATAATAATTAATAAAACAATTTTGTAACATGTTTTTAAGCTTGCATTTAAATGATCATTAGTTGGAGCTTACCAATAGCTCTAAACAAGCTTTATTTTTATAAGTGCTGAAAGAGAAAAAATTACTTAATGATACAGATTTTGAATTCTTTCTCTTTCGTCACTTATAAAAATAAAGCTTGGTTACAGCTATTGATAAGCTCCATCTAGTGATCATATATATATATATATATATATAATATTATATTTAATGTTTTTATGGTTGTATGATGTAGATAAATTATTACTTTTTGGACTAAACCGTGTATTATTTTCCATTACATGCTGACATTTCGACAGACTAGCATCCACCATTGTCAAGATTAACTTTTGAAAGAAAAAACTGTTAGATCTGAAACATTAACTCATCAATTATAACTCATAATTAGATCTCAAATATAATTCATAATACTTACTTATTTTATATGGAGTATAGTTTGCTACAAAAAAAGATTAAAAGTATTCCAAATTACTAAAGTTTAGCATCTGATTTCAACCTGGCAGGTCGTATTCATAGCAATTTCAGAATTATTTGTACTGTACTTAAACTGAGGCTAATATATAAATGTTACATTCTATTTCCAATTATATCAATTAATGCATGCTTATAGACATCCAGAACTCAAGGAATCACTCTATTCTTTGCATATATTGAAGTATTAGTATTGCTTAAGCATGCATACCTTCTGGATGTTTAGGTTGCTTTCATCTAAATTTTTCATAAATATATATGCAATCCATTAATGTACTTTATTTATGCCTTTTATAAAAACTTATAGAAACATATTGACTTATACAAAACATTGTTTATTGAAAAATTAACTCATCTCTTGCATGATGCATGTTTTTATCAATAATCCTTGACATCATCAGCTAATAAGATTAGTCAAGATTACATTTATTGTATGGCTTTTCAAGTCAATATTAAAAGTTAATGTGCATTTAGTGATAATTTAACTAAAGTCTCCTTTGTGTCATTATATATATATATATATATATATATATATATAATGTTTTCACGGTTGTATGATGCAGATAAATTGTAATTTTTTGGGCTGTACTGTAACAAATTAGAAATGTAAGATCACACAAAAAGTTATAATTTATATATATATATATATATAAAATGAGGTTGCCTTGACAACAGTTTGAAATTGTTGATTGTTATTGATATTGGGATTCTCTAAGTGTTGACTGGTTTTAATGATATATATATATATATATATATAATTATAACTTTATTTATAAATATAATAGTAATATGACTACTACTGCTTTTATTGTCATTATTAATATTATTACTACTTCCAGTAATAATAATATTTTGATGCTTCTCATGTTGTAATTGTTAAAGAAATTTATGAATTATTTTCATTTGTAATGTGATCATCTTTGGTATTAGGAAGCATTGCATTGTCATATGGAACACTCAGAAGTATATTGTTCTAAGTATTAAGTACTTATCAATGCTCCCAAAATTCCATTGTTACAAAACTTGTAATATTCTATTGTTATTCATTTATATGAGTTCAGAGCAATTTTTGATGATTTATAGAAGATCTTGCATATATACTAGATTTTCTGCTACAAATATAAGGTTGTTTTATAAATCACAATTAAAATCTATTAAGATCTTCAGACATCACAGTAATTAAAAACATTTATGCAAGGATGTTCTATAAATTAACCAATATAAGTATATTACCATTGTTATAAGATGCATAAACTTGAATTCTTTTTATTTTCTGATACTTTTAAGTTAGACAATATAACATTACAAGGATAACCAGACTACAATTTTTAGTGCTTACATTAATGAAAAAAATTGCTATTAAGCAATCAATTAAAATGTTAATATTATATGGAAGATGTATAATGCATACCTATTTGATAGAGTGTGTGACATATGAGAGCAAAATCTTTCAATCTGATGTTTAAAAAAACATATTTCCATTAATTTAAACAATGAAGCATAAAAGTGTGCCAAATGTCAAATTGTTATTTCTTTAGATGCCAGAAGATAAAAAGAAAATCAATTGGTCAGTTTATTATGGATAGCATATTTCTATACAGAAATTAAAACAATCTTTTAAGTTTTATACAATTTAGAACTGTCTTTATAATTGAAAAAGAAAGAAATCTTAATTTATTGTTAGAACTTTGTTTTCAATAATAAATTAAGTACAAATTATAGTTGTAACTTCAAATGTCAAATTTTTATAGCTTTAAACATCAAAAAAGGAAAGTTATATATAACCAGCTTTTATTAATGTAATATTTTTATTAATACAACTATTTTTTAAACTCTGCAAAATTTCACTCTGACTGCAAAGTCCAAAAACAAAGATAACATGATTCTAAATAACACTTTCACATTTCAATATTTTTCCATCTATCTTTAGTGACAATTTGAGTTAATATTTCAGGTTGTTAATTTTAGTGTTTAAAACTCAAATTTATTACTATGCATCTATAAATTGAATTTGATTTGTTAGAAATATAAGTTAATAAATGAAAAAAATTATAAAACCTTTACATTTAAACTTTCCAAATATATAAAATAAAATATAAAATTTTTAATAATATATATATATATATGTTTATGAATTTTTGTCATGCTAGTATCATAAAAAGTGAATATAATAAAATATTTCTTGCATAAATTCCAGTTTTTAATCATGAATAAATAATTATATATTCATAACAAGTCTATGAAATTCTTTTCTATAATTTAAAATTGCATTTATATTTATTAAAGTGCCATAAAAAAATCAAAATCATGTTTGGATCCTAATCATCAGAAAGTAATGTTATTTCCTTTTTATAGTACTTTAAATTTTTTAATTTGTATTCTTCCAATGCATAAGCTTGTGGTTAAGATCTGTAGAGGTCCCTACCTTTGCATTTTCAACTGCACATGCTTTAGGTTTATTGCCTTAGTAAATATTAAATCTCAGTGTAAACATAAATATATTTCTTTTTTTAAATAAAATATAAAATTATACAATAGAAATTCTCAAATTTCTTTATATGCATAATATCAAATAATCAATCTATCAATGATCTCTAGACTTTTGGTAGTAAATTTTGAAACTTTTCTCTATGAACTTCTCTATGAACTACTGACATCTTCAGATATTTTTGTCACTAACAAATCAATATTAATCTGGAATTATAATAAATATATTATAAGAAGCAGATGAAAAAATATAATATATTTTGGCAAAGTTATATACCAAATGTCTAAATAATAAACTATACCAGGTGAATGGAAGAATGTGATTTTAATATTAATACTTTAACAATGTTATAAAGAAGATATTATAAATTATAAATCTAACAGTCTTTTATAAGTTTTATACAAAATTTTATCAAGGTAATTACAACTTGTAGAGACAACATTGCATTTTAAATCAACCAAAAGAACAAGATGGATTTAAAAGTAGTTTTAATACAATCGATCAGAGAAGTTATAGAAAGGACCAATGAATAGGAGTTGCCATTATGCTTTGGTTTTGTAGATTATGAAAATAAATTTGATTCTATATGCATTATTTCAGTGATTAAAACATTGGTTCATCAAGATATAGATCCAGGATATTGTCACATTCTGAAAAATATTTATAAAAATGCAACAACAATAATTAGATTACATAATGACATTAGAAAAGTTAACATTGAGAAGGTTTAAGACAGGGTGACTTCATATCTCCAAAGCTATTTCAGCAGTGCTTCAAAAGGTATTTTGTGAATTAAAATGGGAAGCTAAAGGAGTAAAAGTAAATGGAGATTATTTAAATCATTTACATTTTGCAGACGATGTAATTTTTTTTTACAAATAATGCTTCAGAGCTTCAGAAAATGTTGCAAAAGTTATCAGATAAAAGTAAGAAGGGCTAGATGTAAATGTTAAAAAGACAAAAGTAATGTTCAATGGATTTTCTTAAAAGATGAAAATAAAGATTGATGAGTTAATAAAAGTTAACAACTACAAATACCTTGTCACATTATAAATGCAAATGGAAACATAATGGATGAAATTAATCATGGAATTAAACTTGGTTAGAGGACTTTTGATAGAAATAATTTAATATTAAAAGGAAATATGCCTATGAGTTTTAAAAGAAAGGTTTTTAATAAATGTGCTTTACCAGTTCTTATTTATGGATCTAGATTAGAACACTTAATGAAATATTAATACAATGACTTCAGTTTCCTCAAAGAAGTGTGAAGAATTGCATGTTAGGAATTTCAACAAAAGGTTGAAAATGCAAGACATGGGTAAGAGAAGAAACAGGTGTTACTGGCATTGTTGAAAGAATTTAAAGACTGAAGTGAAGTTAGGCTGGACATATTGCTAGAAGAGATGATAATAGATGAACAATTGAAATCTTAAATTGAATTCCAAAAGATTGTAAAAGACCCAGAAAAAAAATCACATATAAGATGAATGGATGAAATAAGAAAATGTGAAGGGTGATATGTAGAAAAAAAGCTAGAGATCAAAGAAGATGGATTAAACATGAAGTCATCATGAAGTGGATTGATAAAGGTTGATGATGGTGATGATAATGAAATAAGCATTTACATTAATTCAAATTATTACTACAAAATGGACAAAAAAGCAAGTAAAAAGGTTGAAAATAAGGGAGTAACTTAAGCCTTGTATATTTTAATAATTTTTTTGTTTAATCACTAGTAAGATATTTGAGTTAATAGTTTAACATTTTATCTTAGTATTAAAATCTATAATCTATATTATATATCAATAAACTGTATTTGATTTATTCAAACCATAAATTTACAAGCAAGAAACATTTAAAAAAATTATATTTGAACTTTGCAAATATAGAAAATGAGCATGGTAGCTTTTTCTTATTGGACAATTGTGACACTCCTGGTTAAAAAAAAGATAAATTACTGAAATCTTGATGAATTGAACTTTATGCCTAAAACACAAATAAATTATTGTTAAACATCATAAAGCTCTGTAATTTTTTTAAATTTAAAACTGCATTTATATGTATTAAAATACCATGAAGTTTTTTCCTATAATGTTTGGCAGAGTGTTATTGAATAAACTTTCATTTTTACTGTTACTACAAATTTCTTAACATATATTTTTAAAAATAAAACTTAATCGAATAAAATCTAAGTGTAATCATGAATGTATATATTTTGTAATAATTAACATTTATTTATTTATAAAAACAATCATAAATATTTAAATAAAAGATGGAAAATATGTAATTTTTTGATCATTAGTATTAGCAATGTGAAAATAATTTTAAGAAATCTTGCAAATGCTCTGAAAGCCCAAAATCAAGAAGTCAACAAATCAGCAGTGTTGGTTTTATTCTTAACTAATCAGCAGTGTTGTCAATTCACTTGAAGTATTTTTCTACATAACACTGACATCTTCAGGTTTTCTTTTGAACTAATAAATCAATACTTGCTTTATTTTCTTTTCTATTGATAACAGAATGCATAATCACCAAAATAGGATGACAAAAAGCTAAAAATGGCAGCAGTGTTCTCAAATACATCATAATATCATAGAGGTGAGAATTATTTAATTAAAAATTATTCTTTTCCCCAAAAAGTGGTGATCATTTTTTTAAAAAAAAATTACCCAACTCTAATTCAATGAAGAATTATTAAATAGTCATGCCAATTTATTTCCTATTTATTTTGAATGCTGTATTAAATATAAAACCAAAATTTTCAAATTTTTATACTAAATGTTTACCCTCAAAATCTTAACAGAAAACAAATATTTGTGTAAATTTATTCTTAAAGCTTAAATATGTTATAATTTTTTGACCCTCTTGCAGATTGTCAATTTCTTTTGTTCTCAGTTACTGTAAACATTCAACATTAACTTCACAATTAAACCACTATTACTTATCAGAAAATAATACATACAAATTTATTTGATGGATATTTTTGTTTAATACTGAGATAAATTCTGAATATTCAGATTTTATTCTTAAAAATATTTTAAAAAAAGATCATAATCAAAACAAAAGCTTATTATGTCATCATTTCTAGAAAGATTATTTTGTGTTTTTAAAAACAACAAAATCTTCACTCTCTTTTTTTAAAAAAAATTGAACAAATATTTATTTCTCATATCTAATGAATTGTGCTTTAAAAGTTTAATTTTTTTTCAATATTTATTACAAGATTATAATATTTTCATATTCATTATTATAATTAGTCTGATTATGTAGAAAGTTAAACTTGTAAACAATTTCAAGATATATTTATATTGTCCAATAATATAACATTCTATTTTTGAAAATAAAATATTTCTGTTCAAAATAAATTATTAATAATTAATAGTATTGATTTTTAGAGTAGTAATTAATTTATTGTGCACACAGAAAGCATATGTAAATTCTTTAAACAGGCTTTAACCTGTATTCAATGTGCTTTAAAATTTGTAATAATCAAGCATATTTTGTCAATAGAGGGAACCTTCCAAACCACAACACAAAAATAATGACTTTTATAAAGATAAGAGCTGCTGTCTTATCTTTCCATATATTGGCAAAATATGCTTGATTATTATGAATTTTAAAGCACATTGAATACATGTTAAAGCCTGTTTAAAGTATTATTGATTTTTAATAAATATTTATAAATTATTGTATAAAAAGAATTTAGAATAGTAATAAAATTACAAATAAACATGTTTTTTTATTATTTAAACTATTTTCTCTACAATGTTGTAAAAATGGTGATGTCACAAAAATTTCAGATTATAAGAGCATTGTTTGTCATGGAGGCTAGAAGACAAAGCTAAATTCATGTTATCTTTGTCAAATTTTTAATTTTCTTTTCATCTATAGAATTTTTTTCCAAACTAAAATTTTTAATTATAATGTATATAGAAACATATGCATTTTCAATACTAAGCTTGTAAAAATTCTCACAAGGAGTGAATTACTGAAAAATATGAAAATTTCTGTCGATCCATTAAGAGTATTAATCATTCAGCAATGCAAAAATTTCAAGTAAATGTAAGCAGATAATGGATTTAAATTTATTTATTTTTATTTAATTATTTTTTAACAGCAATATAAGTATTTAAAAAGGTTAAGCAACCTAGAGTGTTTATTCTTCTTATCTTGCAAATTGCTATTTTAAAGTTATAAAGAATATATGCTTCTGAATGAAAGATGTTGTTTGGAAATTAATTATTAATGCAGTCACAATTTTGATATTTTAGAAAATGAATTATTTTATGAAACACTTATTTACATGTGTTAATTTTTCTTTTCTCTGTGTATGCTATTATCAATTAAGTTATACTAGTGCATTCTAGTACAGTGTAAAGTCCTACTATTGGGCATTTATTAATTTTGTTGTGGAATTTTGTGTTTTAGTTCTGAGGAACATTTCAGTTGGTGTATAAAATGTATTAAGATCTCATGTCTTCAGTTTACTGCTTAGATGTGCTTATGGTATTTAAAGTTAAGGATTTCTTATCAAATGTAACTGTTTGGGTTCACATGGGTATTCAGTTTTTATGTTTTATTCCTATAACACATAGTGTAAGTCATAGGGAGAACATAGGTCATCTAGTCATAAATGCAGATGCACCATTTGATATAATTCCCATGAAATTCTTATATCCAGATTATTAAAAGTGCTTCTGTAAAGAACCTGGTTAGTGACATCATATCTAATATGACAATGATATATATACTTAAAAAATCTTGTGAAAAGTTATTCCATCCACATAAGTATGTATATGTTACCATAGATACAAAACCTAGGATTTATGACCTCTATGAGTATATAGTTGTTAATAATATGAATGTTAGTTAGCATCACACATAAGCAAAATTTAATAATGAATATTTAAATATTTTCCAATGCATAAGCATGATTTTGCTAGATAATCCTGAGCACAATGGAAACATATAATAAAATTGCAATTAATTCTGAAAGATGTTTACTAATTGCTATTTTTAAAAAAATAAGATTTGTTAGAGAAAGAATTATAATAGGAGTAATTCATATATGCCAATTATAAATCTGCATGTTAGTGTGAGGTATGTATTAAGCTATTCTTTCATTCAAAATGCTTATTTTGTTTTACATATATGAAATAGTGTTTTAAAATTTATATTTTAAAAAGTTTAATTATTATCAAGTGATTAGTAGTCAATTAAAATAGCATATATATTTTCTGGTTAACTCAATAGAGTAACCAAAAAATTATTATCTAAAAAATAAAACCTGCTTTTCATTAAGGTGAATAGTAATTTATAAAATCACCTAAGATGTAACAATATTTTATATTGTTTGTTTTGCTTTATTTAAAGTAAAAGGAAAAGATATAATATGATAATTTAAATTATACCAGCTGTAATTCAAATACAGTGTTATTAAGAAATAATTATAGTTTTATTGTAAAGAGTCATGTTAGTCAAAAATTGCTTATATTTTGGGGTATTATGAAATAAAACTTAAATATTGATTTGTAAATTTTAAATATTGTTTTTGTACATAAAATGATTTTTGTAGAATGTAAAATTGTGTAGTTTGACGTTATTTATGTTTCCATATTTCTATTTATCATTCATTACTGACACCGATTGAATTCAGTATTTACTTTATTGCACACTTATAATAAAGAGTTCTATTTAATATGTGTTTTATACTTACGAAAATGATTATTTTTGTCAAGAAATAAATTATCATAGATTCCGAAAAACTATTGTGTGAATCCAAATTTATTTCATCATGCACAAGGGTTATCCTCTTCAATGGTCACATATGCTCATTTCATAGTAAATTTTAGAATTTTTGTTGTTTGTTTCAAACTAATAACAATCATTGTTATTATTAGATTAATTTTGCATTCAAATACAGAACTTATTATTTTAAGGTGTGTAAGCAGAGCTATATTGGGATATCCATATGTCAATTGTTTATTAAAGAAAATAATAAACTTTACTTAAATATTTGCATTATAAGATTAGTTATACTATATTTATAGTATTAAAGATTAGTATTATCATCATGAGAGATTATCCCTGAGTATTTTTATAATCCAAATTATATTTTATTAGATTTCTTAAATTATAATAAAGATTTTTCTTAAATTAATTCAAAACTCTATAAGACCTAAATGAACTATTTTTACAGTTTAGTTATCATATTGCAAAACAAAGTGGTTATAGTTTATTTAATAATGTTATTATTTTACATTTTTCTAAATTTTGTCTGGATTATCAAATTTCCATAAAATTGTTTTTTGTTATCCAATATCCTATGTTTTGTTCCTTCTGTAATATGATATCCCTGAGATAAAGATTAAAATAAATAAAGATTTAGATCAAGATTTACTTTAAATTAAAATTAGAATAAAATTTATTTTTATAATAAATTTTAATATTATTATTCTTAAATATTTAGTTGGAATATTATTTTAGCTTTATTTAAATAGATTATTGTAGTTAGTCATAGAGATATGATTGTAATTCTTAAAGGATTGGCATTCAGTGGTATTTCTATGGAGCCATGTTTGTGTCTTTGATATTTATTTGGCTTTAAGGCAGTCTATACACAATAGTATGGGAACACAGTCTCGTGTCAATTTATTATTATTGCTATTATTATTCTGAGCTAGGAACTTATTAATTAATAAGTATTTATTTATTAAAGCTGTTTGAGATTAGAGATTGTTATTATTATTGTTATTTGATTATTGCTTTGACATTTTTTTGTCTCGCTGCTTATCATACATACCTTTGATCGGTGTGCCCATCGCCGCCGCGGGTTACAATATTGTTAAAAAGAGGTTGCTTAATCATAGTTTGAAATTGTTGATTGATATTGGGGATTGTCTAAGTTTTGACTGGTTTTTAATGATATATATATATATGATGTATTATGAATAATGGGAAAACTATACGGAGAGTTTGATATTAAGAAATGATATTTAAAAAATTGTGTACTACTCAAAACATAAACGAAAGTCTACTCTTTTATATTATAGATGACATTATTCTTAAAACGAATAATATAAATGTATTTAAATGATATTTTTTAAAGTTATTTTAGTTGAATACTTTATGCATTTATTTATAAATAACAAAAAAGAAAAATATGTTTATGCTCTGGTTTAATTAACTACGTAAACGCATATTCGTATTAATAACAATAAGTTAAAATCTTTTTTTTCTTTTTTCAGAAATATTTACTTCGCCAAGTATCGCCCTTAGTCTCGAAATTAGGATGGTCAACTATAGGAGAGATACAGACAAAGTAAGTTTTTTTGCTTATATGATTGTATATTTACTTTTATAATGAGTACTTGTATCAATTTATTCTTGTAACTGTAACCCTATGCTAGGCATAATGCCGGCATATTTAGGTCTTTTTCCTTTCAGTGACTTGCGATCCATTTATATATTTCTCCATCAGATATCAAAAGACAAATTGCTTGTGAGAAAAATATATAAAAAATTATTAAGCAGAAATGATTTAGTAACACGTCATAATAAGAATATATGCTTATAAATAAATATATAGGATAAATATTTTAAAAGTTATTTTTTCGGTAAATAAAAAAGAAATAATACATTATTCTAATTCAAACAGTTTATTTTTTATTTATTACATGCTAAATCAAGATTCTTTTGTTAGAAATTTAACCAAGAAATCTTTCAAACAATGAATAAATAAGATAATAAATTTTTTCCTCATCAACCATAGTGCTCCATCGTAGGGATTGATCCAGAGAGCAGTAACATGACCAATTCATTCATTTTCTCATTTCGTTTTGCTTGTTATCCATATCTTCAACTCCACATATCTTTTTCTATCCTTTATAACATCCAGTAACATCAATTTTTCCCACCCTTTCTTGTTGTTTTCATTCACCATTTCTTTCCAAACAACTTTCATTAAACTATTCTTTCTTCATAGTATATGTTTATTTCAGTTTCTCTTTCTATACCTCATTTCCTCAAACAATCTTCTTTCTTCATTAACTCTTTCCAAAAACTTCCTTATTCGTCATTTTATTCATCCAATTAATTTTATCCATTTTTTTCTACATCCCTATATATTCATTGTCTACATTTCACAACCACACAATAATACATTACACACATAGCATTTAATTAATCTTTTCCTTAATTCTTTCTTCAAAATGCCACAAAATATTTTGTTCCTCTTTATAGATACTTCCATTGCCAACAACCCCACTTCATTTAACTTCTTCTTTACTTCTTACACCATCGCTCGACCAACATTCCAAATATCTAAATTTATTAATCTGATGGTAAAGAATATATTATTTAATTTTGAATACTGTGTTAAATATATTTGTTTGAATTATTATATATATATATATAAACAAAAAAAAAGGACTTATAAATCCAATAAATAATATAATATATTTCAACCAGAGGACTGGTTTTCATCAGAAAGAAAAAATACACAGTAAAATGGCGATAATATATATATATTGGTTGTGGTAATAGAAATGAGAGAGGACATAGACTTGTGGAGTTTGCAGAAAAAGAAAAACTTTATATTATGAATTCTTTTTTTGAGAAAAATGTTAAAAGGAAATGGACACGGAAGCATCCAAATGAATGTACAGCAGAATTGGATTATATTTTGACTAACAGGAAATACATATTTCAAGATTGTAATGTTCTTAATAAATTTAACACAGGAAGTGATCATCAATTAGTAAGGTGTAAGATACGTGTTAATGTAAAACTAGAGAGACAAAAATTATTAAGAAAAACAATATTTACAGTTGATATTCCTAATCTTCAGAAACATTCTAATGAATTTAAATTAGAACTTACAAATCGGTTTCAAGTATTAGTAGATTTTGAACATGATTCAGATTTGAATGAAATTAATATGAAAATAACTGATACACTTTTGAAAACTGCAACAAAGATAGCTGGTAGAAAGAAACAGCAATTGACCAATAAAATTTCTACTGAGACTAGAGAATTTATGAAGAAAAGAAGGAATATGAAGATATACAAAAATGATGCATTAAAAAGAATTGAATATCTCGAATTTTGTAAAATGGTGCGGAAAAGAGTTGAAAATGATATAAGAAAGTATAACTGTGAACTAGCAAAAAAAGCTGTAGAAGAAAATAAAAGTCTTAAGAATGTAAAACAACATTTTGGTATTGGTAGAAAATTTATATCTACAATAAGAAAAAAAGATGGAATTATTACTAAAAGGAGAGATGACATCATGAAATTGGTAGAAGATTTTTATCAAGAATTATATAGTAATAAAGAACAAGTACCTCCTATATCTATTACATCTTCCAAATTGCCCAGAATTTTAAATGAAGAAGTGAGACATGCAATTAAATGTATGAAGAAAGGAAAGGCTCCAGGTAACGATGGAATTATAATTGATATATTAAAAGAAGCAGGTGAAGAAATAGAAAATTTTTTAGCAAAGTTATATACCAAATGTCTAAATGATAAAGATGTACCGGATGATTGGAAGAATGCAGTAATAATATTAATATTTAAAAAAGGTGATAAAGAAGATATTAGAAATTACAGACCTATCAGCCTTTTATCAGTTTTATATAAAATTTTTACCAAGATAATTACTACTCGTCTACAGAGAACATTGGATTTCCACCAGCCAAGAGAACAAGCTGGATTTAAAAGTGGTTTTAGTACAGTAGATCATATCCAGGTATTGAGAGAAGTTATAGAAAGGACAAATGAATATGAGTTGCCATTATGCTTAGGATTTGTAGATTATGAAAAGGCATTTGATTCTATAAACATTTCTTCAGTGATTAAAGCATTAGATCATCAAGGTATAGATCCAGGATATTGTCATATTTTAAAGAATATTTATAAAAATGCAACAGCAACAATTATATTTCATAATGACACTGGGAAAGTCAACATTGAGAAAGGTGTAAGACAAGGTGACTCCATATCTCCAAAACTTTTTACAGCAGTGCTGCATGAAGTATTTTGTGGATTAAAATGGGAAACTAAAGGAGTGAAAGTAAATGGTGATTATTTAAGTCATTTAGATTTCGCAGATGATGTAGTTGTTTTTGCAAATAATGCTTCAGATCTGCAGGAAATGTTGCAGGAATTATCAGATTAAAGTAGGAAAGTAGGACTAAAGATAAATGTTAAAAAGACTAAAGTAATGTTTAATCGATTTGCTCAAAATATGAAAATAAAGATTGATTATGATGAATTAGAAGAAGTTAACAGTTACAAATACCTTGGTCAGATTATTAATACAGATGGAAACATAATGGAGAAAATTAATCATAGAATTAAACTTGGTTGGAGTGCTTTTGGTAGAAATAACTTGATACTAAAAGGAAATATGCCTATGTGTTTGAAAAGGAATGTTTTTAAAAAATGTGTTTTACCAGTTCTTACTTATGGATCTGAGACTTGGACACTTAATAGAAGAGCAATTCAGAGACTTCAGGCCACTCAAAGAAGTATGGAGAGACAAGAAGAGATCGTAAACGCAATGTATGGGTAAGAGAACAAACAGGTGTAACTGACCTCATTGAAAAAATTAAAAGATTGAAGTGGAGTTGGGCTGGACATATTGTTAGAAGAGATGATAATAGATGGACAATTGAAATTTTAAACTGGATTCCAAGAGATTGTAAAAGACCCAGAAAGAGACCACATGTGAGATGGATGGATGAAATAAGAAAGTGTGCAGGGGTGATGTGGAGAAGAGAAGCTAAAGATCGGAGAAGATGGATTAAACTTGGAGAGACCTTCATCCTGCAGTGGATTGATAATGGTTGATAATGATATATATATATATATATATATATATATATATATATCAATATCAATATTTTAGGAGATTTATTTGGATATATATATATATATATATATATATATCCAAATAAATCTCCAAAAACTCTTATTTTTCAAGATGATCATACATTTATTTTAAATTACTCAATCAAATACTTCTTTCAAATTCACAAAACATGTACCAATTACTTTGGTCATAAAACCAATAGCATCTCTTATACTTTTTTCTCTTTGAAAACTGGACTATTTCTCTCCATAAATTTTTTGAATGAAAATTCTCAATAATATTTTAGAAGCATATGGAAACATACCTATTGCCATGTACTCTTCACATCTAACAACATTTTTTTTAGCTATTGGAATCCTTATAATCCTCAAAGAATGTTTAGGCCAAATTCCTCCATTATATGTCAAAAATTGCACAATCTAATAATTTCCTTCCAATTCGTTTTCCCAAATCTTTCAAACATTTCTCAGTTATTATATCATATCTGACACCTTTTCCATTTTTTATTTTTTAATTGATTTAATTATTTTTCTATTAATATATTTATAGCTTGTTCATTTACTTTAACACCTTCATATCTAATTATAAAAGTTGTAATCTCTTTAGGTAATACTAGACAAATAAATTGATTCATAACTACCCATGATCTCTGTATTACAACCATCTGACTTGTGTTGATGAGACTAATACAAACTGACCACAAAACACACTTATTGACTCAGTGGCAAAGTTACAAGCCTTAATAAAGTCATTAATAAATCTTTTGTATAATATATATATATGTGTGTGTGTAATGATAAATAATATTTTAATATTGAATAAATATAATGTCATGTAAAATTTACCAATTCTATTTTAAATAATAACTGAACTGCCCTCTAGCTGCAATGTTCAAAAACTTTTTACAGTAAGAAAATGGACCACTTTTTACCTTGTTTTTGATTTTTTATTTAGAGTTATCCAGAACAATAACAGCCAGAGAGCAAACATAAATCAGCCAATATATTTTATTCTTTATAAATTCAAATCTGATCAAAAAACTAGTATTGAAACATTCATCAATGATTTACATAGTATCAATTACAAAGATTAAGTTCTGATTTACATTGTTAAAAATTCTGTGCTAAAATTAGGAATATACCTATTGAAGCTGATGAAAATATTGGATATCACTTTCATACATGCTGGGGGCTACCCACAGTAACAACAAAATCTGCACTAAATCATACAGTTATTCTTTACACCCCTCTCACCATGAATCGTCTGATTAACAATACAAAAGATAAGCTGCCCCCAGAACCACTTTCCCAAGTTGTGCATAAAATTATATGCAACAAAACAAACTGCAATGCAATTTATTTTGGAAAATCTTATGTTAAACTCTCTACAAGAATCACACAACACAAATACTGATACAATCAAGCTAAGACTAATATCTATTTTTTTCAAGCATGAGTCTAAACATGGTCACAAGTTTGAAACCACATCCATCAGTATTATCTGTTCCAAAAAGAACAGTGCTAAAGACAACAGTGGAGTCCCGGTACATTGACAACAAGAAAGAACCCTCCACTCCTCTGTCAAATAAGTGGTGCAGTTAAGTGAATTCATTTACATCTTCTAATCAATTTTTATATAAATCACACTTTTGCGATTCTACTATAAATCTCACAATCCTCTAGGATAACTATAGCTATGAATATGATTTCCAGTTAGGCGAAAACATACCCAGCATAGTATGTTGACATATTTAACATTTTTATTTTAAAGTATTAAGCATGCATTTCTTAGTATACATTTTGTATGCATTTATTTCTATTTTCATTCATAAGTACTCTTTAAGGGCTTCACATAAAGAACTATAGACATTTCTTAATTCAACAATTTTTAAATAATTATTATTGGGTGGAGTAGATTGGAAGGATCATTTTGTGTATTTCATGAGTTAGTACTAAAAGTTTTGTAGGAAAGGGAGGGAGGTTTAGTAGTATGATTAATAGGGTAAGTTGTGATGTTAACAAAAGCAATTAAGGCTTGTGCAAGGTTTGCAGGATCCAATTCTAGTTACTAATTTGATAGTACAATATGGAGTAGTATTCATTTGGCTTTTACAGTGATTAGTTACATTCTGTAGGATAGACAATCAGTCAAAGCTACAATTGATGCAAGGTGATATAAAAATGGTATGCTATTGAAAGATACATTAATCATGTGATGAAGCATGGACCATACCTTTTTTATGTGCAATTTGTAATTGGCTTCTGGCTTTAGATATGTACATTAAATAAAAATTGAATTCAAGTGTATTATTATTATTATTATTTAATAATTGAAACACAGGCTTATTATATACCTGTGTAACATATAGGGTATATGAGCACAGACTTTCACATGACCCACCATTTTCCTCTCTATCTCATAACACTGATACACTTGAACACATATATGTCAAAAAGATAAATAATCACCAATATAGGTATTTCATCTTAAACAAGCAATCATCAGTTGGCCCAGATTAGCATCTCTACACATATATGCTATAAGTGCTCAGATATATATTAAGATAGCCAATCTTCATACTTTAATGGGCAGGCTTCAATCTACTCCAAACTTCAACTCTTCAACCGTCCATCCAATTGAAAATCTGATGATGGAATGCTCAAAGGCCACCCTGAGGCCAAGATTTTTCTCACACCCATGTTGACATAAGGTCAATCTGATCCCTCATGTAAGGAAATAATCCATTTAATACATAGGTATGAAAATTAACTATCTTAATGTATATCTGAGCACTTATAGCATATATGTATAGAGATGGTAATCTGGGCCAACTGATGATTGCTGGTTTAGCACGAAATACATATATTGATGATTATTTATCTTTTCGACATATGTGTTCAAGTGTATCAGTGTTATGAGATAGAGTGGAGAGTGTTGCGTCATGTGAAAGTTTGTGCTCATATACCCTATATTTTATTATTATTATTATTATTATTATTATTATTATTATTATTATTATTATTATTATTATTGTTGTTGTTGTTGTTATTACTATTATTATTATCATTATTGTTATTATTATTATTATTATTATTGTTGTTGTTGTTGTTGTTGTTGTTATTATTAACAATTAAAGAAAATTTCTTTTTGGGCATTAGCCTGATTTATGAATTGTACTATAAAATATTGTCTTTAAATATATTAATATTTACTGAGGCTATAATCTCGATAATATGCGTATAAAATATATTACTAATTTTTAAAATACTTTACATTTTTTTAATATATATATTTTTCTAATATATAATATTTAATGTTAGTGCACATACTTTATTTCTTGTATTTTTTTTTTATTATAATTTTTGTTTTTCATTTTATTAGTAATATCGTATAATAAAAGCCACTGGTCAGATGAAAAGGTTGTTGATAGGGGGTTATATTATTTCTGTAGTTAAGTAAATTTTAAAAAGATTAGATTAATTCTTTTGAAATTACTTTTTTCTTAGAAAAGTTTTTCTTTTTTTTTTTTAAATAAAATTTTAAAATGATTAGTTTAGAATTAAATAAAATAAAATTGATTTATTTTTTTGAAAATTAGGTTTGATAAAAATCTTAAATTATTGTGAGATTAATTTTAATTAAAATTGATTAAGAACATTCATGTGAAAATAATATTTTTTATTTTTATAAAAAAAAAATTCTATATAAAATAAAACATAAACTTGTTTTTCTCTATGATAACATAAACAGTTTTTCATCTGTGTTGTTATGTGTAAATCTCTCAAATTATTGTAAAAAAAATGCAGAAAGTGACCGCGTTTGATATGAACGGGTGAAGGCAAAAGTTTGATGGAGTGGGAAATTGAGGAGAAACTATGTATTCAAAATTCTGGGTATCATCACAGAGATCATCATCATCTGTATCGACTAATAATGGTTAAATGCGACCATTATGAATAATGTACATATATGTTAAAAGCAAAGTGCCTACAGAAAAAAAGTTTGCTGTTAACTGAAAGGAGACCCTTTGATTACTCTTAAGGCCTTAAAGGAACTGAGCAGGGCAAATTCCTAATGTCTCCTCCATACATTCTTATCATTGCAGATGTTATTACTATGTGATTATTCATATAGTATACAAACATGGATGGGCTGCTTACCAACATGCATTACCCAATGTTATGAGTTTTTTATCTCTTTACCTCTGAATTTAAGATTAAGTAATACCATTGTCTTTTTTCTGAGTTGCCTGATAAGATAGAATGAATGTGTGTGTAAATGAAAATTTTTTTTCTAATAGATATATACAATCATGACTGACAAAAATGTAAACATATCAGCCAAGGTAGCAGTTAGAAGCTGAAGATGGAGAATGCTAAGAATCCCCTGAGTGTAGATCCACTCTGCGTTTTGATGAGAATTTTATTATTTAGGCACTTACAATTTCAGGTCACTTTCATGTAAAGGAAGAATGCAAGGATTGGAAGAAGAACTATCTTATTTTAAATGGGATATTATTGGACTTTATGAAGTTAAAAGAAAGGGTAAACAGACCATGGATTTAAAAAGTGGCATTTACTCTACTACAAAGGCACAAATATTGGGAATACAATTGAACTAGGATCCATTATAAATAAAAAGTGGAAGAACAGCATTGTGAAGATTGATGGTGTATTGGACAGAGTGGCAAGATTAGTTATTAAACTTAATAGCAGATATCAAATGCAGATAATTCAGGCTTATGCCCCACCAAGTTCTCATACTGATGAAGTAGTAGAAGATTTTTATGGATGTACAAAAGATAGTTTTGGAGACTTTAATGCTAGAATTGGTAAATGAATGAAAAATGAAACTGTTGTAGGTAAATTTGGTTATGGTAATAGAAATGAAAGTGGTTATAAACTTGTGGAGTTTGCAGAAAAAGAAAAACTTATTCTTTTTTTGAGAAAAATGTTAAAAGGAAATGAACATGGAAGCATCCAATTGAGCAGAATTGGATTATATTTTGACTAACAGAAAATGCATATTTCAAGATTACAATATCCTTAATAAATTTAACACAAAAAGTGATCATTGATTAGTAAGATGTAAGCTATATGTTAATACAAAACTGGAGAGACAAAAATTATTAAGAAAATCAATATTTATAGTTGATATTCCTAATCTTCAGGAATATTCTAATACATTTAAATTTGAACTTGTAAATCATTTTCAAATACTAGTAGATTTTGAACATAATTCAGATTTGAATGAAATTAAGAACTGATACACTTTTAAAAACTGCCACAAAGATAGCTAATAGACAAAATCAGCAATTGACCAATGAAATTTCTTCTGAGACTAGGGAATTTATGAAGAAAAGAAAGAATATGAAGGTATATAAAAATAATGCATTAAGAAGGATTGAATATCTTGAATTTTGTAAAATGGTGCAGAAAGTAGTCAATAATGATATAATTGTGAACTGGTAAGAAAAGCTGTAAAAGAGGATAAAAGTCTCTATAATGTAAAATAACATTTTGCTATTGATAAAAAAACTTATATCTGTAATAATAAAAAAAGATGCAACTATTATTAAAAAGAGAGATGTCATCATGAAATGGGTAGAAGAGTTCTATCAAGAATTATATAGTAATAAAGAACATATACCTCCTACATATATTATATCTTCTGAATTTCCCAGGATATTAAATTAAGAAGTGAGACATGCAATTAAATTTATGAAGAAGGGAAAAACACCATGTAATGATGGAAATTATAATTAAAATATTAAAAGAAGCATGAAAAGAAATAGAAAAAAAATTTTCAAAATTATATACAAAATGTCTAAATGATAAAGATGTACCAGATGATTGGAAGAATGCAATATTAATATTTAAAAAAGGTGATAAAGAAGATATTAGAAATTATAGACCTATCAGTCTTTTATTTGTTGTGTACAAAATTTCTACCAAGATAATTACAACCCATCTATAGAGAACATTGAATTTCAATCAACCTAAAGAACAAACTGAATTTAAAAGGGGTTTTAGTACAATAGATCATATCCAGGTATTGAGAGAAGTTATAGAACGGACAATGAATATGAGTTCCCATTATGTGTAGATTATGGAAAGATATTTGATTCTATAAGCATTTCTTCAGTGATTAAAATATTGGATCATCAAGGTATAGACCCAGGCTATTGTCATATTGTGAAGAATATTTATAAAAATAGATTTCATAATGATACTACAAAGGTTAGTATTGAGAACAGTGTAAGTCAGGGTAATTCCATATCTCCAAAATGTTTTATAGCAAGTCTGCAAGATATATTTTGTGGAAGAAAATGAGAAGCTAAAGAAATAAAAGTAAATAGAGATTATTTAAGTCATTTATATTTTGCAGATGATGTAGTTGTTTTTGCAATAATGCTTCAGAGCTTCAGGAAATGTTGCAAGAGGTATCAGATGAAAGTAGGATTAAAGGTAAATGTTAAAAAGACAGAAGTAATATTTAATGGATTTTCTCAAAAGATGAAAATAGAGATTGATTATGATGAGTTAGAAGAAATTAGCTACAAATACCTTGGTGAGATTATTATTACAGATGAAAACATAATAGATAAAATTAGTCATAGAATTAAACTTGGTTGGAGTGCTTTTAGTAGAAATAAGTTAATATTAAAAGGAAATATGCTTAGGTGTTTGAAAAGAAAGGTTTTAATAAATGTGTTTTACCTGTTCTTGCTTATTGATCTAAGATTTGGATTTATTAGAAGAGTAGTACAGAAATTTCAGATCACTGAAAGAATTATGGCGATATGCACTTTAAGAGTAACAAGAAGAGATTGAAAATGCAATATATGGCTAAGAGAACAAAGAGGTGATATTGATATTGCTTAAAGAATTAAAAGACTGATGTGGAGTTTTATATTGCTAGAGGATATGATAATAGGTGAACAATTGAAATCTTAAACCGGATTTCAAAAGATTGTAAATGACCCAGAAAGTGATCACATGTGAGTTGGATGAAATAAGAAAGTGTGCAAGGGTGATGTGGAGAAGAGACTGGAGATCAGAGAAAATGGATTAAACTTGAAGAGAACTTCATACTGCAGTTGATTGATAATGATTGATGATGAAGAAAAGAAAAGTATAAAAATGTGAAAGTGGAATATCAAAGTATGGATGCTTAGATTTTTAGAAATTTCTTAGATTTTATATAAAGTGCCAAAAGACATTCTCAATGTGGAAAGTAATCCCAGTAGTGATACTTAATGTTGAAAAATGGGTTAAGTGACTTTAGAACCTATCCATCATGTGTGCAGTTGACTTTGTTCAACTGTAAAAAAATATGATTTTATTTTGGATCTACCACACAAAAATATTGCCGAGAAAACTAAATTATATCTGCAGGAATCATGACATATAGACATGCAATGAAGATTCTATGAAGAATTATCTGATGTTTATGTCACTGCTGTTAAAAATAATGTTGTGTTAACTGAAATTATCTACCAAAAGTTAGTGTACAATTTGGAAAAATGCTACAACAGATTTTAAAAGATCCCATGTGACTTTTGGTTGCTGAATTGATATAATGTAGTAGGCATTGAAACTTTTGAAGAAATTTTTAACCTAACAGATATTCACCAAGGGTTTTTAAGATCTGAAATTTGCTTTTGCGTCAAAAAGGCTGTTAAGTGCATTCAAAAATGTCATTCCAGTCTACACTGTTGCAACAAGTGGTTTGGCATTGATCAATTTCTCTTTCAGTAGAAAAATGCCATATCTTACAAAATTTAGTTTGTATATCTTCACATGCATCTTCTCAATAAAAGCCTTTTTCATGATTGTCAAAATACTATTTGTAATTCTATATAGGACTATGTATTCTACATTAAACAGGCTAAACTCTCCATGCAGTAGTGCCACACTGTGCTAGCAAAAGAGATGGTGATCATGTGATGTTTAGTGGTTTAACTATGTACTCTATGCAATGCTTAGAGAATATATGTAAAATATTGAAATAAAACTGACATTTTATACTTTGCTTAAAGATGTCATGCTATACTGTGCCTGATTTTCACACTTTTAAAGTAATACACACACACATATATATAACCTAATTCATGAAACAGCAATTCAAGCACATTACAAACATAATTCATGGACTAGATTCCTAAAGAATCATTTTTTTCAAGGAATGTACAAATAATGCTATTTTTTTTTGTTATATTAATGCCAGTCTGATAAAATAGATTCTCATTGACATAACGGAAAGCTGAAAATTATTTACATGGTTCATTTGGAAAAAAAAAAAATTCTTTAAAAATCTAACTTGTGAATTATCTTAGTAACATATTCAAACTTGTTGTTCCTAAAATTGGTTTATATTCTTAGCAGTACATATTTGACAAGCTATAAAATTATTTCCATGCTCCATTAAAATAATTAGAATTTTATATATTGTGATATAGAAACGTGCAGATGTATAGGCTAAAATATCTCATGCCATAATATAATTAAACTCAGTGGGTTTATAAAAAAAATGTTATTAACTACAATGAAAAAATATACAGGAGAAGGATTTATAATAAAATATTATGAACATACAAAGCAATTTATTAATAAATCAAGAGGACAAGAAACTTCAACTCACTATTGCACCCATAAAAGACTTAATATTATGAGCATATGCCATTGAGGTTACATTTAAATTTCTTTCTTCCACAGATATCTACTACAACTACCACTTAATCCATCTCTTCTAAATATTCTTTGATAAGATAAAAACATTATTTAACTCTTATAAAATTTTAAATGTTCTTTAAAATCTATATCACTTAATAAAGATTCATCTTTAAATGCATGTTCTTCATTATCAAAACAAATTTAGATAATATGGTCCATTAAATTAAATCAGGGTGTGGCAGGGTAATATGATCTCATTTAGATTATAAAAATAAATTCTTTTACACTCTTCAGATGAGTACTGGTTCAGCATCAAATACGGATATTGGTGATTATTTATCTTTTCTACATGTGTGTGGTCATGTGTATCGGTAGTAGGAGATAGTGTGGATAGTTTAAGGTTGCTTGAAAGTCTGAGTTCATATACCCTATATTTACAATGAAGTTCCAGATATAAGAATGCCTGTATTTCAAATCTTCTACACTGAATGAAATTCTACTTAATAAACTAAATATGACATACACTTCTCCTGAGCTAATAATGTCTTACTATAATTATGATAATAATAACACTAATGCCTAAATAATTCAATAAATCAACTCTTATTATTTTCAATATTCATAATATGTTGTATCAAAAGTTACTGCCAAGCACTTTCAGGACAGTTTATAGTCCCTTGAATATGGGACTATAAACTGACCTGAAAGTGCTTGGCGGTAACTTTTGATATTACTTACATTTAATAGCTTCATTATCTGTGTGCAGAACACACACACACACACACATATATATATATTAATTGACTTCAATATTCATGTACTTTTTAAGCAAATATACTTAAAATAATTTATAATATTTTATAAGTATTTAAATTTTTATTCAATATGTGGAAGGATTTCTGGTTGATAAAGTGGAATGATATGAACAGATGATTATGAGAAATTTCTTAAATAACAAAAATAAATATTTTTTCTACAATAAAACAAATAAAAAATTATATATACTCCATATTTGAGTCCACATAGCCAAAGGCTTTTACATCTTTACTTCTTCAAAATTATGACAGAAGGATTTAAAAATTTCCATTGTTTTATATATAAAACAATTCAATTGGATTAAACAAATATAATCCAGCAGATTAAAAAAAACTTTCTATTGTTTAATTATTAAAAAGTTCTCACTTAGCAATGCATTCGTACAATAATAACCTTCATATAAGTAGTATTCTTTTTTATAAATATTTCACATACTTAATAATAATAATATTAGCTTATCAATCCAGTAATGAAGGAGTGATATTCCAGATATATATTGTCTATTTATGCATAAATACACTTTATAATTTTAAAATTAATTACTTATTGTATTTTGTTCTCATTATTAGAAGAGCTTAAATTATGACTTACATATTTACAATGAACTATTCATATTTCAGCCAACCAAGAATGCTATAGAGTTAAGACAGAATTCCTCAATATGTTGAAAAAACCACTAAAGTGCTAGGTAAAACCATGGTAAAATATTAGACATGCTTTATTAAACAAACTATAAACAAAATCCACCTTCAAATAATTAAGTAAGGCACAATGAAAATATGATAGCTTAGTACATAACAATACAACTATTAGTCAAGCATTGGTGACCTTGTAGTTAGCATAGCTGCCTTACAAGCAGCTGGCTTGGGTTTGCTTCCCAGTCAATGCTTTGACATATGAGAAAAAAAAGAATACGCCTACTTTTGAGGACTAATAAAGGATCTATGACCTTGTCACTAGTCAGGAAAAATAATGAAAATGCGCACCAGGATAAAATATTAAATAGGAATTGCCTTAAAATAGTGCCTAAGATACTAACTCCAATGCTAGCAAGACAATAAATAATAAGAGAGAGAGAGAGATGCTATAATCTTTTAAATATAAGCTAGCAAAATAATGATCAACACTAACACTATTATCTCTAAATATAGTGGCATACAGAAACATTCTTAAAAGAGAGTCTATTCTCTCTTACAGAAATACTATAGATAACAAATGTGAAATATGATAAATAATAATAACTAATGCCAAGTATGGTTTCATCAACATTAGGCAATGAATAAGCAAAAAATAAATAATAGAAACATACATCTACTTATTTGGCTTACAACATAACAATACACTTTTATAAATAAATAATTCCTTGGTAAAAAGGGAATCACATACTATTTAAAATATGAAAACAGGCAAAACTCACTATACGTATTACTACTCACAGTAAACTAGAGTAATCAATGGATGCCAGAAGGCTTGTGCATAAAATCCCCATCTAGTGCCTACTTATCCAATATCGCCATAACTATTGTGAGTAGCAATACGTATAGTGAGTTTTGCCTGTTTTAATAACAGTTATAAGCAAGCATAAGAAATGGTGATCATGTGATATTTAAAATATGCAAATATGACAAATTACTATTCTGAGAATTTAACTTAAAACATTTTCAAATATAGCATGTAATGTGAACATGAAATAAAACATGGTATGCCAGAATCATAAATTGAAATAATATTCAATTTGTTTTTACCATCAAATAAATAATAAAATAAATAATAGTCCTACTACTTCTTTAATCTTTCCATAGCCATAACTGGAATGTGAATATGAAAAATTGGCAAATAAAGTAAGTGGACAGCAAACATATTCATAAACTATAATATAATTATAATATCAAAATTCAGAATGTAACTATAAAATATAAAACATCTTTCCTGGATATTTTCAGTAAAATTTCAAATAATTATACTATCAGGTACTAAGATACATGTATGACCATTCATTGGATTAATAAAAATCAAAGGATTTAAACTACAATAAATGTTCATTATTATGTAATAAATATCTCCTTAATATTTAAATTCATGTTTTAAAAAATTTAATCCATGAAAAGAATTATCTTAATTTGTTGTAATAAAAACTATTTTGCAGGAAAATACTTTTGTAAACCATATTTATCAAAACCCACAAAATCATTTAGCAGGAGAAAATAACATTTCTAAATGTTATATTTATGATAACAGCAGTTTCCATAGCAATGCTCAGATGGCAGAAATAGCATGCAGGATTTAAAACATTGCAAGCATTATAAAATATTTAAATGCAGAAAACTCATTTAAGTTCATTTAAATATAATGTCTTTTTGCAGATATATTTCATATTTCAATTTTATTAAATGAAAAACTTTTCAATTTTACATAATACTTATTAACAATTTGTTCCAAGCTTATTTTTTTTATTACTGCCTCTTGGAAGAAAAAAGATTTTTGTCTTTCAAAGAAAAAGCAAACAAAAGTCATAATAAATAAATTATTTTATTTGTGCTATCATAAATTAACAATATAATGTCTTTTATTTAAATGAGCACAAATACATTTTTAATTAAAGAAAAAAATATTATTATGATAAGATTAAACATTATCTTTTAAGGACTTAAAAATAATATTAAAATGTCTGATAAGATATATACTTACTGTAGCAATGTGTATTTTTTATCTTAGAATTTTAATGTTCTTTACTCAAGGTAAAATAAATTCTGGATGATAATGATATGAAATGAGTATTTAAATTAAAAAAGCCAGGACATTATTAGTACTTTTAATTTCATTATTGCCATTAAAAAACTTAAATATATTGTGGTAAATTTAAATTTAAAACATTCTTGCAATCCTTAAAATTGACATTAGCTTTTGTGTCATTACAATGGCAATAATAATAACTTTTGAAGTTTTCCAATGCAGAAAATTTAAAAGATAACATTCTAAACATTATAATAATTAATGATATTACCAGTAAAGCAGGCATATATGAAGGTTTCAGTTTCCTTGATGTTTTAGTTCAGATAATTGTGTCAAGGTAGTTTTTAAATTGCCCTGTCATACTTAAGCTAAAATAATAATAAAGTTTACATAAAATTATACTTTTAAAAATTTAATTGGAATTTTAAAATTCAACTGCTGCAAAAAAAAAATTAAAACTTATTGAGGACCTTGAACAGATGACAATCTCATCTATTTATACTATTAGCCAAGTGATCATTTTACCTGACTTATTAAACTTTTAACCTTTGCACCTTTTCCTGATTAGTTTGAAGCCTGAATTATTACAATTAGGCAAGGTTGTCAAGTAAAAATCAATTAATTATTTATTCATATTTTAAAATAAATCCAACTTTTGTCTAGACAATTAGATAAAAAAAATAATTAAAACACTTTCTGGTTGCAAATAAAATAATTAAAAAAAATTATAGACACCAGAATAAAATAAAAATATTACATAATTAAATTTTGCATTACATCTTTAATAAAGCAAATATTACAAATAACATTTAATACATTTATTTATTATTGATTAAATCTAGAGAAGTTACTCAGAATGTAAATTTTAAAACTATATTTTAAACTAGACATTAAATAATATTTTTAAATAAATAATGTTAAAATTTCAAATTTTTATTCATTCATTTATTCAGACCTTCAACTATCTATTACTTTTTAACAATTATATCATTAATTATTAGCTTTATTAATTCTTTGCAAATAAATGAATTTAAAATATTTAACTCTAGTCTTATGTATTAAAACTAAATGAATTAAAACATTATAGGTTTAATTTATATACTAGCAAAACAAAATATGGGGTTTGATCCTGGCTTCTTCACCTTAAAATTAGTATGAGCTTTTTGAAACATTTTAACAGCTAAATTAGGACTAAATTAGCATTATTAATTTGAAATTGCATTGTGTATCATATAAATTACCTGCTATTTAAAAGTTTAAAGAATTTAGTATGATAAACACTTATTTAAACTTAAAATTATTACAATTACTAAAATTATTTTACAGCTATACAATCTATAAAATACTGATATAGTAACTTTTATATGCAAAAGTGATAACATTACAAAATACTAACAATTTATTCATGGCAGAATTAAACAATATAAAAAAATTTTTTAGAGGTCTTGACACAAAATTTGACTTATCACTTAGCTTCTGACAAAACTAAAAATTATAATATATATATATATATATATATATATATATAATATTTAAATACATGTTTATTCATTACACCTACAGCTATCCACTTCATCTATTTATCTTTTTCACATGTAAGTGGTCATGGGTATCAGTTGTATTAGATGGAGTATCAGCTGTAGGGTGCTGAAAGTCTGAGTTCAAATCCTTTCTTATATATATATATATAAGTGTGTGTGTGTAAATAATGGTAGCTTAATGTGAAAATACAACCGATATTTCAACATATTGAAATATTTAATATATATGTATATAATTGCAAAACAAATATAAGTACCTCTACTGACCATGAAAATACAGAATGATACAAGTGATGCCATCTATCTTTAGGCTCTAGTGTTGTATAAGATTAATTTTGATTTGGTATATGCTGAACATTTACAGATCATTATGTACTGCAGAATCTTGATTATGTTTTTTAAACTACATCTTTTTTCATCTCTCTCATCTGAAGCTACTGAATTTCTTCAAGCAATAATAAGTAATGAATGCAATTTTCATCTATTTTATGACTTCCCATATATCAAACTTTTTCACATAATGATCTGTTCACACCCATACACATAAAAACATTGACAAACTTTCACATATAAAGTCATAGACAATTTTAAAATATTTGTTTTATTTAAAATACTTTTACATCTTTACATATAAAATTTTTCTATTGTAACATTACCATGGAAACTATTCATTAGAAAATTCTTCCATTCTGTCTATTCATCATTTAGTATAAGCTTCAGTAATCAATAGATGGTAGATCATATTATGTATTAAAACTGTCTACAGTACTATCTATTCAATATCTAACATCTATTGATCACTAAAGCTTATATTAGATGACAAAAGATATTGCTAAGAAATACCAATATGTATAAGCTAAGATCAAACTATATAATTTTATCATATGATGTATTTTTTAATACAATTAAACACAGCCATTCAAGCTATTACGCAAGCGCTTTTTCTGAGTGTAAATAATAAATGAATAATTCCACTCGCAACACAAGATATAGTATTTAGGAAAGAATAAAATGAATCCACTTATTCAATCCGACCCAAGTGTATATATATGGGCAAATCTTAAGTATTGGAAGTGAAAGTGTGAGGATAGACTACTCACTTCAAACAACTGTCTATGATATCCGAGTAAATGAGGTCGTTATTTACACTCAGAAAAAGCGCTTGCGTAATAGCTTGAATGGCTGTGTTTAATTGTATTAAAAATTATTAAGCAGAGCGCTATATAAATAAATGTTTATTTACATATGATGTATTATTTGTTTTGTATAATGAAAATTGCTTGGATATAGCCTAATTATTTGCATTTGTTATCTTTCTGAACATTAAAGAACTAATTTCATTTTTATCTCTCCTATGCCACAATTGTCCATAATGATATTCTTTCATTGTTTATTTGTAATGAATTTCATTACACTTGTAATTTTCTCTCTACACTTATCTTAAAACTCTGTAAATCAATTAAATGTCACTTTTTCTTTCTAGCTTTAAAAATATCAGTGTTCTTGATATTGGATATATTTTCTTCTATCTTGAGGTGCTCGTTTGCTTAAAAATTTAGTATGATGTTTCTTCCATCACTATAAAATATCTCTATTAATGATGTAGAGGGTTTTGATTGTCATGATTGCCAATATTAAAAAAAACAGTATTCAATCACTAGAAACCATTTATTGACTAATAGTGTGATATTTGATAAATGCGAAAAAACTCATCAAACCATTTAATGTGTTGTTGACAACGATTGATCCAAAAAACCACTTTCATAGGCAAACACTCCATACAGTAGTGCCACTCAGTGCAAGCCAGAGTAATCAATGGATGTTGGAAAGTTGGTGCATAAAATCTCTATCTAGTGCCTACACATTCAGTATCCCCAGACCAGTTTCTAGCTTGTGGCTTTCATCAATTGTGATCATGTGAAGATTGCTTTCAGTTAACATCAAATTTATTTATAAACTTTCATGAGAAATTTTGATGCAATAATTGGTAATATATTAAAAACAGGATATCAAAAGAAGGAAAGATACTGGTAGAATTAAATTATGTATAACAAAATATTATTTCAGGGCTGTAATAGTCATAATAGGTTTAATACCAGAAGTGATTATCAATTGAAAGGTAGATTTAAACAAACCTGTTAAGAAAAATCGTATTAATACTTGAAATCCTTAAACTTTAGAAAATCTGCAGCAAATTTGAGTTGGAACTTGGAAATCATTTTAAATCATATCTTCAACTTGATTGAGATATAGAAAAAAGATAAAACATAAACACCTGCTATTGGTTACAAAAAGCTGTTAGCAATACTAATGAAGGATGCCACTATTACATCATATAATTACAATTTCATATGTTTACAAGGCTATAAATAACAATAGTAAATTTTTCATGCAGTAGTGCCACCAAGTGCAAGTCTTCATAATTAATTATATTTTCATTCTTGGACTTCTAGCTTTATAATTAACCAAATTGGTAAAAGGTGCCAGCTTGAGAGTTGCATTAGACCCCAAGACCTAGGTGCAATGCTCTCAGATACATTTTTCATTGATGAAAGTAACAGGCTATAAACTAGTCTGTGGATATTGGATGAGGGCTCTAGATAGGTATTTTATCTACAAACGTTCTTTGATCCATTGATTATGAAGGCTTGCATTGAGTGGTGCTACTGTATGGCTGGCTATTGATATCACTATTTCTAAGGTATATGAATGAAGTTTTCTAAAAAGAAGTGATAATAATGTTCAAATAAATAAAGTAAGGCCTTTAATTCTTACATTATATTTTGAAATTCCAAGTATTTTAAATACAGAAATGAGAAACGTAGTTCAATTCATAAAGAATCAAAAACATCAGGGAGTATTGAAACTATTATAGATGTTTTAAAAAGAAGCAGCATAAAATTGGCATAAAACTATGAATCCAGTACATGTCACATGATTCTATCACATGACTTCGGCTTTAAGAGCATGCTATTTTTTATTTTGGATCCTAGAAGAAAAGTGCATTAGATACTAATGGTACAGATGCACTATTCCAGGATCTAAACCACCTCAATAATAAAAAACACAAATTATAAACTTTTCTGGGATTATGCATAACAGCAGTAAGTAAAGATGTATAAAGTACTTTCATTTAGCATTTATTGATTCCTCAAACTTACACTAGGTGGCATAACTTGAATGTGAGATAGAGAATTTGCTACATATAAAATTCTTATGACATTAAAGCAGCAAGTTTGATATTTATGTTGCATTTATAAATCTGTTATTGTTTGTTTCAGATATTTAAGAGTACACATCTTACGGCTGGCTGTCATGTTGGGACATAAAGGTGCAAGTGCTTATGCATTTAGCTTGTATCAGCAATGGAGAAGTTATGGAGAAAGGTATGAATGTTAATCTTATGTTATACTCTTTCTTAATTATTCATACATATAAATGCAGTATTATTTCTCAATATTTTATGCAATTTTATGTTTGGTCCCCTAAATGAAATGGTGTTAATAAACAGTGCTATGCTTCTCATATATATATATATATATATAATGGTAACTATTATATAGTCTTTCAATCTGCAGAAGTACTTTTGGTTAATTTCTTAACCCTCCTCAATTGCCAGAATTAACCATAAGTAATTCTTGTGGATTAAAAGGCTCTAAATAATAGTTAATTACCATTATATTTATTATTTTTATTGTTATTACAATAATTTTTAATTAATGCATTTATATATATATATATATATATATATATATATATATATATATATATATATATATATATATATATATATATATATATTGTATGTATGTCTAGGTTTAAGTCTGTATAAGACCCTGTGTTAGAAATGAAAGAAGGCTTTTTTTTTTCAAATTCTTTCTGGTTTCTAACTTAATGCAAGGCAAAAATTACTTTTGCACATTATTAGAACAAATTAGTTTAGCTTAAGAGTTATCAATAGTAACTGATGGTTACCTAGCAACACTGTTGCTGATTTATTTTTATAGTAATTATACAGAAATATCCCATTCATTTCTTTGTTTCCATTGTAATTAATTCATAAATATATTTAACAAATATATAAACTTATTTAAGGAAGAAGCAAGTCCAAATTCACTACTAAGATAATTCATAAACTGGACTCGCAAAGAATCATTTAAATGAACTTGAAGAGATGATAATAGATGGACAACTGAACTTGAAAGAGACCACATGTGAGATGGATGGATGAAGTAAGAAAGTGTGCAGGGGTGATGTGGAGAAGAGAAGCTAAAGATCAGAGGAGATGGATTGAACTTGGAGAGACCTTCATCCTGCAGTGGATTGATAATGGTTGATGATGATAATGATAAATAAATATATTAAATAATCACAACATTACCACATATTCATTTTAAAATTGTATGAATAAAAATGCAATAAAATACAACTGATCTCCAAAGTGCATTTTCTGTGAAAAGCACTCATCACTTGGTTGGTTTTAAGCCAATAAACATCACATGATAAACATTTCTTATGCTTGCTTATAACTGTCATTGAAACAGAAAAAACTTGGTTGGTTCAGAATGAAATACATCTTTGGGGTCATTTGTTTTTGATTATATCTTTATTTTTGTAATTTTAATGAAATGTGTGGGAGTGTGGAGTCTATTTAATACTTTTATATAGATACTACACATGGGAAAGAAAAATGTGACTAATCCATTTATGTGTGTGTTTATTTATTTAAAAATAAGATATATTAATCTTTAACTGAGATTTAAAGTTTATATTTGAACTAGAGACAATCTCTAGATTAGTAAATAGTTAATGATAATCTTTATTATATTTATCTGAAGTGGATGGTGTCAAAGATTTGGGTGGAGTGGATTTGACACTTGTAAATCCAAATGTAACCCATTTTTAAATATATCCACTTTTTGTTATATCAATGCCATTCTATTTTGTTAAATAAAAGATTATCTTTATTTGATCTTCATTTTGTTATATGATAATAAATGAAGCATTAGTGATGAATTTTGTTTTTGTATTAATCAGGCCAGATTGTAGTTTATATACTTGATCACATATTTGATGATTGTTTGAGGATATATCTTATGAATTATCTTATTAATAAGTTCAGAATTATTTGTTCAATGTATAGGTTTATATTCTTAATGATTATATATGTTGTGAGCTGTAAAACTGTTAATGCACTCCTGAAAATCAATACTATATGTGAATATGTGGATGTAATTTAGATCGAAGCAAACGTTTCACACATGCACTAAAAACTTTGAGCACTCCCCAATAATACAAATTTTAAAAACGTAAGTGGTCATTCATATTTAGAAATTATTTTTAAATAAACCAACATTTTCTGACAATGCAGTTATTGAACTGCCAGATCTTTAAATAAACTTAGTATTAGTAAAGATATATTACGTAATATTTACATTTTCTTAAACTAATGTGGCTCATTATTGTAGGCGATTTTTTTTCTTAGGAATGATTATCCAGACATTTACTAGTAATAAACTGATTAAAAGACCTTGAAGTTTAATAAACTCCCATTCTATTGACAACAGTGTCGATAAATGTTGGTTTAATTAAAATTAAACTTTAAAAAAGTGGTTATCTGTGTTTTTAAAATTAGCTCATAATTTATAGCATATGTGACAGATAGTTTACTCCTTTTAAATATCATATATATTTGAAAATGCTACTATTTAATATATATATAATTTATTTTCATTCACAGAATCATCTACATGAAAATTACATGTTTAAAGAGAGCTTATGTTTTGAAAATTAACATTTGCCTTTACTCAGATAGAAAGATAGTCCATAGTAATCATATATGCTGATCAGCATATATATCAATATACTTAAAAGCTTCATGCCTCCACACTTTCGTGAAATATTTTAATCTGAAGACAAATTTCCCAAGATGCATTTCAGGCTGAACCATCCCTATTCTTTAGAGCCAGTATTTAATTTTTACACATATATCATTTGTTCAGTGCTTATCAATATCAAGCAAGTACATATTGTCAGTTGGAACTTTTAAGTGTATCTAAAAATAGTATCACACATGAATAGGAAAGATAAAATGGAATTATTCTATGTGTTTATGCTTAATAAATATCAGACATATTAATCCTTAATTTCAAGATTGAATATTTAAATTTGGACCAGTGATAATTTTTAATTTAATGATTGATTAATAATAATCATTAATATATTTAGCTAAACTGGCTGGTAATAAAGTTATGAGGACAAAAAGTTTGACACCCATAAATCAAATTATACTATATAGTATATTAATATGAAATCTGAATTTCCATCATTATTGGTAAAGGTAAGCTTAGGTAATTTAATTCTATTCTTGATCCTTTGTTCAATGTACAGAATTTTTGGAGAGGGGTGGAAATGATTAGCCCGTTTAATTACATAAAGCTATGATAATTTCGTGTTTACATTTATTAACTTCTATTTAATTATTAAAATAACGTTATTAAAAACATTTATTATTAATTTATTTCAATAATTATTAATATCATATTTTTATAAGCTGATATATTAATTCCACGCCTAAATTTTATCAATTTGGCAAAACTAAACTTATTTAATTAGTCGATCATTCTATTTTTTGGTGATATACGAGTGTTATTTATTTATTCATTTCCTGAGGGAGAATAGTTTACTCCTTATACATATAAACACACATTGAGGTAACCCAAAGTACTTATAGCTATTTAAAGAAGGAAAAAGTTTACCTTCACTCTCTGGAAATTAGAAGTCATTCTAAATACTGTCTTCTATTTCACTATTTTTCTAGGCTGTTGTATTTATTATTATAGGTATTTTAGCACTTAAATTATGTTCATGCAGATAAAGTATTAATGATTTTTTATCTAGATGATAATTGGTCAGTTTTATAATGTACCTATGAAAGAAGACTACTGATTTGATTGTGCTGCCATAATATTAAGTTTATTATTACTGACAATTGCTTATATTTATTGTTTGCTGATCTTCTTCGTGCTGTGTTATTTGGATTTATGAAATTTGGAATAAATGATGATGATTTTTATTACTCAAATCCACATTAAGTTCATTCTATTACAAATTGTTGTTGTTTGTGCCATTTAACCTGCAGCAGCTACAATGTGGTTTCATAAAGTAAATGCTACAAACAGTTCAGACTACTCCCAAGAAAAGTACTTATTTTATATAATATCATTCCATTTTTTTTTTTTTTTAGTAAAAGCACTTTTTACAATAAGTATAATAATATTTCATATAAAAAAATTCAAAATATGTAACCATATTATCACAAAAATAAAGATTAAAATTACTTTTGATTAAATAGCTTTTAATTATAATAAGGTGATTCCTTTCTTACAATTAGTTAATATAATGATATAAATTTGCTTTTCATTATAATAAGTATTATAATACTTGTCTAAAAAAGTAGAAACAAAAATATCCTCAATTTGCAAAACATGGAGGAGAATTAATTCAATTTAGATAACAAATGGTTTGAGATATTGCTAATCCTGAAAAAAAAAAAAAAAAAAGGGGGGGGGGTTTAAAATTATATTATATATGCTAAATTTAACAATTTGATTTTTACAAGATATAGACTTAACTAGAAAGATACTATGATGGACACCAGTTTAAATTAAATAATTCTATTAAATTAAGGCATATGAAAATATATACCAGTATTGCATATAAATTGCAGTTCTTGTGGGTTATTACCTATTTTACCATGAAAAAATTAAAAGTCTGAAGTGGAGTTGGGCTGGAAATATTGCTAGAAAAGATGATAATAGATAGACAATTGAAATCCTAAACTGGATTCCAAGAGATTGCAAAAGATCCAGAAAGAGACCACATATGAGATGGATGAATGAAATAAGAATGGGTACAGGCATGAGGTAGAGAAGAGAAGCTAAAGATTGGATATGGATTAAACTTGGAGAGACCACCATCCTGCAGTGGATTTATAATCGTTGATGATGATGATATATTATATACATTTATGTCTATTTTTAGCACGCACTTATTTGCAGCAATAATGTTCAATAAATATCTAGATGACTTTGCATCATCACTCTTTATTAGATGAAGTTACTTCACTGAAATTAAAAATAATTGAACTGTTTATTATTCAAAAGTCATGTGATGTTTAAGCATTGGATATAAGTAAGCTGAGATGTGTGATTCATGGGTTTTTAGCTAATGTGAACAATGCTTTATACTTGCATTAACATATTCAAAATACTATTTATATAAATGATTGGTTGGCTTTTTGATACCTATCCCTTTCACATTTTTACATTTTCTATTGTTACACCTGGTGGAAGTTTTTGGAAATGCTCCACCTTTCATTTTTGTATAAAATATTTATTGTAGACTAACTTAGTAAATGGACTTTGCTTTTTTAAAAAAAAAATAATTTAATAAGTATATAATATTCTAAAAAAAACAGTTGAAATGTTATAAATATTTAATAACTTAGTTGTAAATAAGGACAATGAATGTAAACAAAACCAATGATGTTACTATAAATGCTGTTTCATAATATGAACATTTTTAAAAGGTGTTTTTAATGCAAATGGATTGATAAATCTATCAAATTCTGTTTTAAAATCTGATATTTGCTGCATAATTATTAAAATATTTAAAAAACTTCTAAGAGCATGGCAATTTTGATGAGTGATGTTACGCAGTGAGTTTCACATGAAGTGTGGTCAAATCTATGTTGTGATTTTCATTATTATTCCTAAGTGTAAGCTTGTGGTTAAGACCTATAGAGGTCCCTACCTTCGCATTTTCATGTGCACACTCTTGAGGTTTTATGGCTTAGTAAATATAACTTCTATTTGTAAATAAAATATAAATGAATAAAATTAAATTGCAAATATGTCTTCTTTAAGTTTCTAGTATAAAAATAAGCAGAAATATTTAATACACAAGTGACAAATCATATTTTTTTTATTCTAAAAACTTTGAGTAAAAATGAAGAACAAGGAAGAAACACTCTCAAATGAAATCTTTTCTTTAACAGTAGAGTATACTGACCTCTTCTGATTTCTTTGCAAGTAAAGAATCAATAGAAACAGTTCAGCCAAATCCTATGATATAAAAAAATTCCTATGCTAATATAAGTTATAATAATGGTAAAATAGCAATATAAAGTAATGGATCTACTGCACTTTTTGGGAGATAAATACCCAATGGTCATCAATGAAGATGAGAGGTGTTCAGTTAAAAAAACATTCTTAAATTTTAAACATATATTGTTGTCAATAAAAAAGGATGTCAATGGTTTATCATCATTTAATACTTTTTCTACAATCACATTTTTAAATGCATTAATTTTTTTATTTGTTTCTTGATATTTTCTAGCAGTTTCAACTGATCTGCAGTTTTCATCAGAACTATAATATTCAAATATATATGATGTCATAATTAGTATTTTTAATACATATGCATAACACATTATACATAAGAATACATTTACATTAGAATTTTACACATTATAGTTACTTTTAACAATCATACAAACACACTCATATATATCGTTTTTTTTCTCTGTTGCAGACTTTTAATATTATTTATAATAATGAGAGAGGTTTAATCTATAACTTGACCTTGACAATGATGGATATTATTTCATCAAACCATCAGGAATTTATAAAATAATACACAATTTGACTCAAAAGATACTTAATTTATTTATAATAGATAGGGTATATGAGAACAGACTTTCACATGACCCACCACTCTCCACTCTATCTAATAACACTGATTTAAGTGTATCAGTGTTATTAGATAGAGTGGAGAGTGGTGGGTCATGTGAAAGTCTGTGCTCATATACCCTATATATTACATATATATATAGATAAAAAAAGCCTGTGTTTCAGTTATTAATTTATTTATGTAAAGAATTTCATCTGTTTTGTTAAAAGGAGGTTGCCATGACAACAGTTTGAGATTATTGATTGTTATCTATATTGGAATTGTATAAGTGTTAACTGATTTTAATGTTGATATATATATATTGTAACAAGCACAGACAATGTTACATTGTTTTTTAATTATTAAACTAGTTCGCATTTAAAAATTTTCTTTAAGAATTAAAAATTGAAATTAAATATCATCTTAAACTCATATATATAAATCGCACAGATAAAAAAAAAAATATTAAAATAAAACTTTATTAAAAATAGAAAGGTATTTTAAAAACAAAAACCTAAAAAGATTTAGAGATAAAAATATATCTTTAATCTTGGAAAACACATTAATTAATAAGAAATGGAAATGATTGTTTTAATTAGTTAAATGTAAACCAGCCTTGGGCATTTAAATTTAAAAACATCAGTCAGATAGTAAAACAATAGAAACTTTTAGCAAATAAAAAGAAATCCCTATGGAATCAGACCTCAGCGAAAGGACCATCGCATCGATGACGTAATGTAAATTCAATCCTTCAAATTAATATAAAAGGACAAATTTGAAAATTATTAGTTATTTATGATGTGACAGATATGTGTTAGTGTGGAAGTGAAGGAGAAGGGATTGAAAAGACGCACTCTTCAATCCCTTCAGTTTTGCCAAAGAAAGAAAGAGAAATGAACTATCGTTTTCTACATTGAGGACCAACTAAACTAAAAAACCTCCAAATGAATAAATAAAACAACAGCTAAATGGATACCAATCTTGTTAGGACAGCATGGGAATTCACATTCAAATGGCAAGGAACATATAAAGATGAACAGTTTAAAAAACCGTAAGAACTTTATAATTTATGAACATTAAATTAAAAACTTTCCATATATAAAAAATACAAATAGAATCCTATCTGACCAATGTAAACTAATATTAATAATGTTATTTGATATTTTTTTTTATTTAAAATCATTTCCATTTATTTATTTTTTGTTCTTTAAGTTTTATTATGATTTCTGTTTTCTGTTAAGTTAAATTATATAAATGTTAAACTTAAGTCGGGCGTGAATGGCTGTATAGATTTGTAAAGTTATATTAGGGGAGGGTAATCTTAGGTTATTTGTTTCGTGGTTAAATTGGGTCAATGGATTGAATATATTGATGTAATTTAGTAGATGTAGTACAGATTCACTAGGGGCAGAATCGCTTCATATGCCGCAACACCCATTTGCCTATGGAAGAAATTATAAGTCGGATACTGCAGTTCCTTTCTATGGAGTTTTTTGTTTTATTGCTCTTCTTCGCAGATAGATGTAATATTCCTATCTGATGAGAGGCAATTTCTTCTCTTAACTTTTTGTGCTGCCGTATTTTATTACATTGAATACATCGATATATCAGATAAATTAATGCCAGTTTGACTACGAATTTTAGCCTAAGGTTAAATAGGGATAGAATGTTTATTCTCAAATGCAAATCTATGTAGTCTATTTATACTCGACACTAAATAAAAATGCATTAAATTTAAGTTGTTTATAGACGTTTGCATGGGTTCGTTATTGGTTAATTATGTTTTGGATTTCATATTTGATCAAAATATATAGACATTCGATAAATAATGATACCTCATGGTGAGTATCTAAAATGTATTTATTCGGATGTCTTTTAAGTTATTGGTGACAATGCAAGTATCTTATGGTGAATACTATTGGGTTACTTATAAATTTCCCTCTGCAATTGTCAGTATCAATGATTTTATATTTTGATCGTTTATGTTTATTTTGAAGTGTTTTTAACTGTTGAAATCTATGTAACCGATCTATACACAACATATTAAAACAAGCATTTATAATCCCATCTGTGCGAACTTAATTAAAATGTAAACTTATAATATAATAGAAATTAAAATGTAAATTAAAATTCAAAGTAAAGTTAAAAATAATGTTAGATGTTAAAATGTAAACTGATACTAAAACAATTTTCAATCTTATATATATATATATATATATATATATATATATATATATATATATATATATATATATATATATATATATATATATAAATTTTATTAAATGCCCATTATTATATTAAGTAATAATTTAGTAAGGCTGTAACCTTAGAAATAAGCGTCTGAAAAATACGAAGGTAGGGACCTCTATAAGACCTATAGAGGTCCCTACCTTCGTATTTTTCAGACGCTTATTTCTAAGGTTACAGCCTTAGTAAATTATATATATATATATATGTGCATAAATAAATGTTTGTGTGTTAATTACTGGCAGTGGCTTATTTTATTCTTTTTTTATATATACTCTTGTATTATATTATTAAATCTCTGCTATTCCACTGAGCTATTGACATGGGCTAACGACCGGATGCAAAATATAAAAAAAAAAAATAATTTTTTTTTGACTTACATATCTGCCTACTCTATAAATTTTTCTAGGTTCAAATGCCTAGATGGCTCCCTGTAGTGCAGATACCTTTAGTCTACCTTCTCTGGATTGTTACAATATATAATATAAATCACTTTTATAAATTTAACCTCTGAATAAAAAAATTTAACCTCTTTATATAAAAGATTTAAATAACAATAAAAAGTTGTTAAAATTAATAAAAGTAGTCTATAATATATATATATAACTATTAGAAACTAGTCAACAGTTAGACAATCCCAATATAGATAACAATCAAGAATTTCAAACTGTTGTCAAAGCAACCTTCTTTTAACAATATATATGTATGAGATTCATTAAAAAATAGTGCAATCTATAAAAGCCTAATGTATAAATGTATATTGTATTTTTACATATAATGTCTTACATTAATTTAAATATATGAATATATTGTATGGACACCCTACATGTGTTAAAATTATCTACCTCTTAAGGGTACCATTAGGCTACTTAATGAGCCTAGAAAATTTATTTGGGCTGACCAAATATTCACTAATGATAATGTTCATTGTAACATAAAATATATTATCTGCCCCTGACAATAGTTCACTTAGGGATTGAGATTCCTAACTATTAAACAATTGATTGGCAGCCCCAGAAAACAGACGTCAGCCAAATTTAAAATTAATAGTAAAGGTAATGTTTATTTTAATTAAAGAAAAATAAAGACATCTTAAAATTAATTAATATTGCCTTTATAGATATCTTAAGAGAGTGTGGTATTATTGACAGATTTGACAGTTAAAAGACCCCCACTTGAATTACCACAATAAGATTTAAATAATCTTTTAACAGTGGTTTTATAAAATAGGATGTATAATCTATGGGCAAATAATTTTTAATTACAAAAAATTATTCATTTTATCTCATTGGATGCTTATGCATATTTGCACTGACAATAAAGACTTGTGTGTGCAACAATATCTAAGCTATTTAATAATTATAGATAAAATAAGAAGGACTATTCCATATAAAAGAGGCATAATAAGCTCTTTTGATGTTTGCCATGGAAAAACAAGTGAGTCGCCAATTCAACAATTAGTAGCCCCAGTTTAAAAGATTTTAAGCTAGACCAAAACATTGCAGGCAGAGGCTTCAAAGAATTTGCTATTATCTGGCACTAATATAAAACACAGCAGGCAAGCTGGCTTATACAGAAGCCATGCCTCACTGGACTAAATAGACTGAGATGAAGGACTGGGTAGATACTTAAGCTAAGCCCTGTGAAGCAAAAGAAAAACCATATAAAATAACAATGGTCTATAAAAAGATTTGTTTTAGGTGCACACACCCAAAGTGAATTATGCATATTATATTCAAGCATTAAGAAAAATATTATAGCAAATCCAAAATCAAATCACACATATATAAAATAAATTGATTAACACATTTAAAAGAAAAAGTTAATTTTAAACATTACAAATGTTCTTTAAAAGATTTTACTGGCTGATTAACTTCAGTTTTCTTTAAAAAACACTTAGGTTTTCAATATTCAAGAGGGTAAAGAAGAGGAATTAAAATATTCTACAATAATAATACTTATTCTAAAATTAAGATCTCATTTAAAACTCAAAATCCTCAATGAAAGAAGAAAAATTTATTCTATAGTAACATTTTTTAGACATAATATATTCTAAATTAAGTCATACTCTAAAAGAAATAAGACATTTATACCCAACTTATACATATGATATGAACTAATAGATGCATAAAATAAAAGAAAAATATGTTAAAATCTAGTATTACAGTTGACAAAAAGGTAATGTGTGTGTATATATGAGGAAAGCACTTATAATAACATCTAGTTTATTTAAGGTATATGAAAGTTTATATTATTGCTAAGTCCATCAAGTTAGTTGCTTTTTTTTTCTGTGATTTATTGAAGAGATAGCTACCTTTGTCCATTTTATAATTTATTTTTTGGGGCAGCTAGTTGAGAGTTTTCTTTGTAGGTTAGCTTTAGGAGATCAGACTTTTGAAGAATTTATGATTTTATGACATGTTGAAGGTTTGGCTTAGAGCATGGAATTTCTTTTGGTGAAATGTCTACCCAAGCAGATTTTGAAAAGCACTACTATGAATAATCTGCCATATCATTTCACTACTGCAGACCACTTGTTACAAACTGTCAGTGGATATCCATAATTTTGGTTAAAGAGCTGGCAAGAAATGCAGCTTCTCACACAGAATGAAGAACTCAGTATCAAATATAATCTTGACTAGTAGATTTGGAAAAAATCTGATGAATTAATTAATGATTGAATCCAATCAATGAACAGACAGATTACCTGACTAAAGCGATAGATTTCGAGGAGCTTTTACACACACTCAGTCTATTGTTCTCCCATACAAATTTAATAGAATATTCTAGATAAACATTTTAAAATAGTCAGGTTTTTAATCAGTTAAAGCCAGGTTTTTAATCTCTTAAAATATAACATTTTTATATTATGTATTAATTAATTCCATTACACGTAGTATCTGAACAATGTTTAACTGTTAAATTTTGTTTTTTACAACAAATTAATTTTTTTTTATTATCAAAAACAAACTTTATTAAACCAAAAAATAAATAAATGAATACATAATATTGTATAAAAAATCAATATGCAAATTAATGTTCTATAAGTAGAAATTGGTCTTCAAATGTCAATAAGATCCCATGTGCTATTAAATAAATCTTGTGATGATATTCTATTGTCTCATGCTTTTATCATTCTGATTTTTCTAATTATTATCTTCAAAGGATCTGTACAATTAGAATTAAAGATAATATCACATCGAGTTAGTTAAAATTTTACTTTGAGGTTATGCATTGTTCTACAAAGATTTTAAAATAATCTTACATAAATGATAAGAAATTTATTTACAAAGTTTACTTTTTTGAAAAAGAAAATTGATATTATTAATACAAAATTAAAAAAAAATATTTTACCTATTTGTGTGTGTGCAAACTCTCGCTTGGTCTAATACATATTGAAATATAGCAAAGCATCTGTTACAATATATATGTATTTAAATGTACTAATTATGAGATCATATATATTTGAATATTATAAATATGATGAATTCTGCTGGTCAGTCAAGACTGTTAAAAAAATATTGTCAAGAAATACACAAAAAATGAATGCATTGTAAAAAGTGATTAGAAAAAGTGTATTAAATGGTATTACATATATACAATCAATGCATAAAAACTAAGGAATGAAAAGAAATTGTATTGCTTCCAATGCCTTTTCATAATGTATTGTCATCAATGAGATTTCTTCCTCAACTGAACCTAACTCACATACATATCCAAATGTACACATTGCTACATTTTATTTATTGATGGACATATACATATATATCATTAAAAGCCAGTTAACATGTAGACAATCCAATATCAACAATTTCAAACTGTTGTCAAGGCAACCTCCTTATAACAATAAAGATGGAATCCCACCTTTATTAATGGTCTAATATACTTATATAAATACTAAAGACTGCAACTTGATCACAGAGATTGCAATTATTGGTACAAATAAGTTTAAATAAACTTCTTTAAACAGATAAATATAAGCTATTCTGAATGTAGGTTAATAAATAGTCAATTATAACATAACAAGTTGCAGTTATAAGTTTAAAATTGCACCCAAAGTATTATTTAAATAATAAGTGTAATAATGCTCAAGGCTAAATGGGGTTGTATATATATAATAAATTTAACGGTTTACAAACTATTATGAACAATCCTTAAATTTGCAGAAGTACTTCTGGTTAATTTCTTAAACCTGCCTTAACTGTCATTAAATTAAAAAAACAAAAAAAACAAAGCAGAAACAAACGTCATCAATTCAAATTCCACAAATCTCATATTTTAATGTTAGCAGCTTGTCAATTTATTAAAACATTTTATTGCTGTTTATAAAAATTGCCTCTTTAATTTTTCTTTTACTATGGTTTCTCTCTTCATGAAGAATTTTCACATTTTCAAAATCAATTTAAATTTATATTTACATGTTTTTTCATGATCAAAGAAAACTGAAGGAGACATTAAATCACCATTATTTTTACTTTTTACATGCTTATATAACAATTCATGCTCCCTCAATCTCTTCTCAATACTGCACCTAGATTCACTTATGCTATTGACTCCTAATTTCTAGTGTTTGATAACTATTTCTTGCACTCATCCATTTATATGTAATTTATATACATAAATAAGTGTAGAAACAGAAACAATGCATAATACTAGCTGAAATCTATATAAAATATTTGAAAGTCTCCATAGCAGCAAACTTTAAAGCATTTCCTTTTCAATGGGTGGCAAAAATTCAGGCTTTTGTTTATGTAAAGAGGGAGTGTGACTAAAATCTATATGACTATGGGGCGTTTAGAATATTTTTAAAAATGTATATAATAATGCTATCCTTTGTTTTTTTAACTTCCCTATTTATTTAACTTGGCACATCATCTAAATATTATTTTAATTCAACCTTGTAAATAATTCTTAGTATTTACTTATTTATTTAAACTGCACATCTCTTTATCTAACCTCATTTTGACTTTGTTATTTGAATTTTTAAGTACACAATCTCTCAGAATCTTTCACTTTAAACTCATATCAGTTGAATTAACAATTTAAAAAGATGCTTCACATACATATTGTTTTCTCTCCATTGACTTTGCTTTTCAATTTATTGAAATAAATTCTAATCACATATCTATACAAATGCAATAGCAACGATACGTAATTTTTATACTTGTATCAGTTTCTGGTTAATAGAAATCATGTTTACGTTGATCATATATATAGTAAATAATTACACTGCTGAAAATATGTAGAAGTCAAATGATGATTTTCAAATACTAATAATATATATTTGATTGGTTAGAGAACAGTTCAATTATTTATTAATAATATTTACAAATCGTCATTTGACTTTTACACACGCACACACACACCTGAATATATATATACTGAAAGATATAGATGTATGTTTTAAATGATGTGATAAAACTCTTGAATTGTAATTATATTTAATAAGAAATAAATATGGAATCATTAATCTTATTACATTGTTATTTATGTTTTAGTCGAGTGATGAGATTTCACATACGTATTATAATGTCCAACGATAACTTTCTAACCTTGTGATCTCCTAAAATGACGTCAGCACAGGATCTTCTGCCAAACTTAATTCATCAGTACTGAAAAATACGAATTTTTTATACAGTACAGGTTTTTTCATACCTGCACTTCTATACATAATATATAGGGGGTTTGAACTCACACAACTTCTATGCTATCTCATACCACTGATACACTTAATCACACATGTCAAAAAGATAAATAATCACCAATATATGCATTTTGTGATAAACCAGCACTCGTCAGTTGGTCCAGATTATCATCTCCACACATATATACAATCAAACCTCAGCTTATATTAAGATAGCCAATCTTCATACTTTAATAGACAGGGTTCAAACTACTCCATCCCACAACTCTTCAGCCATCCGTTTCATTGAAAATCTGGTGATGGAATGCTTATTATGACAATAAACTTTATTTAGTACAAAATAGTGACCTGCAACTTTATTTAGTGGAAATAAACAAACATGTAATTACATTTTGAATCGAATTGAGTTATTTGCAAAAATCACAAAAAACAAATTTTATTTCATACAAAGTGGCAATTGGAAATAAATGAACACACATTTACTGGAATATTTTTTGTTGTTGCAAGAAAGGATGTTGCAATACTAAACATTTAACAATATATATTTATTCCAATAAAAAAGCAAAAGATTGTTTCTTGCATTCACTTGGTGGGGGAGGGGGGGGCAGAATGAAAGCATAGCTATGAGTTATATACAATTCTTTGCATCTGGTAGTTTACAAATTGTCACTTTTGTAGCATTTTAGATTTTTTGTGGGCTAACATCCTGCACACACAAACTTTTTATAGATAGTTATTCCAGTATATGATAGTCTTTTGAAAGTAGAGGGTGACTACATTGTTCTCTGTAGCAGGCAGTTTCCAAATTGTAATCACTTCACTGGATAAAAAACAACATTCAAAAAATTCACTCAGCAGGAATCAAAGCTGATAGTAGTCAAGCATTGTTAGCTGAGAGGTCAGTGCAGCAGACTGTTGTTGCAGTCTTGTAAGCAGACAGTTACAGGTTCACTTCCTGGTCAATGCTAGGACATGGAAAAAAAAGCTGACAGTAAATCACATGTACATTTTATTTTGTCTTTTCTAATTCTGTGGAAAGTTATAAATGTTTGATGACTTTAACTACTAGATTAATTCTCTCTTAATGAACACTGCAGCCTGTCACACAACATAATTTAATACATTAATTTTTTAAAATAATATAAAATGAAGCAATTTCAGCACCATCATGCCTCTTAAAATGCCAAGTATGATAGTGCCATCACAGCTTACTTTTGTGAAATAGTTAAATAACATTTTCTTGACAATATTACAATGATTACCCCACAATTTCTTAATTCATAACTATGATTCTTTAAATCACTATTCAAAGTTATCAATAAATTCAGAACCACAGATCTCCCTCTAATTTAATGGGCAATAATCTTTTATTTAATCCTCCAACTGATGAGTTATCTTGATTTCAAAATATGTTATTACTATTTGGGACAGTATGCACACAAACACTAACTTGTTATATTTTTTCTTGTATTTTTTGAATGATTTTGGTGCTCAAACTACAATGCCCAGTTTTATCTTGCCTAATGTAATTTAGCTTTTTTTATATTTTATCTATATACTAACATATATACAATTCCACTGTTATCATATTAAATTAAATATTTTTATAGATTTATTATGATGTAAACATACTTATTAAGAAACAATTATTTATATTAATTTTACAAAATAAAAATGCAAATAAACCATGTATAAAATTAAGTCATAATTTTACAAAATATCAAAATTGTGCAGTATAATCAATACATGCTTGCAAATAGAGAAAAACTACTCACCTGAAATTGACTTTTTCTCACCTATATTTGATTTTTGTCAATAGATACTACCATCTAAGCAGCTTACTTTGAGTTAAGATCAATAAAATTATGTACTTGTTTAACTTTTATTGTCAAATTGAAGCAATGCTGGCAAATGAATAGAAGAGTTATGATTTAAATTATTTGAATCAATTGTCAGAGTAGGTGAAGTCCAAAAGGTTAAACATAGGTTTTGATAATGAAATTTACTAAAAGATGAACTTTCCAATATAAGTTTTTTATCAAATGGATTTTGTCCAATACATCAGGCATATGAATAGAAAAAAATTGACATTTCAAAGTCTGTATACTGTCATGCAGGTATAAAAACATTACAGGAATATTTTTACTTTATTAGAATCTACATCATAGATTAAATTAAGCCGTTTCTAACTGTGTAAAGTAGCTTAATGCTCAGTTATGGATGCACTGATAAATGATTATTATGAGTATGTTCTAAAAAAAATACATTTGTATTAAATTTATATTATTAATTTTTTTTTTTTTAAAACTTAATACTTCTGATAATTTGGATAAACCTTATAATAGACTTTTGGCCTACTTCTGCCAAACTCATTTCCTTTAAGTTTTATAAACATGTTTGGTTTGGATGACAATATAATATAATGCAACGACAGAGCTGTTGTCTAGCATAGCATTGTTGTTGCCAGAAATCAATCTGTCTTTGTTTGACAAGCTTTAAACCATGCACATTAGATGCCATTATATTTTTTAAGAAGATACTTTCATTTAATTTGAGGGGAAAATGTAAGGCTTTTTTATAGTTAATTAAAAGTAGATCAAAAAGAAAATGAAATTTTAATTCCATTTTGGATTGCTTGTGTAAAATATGCTTTTATAAATCACTGAATTAGATGATTTTATTAAATACTTCCAAAAACTAAAAACAAACATATAATATATATAAAGTATTTTTTTTTCACAAAAATTATTTTATTTAACTTGAAGATTGTTTAAAAAACAAAAAATAATTTTTTAGTTAAATCACAATTTTGCTTGTTATATGTTTCTTTAAATAAAAACTGGAGCATCCATTAATTAATTCAGGCATTACATCCTGTAATCAAACTAAATTCTCTATTATTGCTTGAATTAATTAATTTATGGATGTTCCATACTGCTATTTAAAGTTATACATAACCAAAACTATGGTTCAAGATTTTTTTATATTTTTTTTTTATGCATTAGTTTTCAAATTAAAGAGAAAGTACTTCAAAAATATTTATATATACATAATTTTTATAGCAATGTTGTTAATACATATTTATAGAATGCATAATAATTATTTATAAATTATTAGTAATTGTGAAAAATGTGTTCCTTAGATAAATGAGTGTAAAAAGAAAGCTATGGATCTTTATTATTTGTGTATTTGAATTAATTTATATATTGGACTATGTGTTCTTATCATCAATGTAACTAAAAGATCATCAGGAGTGGTTACACACAAGTGCATACAGCCATTCCAGATTCAAAGAAAAAAAGGATAATAAAGATGAGTTTATGATGATTACACAAACCAATCTTTGAAACAGAAATATATCCATATTTAAAACATGATGGACTATTAATATAAGAACATGATATTTTGAAATTGCTATCTTTTAATTTCTACAGCATACTTTCTTTTTGAAATACTTCAATATTGTATCTAATGTTGATTCTTCCATACAGTCTATCCTCTATCATATCTTTTCAATGATAACAAACAATATTGTATGTCATTTGAGCGGATCTTTATAATATACATTGATTGGGTCTCATCCATGGAAATCTGCTTAAGTTTATGATAAAAATACACTTTCAAAAATTCTTATATTGTTTATGCATTTCACTTGTCAAAGCCAATGAAGATTAGATTTTACATAGTAGATTCTATAACATTACATTTAGCAAGTTGAATAATACATTAGTTGTATATATTACCTTGCCATTGTATTTTTGAACTTTTACAGAGTATTCTTAAATGAAATTTTTCTAATGCATTGAAGGCAATAGATAAAGCTGAAAAATGTTTCACAATTGTTATTAATTATGGAAGCAAAACTCTTCACACAGTAGTGCCACCCAGTGCAAGCCAGAGTAATCATTGGATGCAAGAAAGTTTTTGCATAAAATCAATATCTAGTGCCCTACTCACCCAATATCCCCAGACTCGTTTTTAGCTTTCATCAGTGAGGAACATTGAATCTTACAGCACTGCACCTAAATCTTAGGATCTCATGAAAATCTCCAGCAGCCATCTTTTATTTGACTATAAAGCTAGGAGTCCAAACCTTCTTGCATCCATTGATTACTCTGACTTGTCCTAAGGGACTGTACAGTGAGGGGAGTTTTGCCTATGTTTGGAACAGCTTGTATAAGCATAGAAAATAGTGTTTATGTGATGTTATTAATTATACTGGTGGAACTCAGTTATAATAATATTGAATAATATTAACCTAATGAGTGGCATGTATTGAAATTTATGGTCTTTTTCAAATGTTAACTTTTGGTGAAAATTCAACCTTATGCCATCAGCTGCACTCAAATTAGTTAACAGCTAAGCAAACATATTAATGCTATTTCTATTTTAAGATCATCATAGAATCCAATTTGGTATTAAGGTTTGCATGTAGGTTTAATGGTAATGTAAAAGTGATACAAAAGAGTTAATTTCATCTTGATTGGCATATTTTAAGGTAGACTTTTTCATATTAATGTTTATAGTTGTCAGATAAAAAAAAAATCTGTTACCATTTTAATTGATTGGTTATTAAGTGAAGATTTCTATTTTTCTTTCTTTTTTTATCATGTGACTAAGTCCAAATGAATAATTGAAGTTTTAGATTGTTTATCCAAGTAATAATTTCCTGGATAAAATTCATTCTGAGTTATAATACAACATGGTTGTTTTTGCCAATCAACAGTTGCCTCTTCCACATTATGTAGAGCAGAGAGGCCAACAGAGGTTTGATAAATATGACACACCTTGAAAATATGAATTATGGTTTGCAAGCACCTACACCACAATTTGGAGCATCCAAAAATTCCCATTGGATAACAAACAATTATGTCTACTCTCACCTGTTCTGATTCTGTTAATCTTCATCCATAATTTTTTTGAGAAAGAAGAAACAGGTATTCGAAGGATAATATCTGTAATTTGGTTGTGATTATTGTTGAAGTTGTTCCAGTCATGGACCCACATGTTGTTGTTAGCCAATGTAGATGGTTGATGAAAATCATAAGTAAACCAGAACAATCACCTTGATTTTAGTCTAAGCTTTGGGGATTGATTGGTTAGAATGAGATTAACGATGTGGCAAAATAGCTCAATAAGCTTGGTGAATTTATTGGCAGTTGCCACCCTGCATCTAAAGTTACCTGGAGGTATATTTGAAAGTATAGGTAACCATCCTATAATATTGATTTGTGAGGGCCAGAGATTATATGTAGAATTTCATTGATATGCGTAGCTTGATGTGGGCAATTCTGCACATGATATACAAAACTGATTAAACATGTTAATTAGTACACATCTAGATTTTTTTTATATCTATGACTATATGTATATGCACATGTTTATATTTATATAGATGAATTGTGATTCTGCAAAAATGTATAAAGACATAACAATTTTGTACACTTATAAATTTAGTTCATATTTCATATGTTATCGATGTAAGCATATTAATGAATGAAGTTTGAATGTTCAAGTGTATCAGTGTTATGATATAGAGTGGTGGGTCATGTGAAAGTCTGTGCTCATATATCCTATATATTACATGTATTGATACAGGTATATAATAAGCCTGTATTTCAGTTAATAACACATTTGTTGAATTTATAATATATATATATATATAGATTGTTTAGAATTGCTCCTTTACATAAAAAAATGTTTGAAGTGTTTAAATCAAAACAAAAAGTGATGAAAATATTGGATGAATATGCTACTATTAGGGTTTTTCTTCATCATCATCATTATCAACCATTATCAATCCACTGCAGGATGAAGGTCTCTCCAAGCTCAATCCATCTCTGATCTTTAGCTTTTCTTCTCCACATCATCCCTGCACACTTTCTTATTTCATCCATCCATCTAACATGTGGTCTCTTTATGGGTCTTTTACAATCTCTTAGAATCCAGTTTAAGATTTCAATTGTCCATCTATTACCATCTCTTCTAGCAATATGTCCAGCCCAACTCCAATCTTTTAATTTTTCCAATGAGGTCAGAAACACCTGTTTGTTCTCTTACCCATACATTGCATTTTTGATCTCTTCTTGTTATTCCCAACATACATCTCTCCATACTTCTTTGAGTGGTCTGAAGTCTCTGTATTGCTCGTTTATTAAGTGTCCAAGTCTCAGATCCATAAGTAAAAACTGGTAAAACAGATTTGTTAAAAGCCTTACTTTTCAAACACATAGGCATATTTTCTTTTAGTATCAAGTTATTTCTACCAAAACACTCCAACCAAGTTTAATTCTATGATTAATTTCATCCATTATACTTCTATCTGTATTAATAATCTGACCAAGGTATTTGTAGCTGTTAACTTCTTCCAACTCATCATAATCAATCTTTATTTTCATATTTTGAGAAAATCGATTAAACATTACTTTAGCCTTTTTAACATTTATCTTTAGTCCTACTTTCATTTGATAACTCCTGCAACATTTTCTGCAGCTCTAAAGCTTCCAAAAACAACTACATCATCTGCAAAATCTAAATGACTTAAATAAACTCCATTTACTTTCACTCCTTTAGCTTCCCATTTTAAGGGTTTTTCTTATATTAAAGTATATAGATGACGCATATACATGTTTATATTTATATAGCTGTTTTGGATGAATATGCTACTATTAGAGATTTTCTTATATCAAAGTATATAGATGGCGGATATACAACTTTATATTTATTTAGCTGGTTTGTGATTTTGAAAAAAATATGTAAGCACTTTTGTAATAATTTTTTTATGCTTTTAAATATTTTTTGTATTAAATCATAACCGATTTCAACATATAAATAATGGAATTTGAAACACATTCATTAAATTTATAGTACGTATGCGTAAATATTGATTTGAAATGCGTTGCTGCATACAATTTTTTTCGAGCTTTACCAAAAGTGGAATAATGCGATACGAACAAGACCGGTTCAACATACTAACTACACTGCTAGACATTTTTTTCCATCTATGTATGCATGTATGTGTACAATGTTTGCATTTATATAGATGAATTGTGATTCTTAAAATAAACATTTTTGTTGTATGCTTTTAAATATTTTTGGTGCTAACGTATATTTTGTATGCTTTATCTAATCCATCTAAGCATGAACATGATTGAATTTGAAATAAAACATTTGTTAAATTTAAATTTATATAATTTTATGTCTAGAATGTAATCTTTATCAGCAATTGTTTTGGTGCTGGTGGAATCCAGAGTTGGAATTATTATTTTGACGATGTTATCAATATTTGTTTGTGAGAGCAACCAACTGCAAGAATAAAGAAGTATGAAAAAAAATTGAGAAATTTAATTAATATCTAATATCGCGAAACAAAACAATCTTATTAATTAAAGGATCTCATAATGTAAAAGCGTAATTGTTTCTCCGAATATGTCTCCTAATTTAAAGCGTAATAAAATTTGGAAACGCGTTAAAGTTTTGTCGCAACTTGTGAATTTATAATCTATCGTGCTAATTGCTGATTTTTTTTTTTTTTACCCCTAAATGGATATTTTTTGCTTATTGCCAAGAAGAAGAGGATGCGCAAAATAATCTATATTAAGAAAATGAATTTTGATGTACAGTATTCCACTTTCTGTAACTCTAACGCTCCATTCACTCAAGCAAAGCAGTAAACTGGTTATTAATTCAACCTAAGCAAATAAATGCTCCACTGTCTACTATTTTGTGCTATTGACAGAATGTCATCTGTGAATACCCATGCTTCGAAGCGCAGAGGGATCATTTCCGGTTTCCAAATGTCACATGACATCACGAGCAACAAATTGTTTGAATATTTACTATTTGTTTCAAGTAGTCATTAAATTATATTAACGAGTATATCTCATTAAAGTGTGTGACGTGGGTCTAAAATTGAGATTCTTTAGTGAATTATGTTATAAGAATAGTAAACTAACGCGGATTATTCTTGATGATGGTTTTGCTCAAGTGCATATTTTTTTGCTTTTGATAAATTACTGTGTTGTTGTGATTAGAGAACTAAGAAAATGTAGATTTAAAATTTAGATGTTCGAATATAAAATTATGTCAAGTGAGAGGAGACAGTAATACAATATCAATGGTTAGAACTACCGATGATATCTTTTGGTCATAGGTTACAACATTTAGCCATCTCATTTTCACATCCAAAAAAATTAGTAACAACCCTGAGAGGAATATAAATTTGTCAAAACATACAAATTTAAAATTAATATATTTTCAAACTTTTACGGTCAGATATTGCTACAGCTTATTAAGAATTCTCTCCAATAAATTAAATAATTGATAAAAATATAACTAAATAATGATGTTGTCTCTAAGATACCTCTAGAATTAATCTGTTTTGGCAAGAAGAAGCCCTTATCTCTATTTACCATTTGGTTGCATGCTCCTACTCACCACACTAATACTTTTATTCAACCTAATAACTTTAAAAGTCTTCTTATTAGTTTTGAAAGCTAACTCTCGTAATGGTATAGCTATTTTTATGATCTGCCATTACGGCTGCAAACATATATTATAAAGTTTTTGCAAATAAGCAAACTTTCAATACCTTTGATTTTTTAGCAAAAAAAATCACAAAAATCTAATTCCCTATCATTCTTCGAAGTTTACTTAAAATGTTTTTGTAATTGAAAATATAGAGGGCATCATTATCTAATACATACAAAAAACGTAATGCTTAATATTGATGTATAATAATATCAATAACTATTAATTGCACATTTATTAAAAAGAACAAGTAAAAATACTTTAATTTTTTTTTATATTTAAAGATTTATATATAAGTATGGTCAAATAAATATATCTTTTAAGACTCTTTAGAGGATATTAAGTAGCAGCATTATTTCTTAACCATTACAACCTATCATAAACTGCTAAGAAATTAATTCGGTGGCATTTAGTAAAGTAGTCATTTTAAATGTTATAGGTAATTTAATTAATAAAAATAAAGTAACATTTCCATGTTTTGTCAACATAAATTTGTATTATTTAAGAAAGGAAACGTATTGTTAATCATCGTTGCACAATTTTGGCACAACTTTTTAATGTGATAAATTGGTTTATTATATTTTCAACAAGCATAAAAATATTTTTTTAGTCTTGCGTTGTTAGCCGAGAGGTATCGCAGCCGCCATGCAAGCAAGTAGTTGGTTGCAGACGGTTGTGGGTTCGCGTCCCGGCCGATGCTATGACATATGAAAAATATATATATACATTTTTTAATGCTTTATGACTGCATCAGCATTTTTATGTTCATCCAATGGCTATCTTTTTCTGATCTTCAACAACACTAACTAATGCCATTGGGTGAATTTTCATATTACTGGATTTACCTATTTCATATCTTCTCTGCTAATGAAGTGCAGATACATTTTTGTCCAGTTCTTTTAAAAACTTTAACGAATCAATTAATTTATTGTAATAAATAATCATAACCTTTAAATATCTGTAATTGCAAAGTGGAAGTAACTTCCTCTTTGCAATTATAGATATTTAAAAGTTATTATTATTTATTACAGTCATTGAAAAACTAATATTTTACATAATGTTCAAAGGTTGTTAAAAGTAAAACCCTTTCCTCATCCTTTGAAAATAATAATGGGGACTGCAAAACATTTAGTGTGTACATAAATTAAAACAATAGGCAAAATTCACCTTATAATTTAAAAACCAAGTCAAAAACTAAGGTTATATAACAACAGAGCCCAAAGATAGAATGGCACCATTCTATCTTTTCATTGGTTTTTGTCATTATATAACTCAGTGGGATGTTGTTACTTCCACTTTACAATTATAATTGATTTATCATTTTTGTAATATTGCTGAATGAGAGTTTGCATTTATTCCATTTACATTGATTATATTTACATTTTCATCTTCAATATCATCTTCTGGAGTATCTTTTTCACTATCGCCAGATTCTAAAATAGCTGAGTTAATATTATCAACTTGTAATGTTGCAAGTCATCCTCTTTGTTGCTATTTAACTCATCATCATCTAGAATGTATTTATATTATTCTTGAAATCTAGAATCTAGCAAGTTTGTTTCTGAAGAGCAAACACTCTGAGATATTTTCATGAAGATCTACCACCAAAAGCTTTAAAAATGCATCTATTTTATAAAGAAAAATTGCATTTATTTTATGAGTAAAATTCAGTATAAATTTAAATTTTTATAGAAATACTAATTCCACTATCAAATACTTTGCACAATAATTAGGCTGTAAATTAAATTGTGCAGAATGTGTTCTTTGACTGATTCTGCAAATTTAACAATTATAAGTAAGTATATAAGTGTGCACAACTCCATGATACATGCTTGAAATTAGAAGCTGATAATGTATTTGCCAGCATAGGATACTGCCATGTAATGGTTGAGGATTAATCCCAACTTGTAGAACTGGTTTCTCTAGTCAAGTATCTTCTCTAAGATGCATGAAATGTTAGTTTTACTATTTAAACATTGGCTACCATCTTTTCTTATCTCATTATTCTGATTGTTTAAAATTTAAACTCAGGTTTGAACCCAAAAATCTGAATGATTTATTACTCAATGTTTTGACCACCCAAAGAGATTGAGCCGACCGTATCTATGGACCTTGAGCTTCAGCATCTGCCAGTCTAACTATCTTGTCACACCATATGATACAAAAATAATATTCAAATGATTTTATTGGTCAACAGTTCATGGAAAGTTCAAGTACAGGAAGTGATAGAGACAGGCCAAATTAATGGGTTTGGGATTCTAGAGTCTGCCATTTAACCACTGCACTAAACCATGTTGGATGTTGGACAAATATATAGATTATAGATCCGTCATTAAGCTATGCCATAATTTATTATATGTTTTTATTTAAATTAGAACATGATTTGCCTATTTAGGCAAAATTTTGAAACTGGAAGTTACGATATGCCTACCAAATGGATTCTCTTCCAATTTTGTACATATCTTGGATATTGATGATAATGCAATATGACAATGAATGATTTCAGAGTGATGCTTTCATTTTTTTACGGTAGAGATGTTGGTAGACTGAATTTCAAATACATTGATATCAATTCAATAAATTTTCAGTGATATGTGCAAAAGATATGTATTTTAAAACCTTAGATTAAAAAGTGTTTTAGTGATCATTCAGAATAGAAATAAAAAAATTCTTGATTTCTTTTGATTATACAAAGTTTTTTTTTTTTTTATATGATTATAAAAGTTAGTTTTTTCAAAATACTTTTTTCATAAACAAATCAATATTATAAACAATTTTTAATGTGCATAATTTTTCTTCTAAGAATTAAACAGATTATCATAGTTTTAATCTTCATTTAAATTGGAATAATTGCAAAAAATATCCAAATACTAAACAATTAAAAATAATATCTATACAAAAATATTATATAATACATGTTAATATCATCTATGTTCCTTATTACTTTTTACAATGCTTTTTTACAATCCACTAGACAGTTTCGATTGCCCCCTGCAATTTTCTTCACAACTTCTACTTATATTTCCATTGTGATAATACTAAAAACATACAAATAATATATATATATAATATTTTATACTAAATACTTTTATTAAAGTAGACCAAAAAGTCATACAATAATTGTTTCTCCAATCACAACTGGAGTTTTTATATTTAATTGAAATAAAAGTGTGGGATATCTAGAAATTAATTTGTTCAATCATCATTTTTTACAAGGAATATAATTATTTTTTTGTTTTTTTCACTAGATGGTAAATAAAAGCATTTATTGCAAAATAGTTTTTATATATACTACTTTATTATCAAAAATGTAATATAGAAAGTGTACAAATAGCTCAAACAAGCTCTTATTTGATAAGTGCGGTATGAGAAAACATTTAAAATGTATATCCAGAACCCTTTTCATTTCCAGACCAACTGTTTTCGAGCTTATGGCTCAAGTCAGTGGAGAGCTAGAATATTCGGATACTAGATCCAAAATATCAGTTCAAAACGCAGCACTTATTTCATATGTAATATTTAAGTAGAAACTCTGAAATTTTCGGACATGAAAATTTAAATCCAGCTATCTAACTTAAAGTGCTATATGGGACTAAACTAAATTCAGATCTACTATATTTGAATAACCTCAGCATAGCCAAAGTCTTAAAGGTAAAATTATAATAATAAAAAAAGCAAGTCATGTATAACGTGACATTATTTTTATAAGCTTGTATTTACAAAAATGTAATACAGAGAGCGTACCAATAGCTTAAACAAGCTCTTAATTGATAAGTGCAGTATGAGAAAACATTTAAAATCTCTATCCAGAACCTTCCCATTTCCAGACCACTGACGTGGCCCATAAGCTCGAAACCAGTTGGTCTGGAGATGAGAGTGTTCTGGATAGAGATTTTAAATATTTTCTCATACCGCACTTATCAATTAAGTATTGATATGCTCTCTGTATTACATTTTTGTAAAAACAAGCTTATAAAAGTAATGTCACATTATATATGACTTGATATTTTGTTTATTATCAAATTACAGAAAATGTTATATATATATATATATATATATATATATATATAAATATATATATATATATATATATTAAGTTTGGTTAATTAAGCACAGTGCTCACAAATCTTCATATTTAGATTGTCTCTGTTTTTAAGGTAAGTAATAAAGGAACCATATATGTAAAAAACTTAGGAGAGTGAAATATTTTTTATTATTAAAGACACAATAAGACATGAAGACAAAAATCAGAAATGACAATTTTAAAATTCAGCAGATTTTGAAGTCCCTCCCCCAAAAAATATATGAAATGTTCATCCATCTAAAAGTGATGTTGTTCTCTGAAACATTTGGTTTTGTTTATATTTTAATTGAAAATGAAAAACTGAATTGTTTCCCACTTTTAAAATGTTATTGCAAACAGGTGCTATAACATTTCTTTTCTAGTGTGAAATTTCCTTTTGATTCTATTCTATATGCTTATATAATTGTATGTGAAAAAGGCATAATGTATACTCATGTGTTAGGCTGTTAAATTCTATTTCTGAATTTGCTGGACACATTATTTGGTAACAGGAACCCCTGTAATACTTTATATACTTTGATAAATAAACACAGAAAATATTATATAATGCAGTGATCATAGTAATTACACATGGAACTAATTTTGACATAAGCAACACAGACCATTAAATGACAAAACCCATTTTACCAACCAAATAGGCAATAAAATCCATGCTAATGTTCCTTTTGACTGGTATCATTTACAAGCTAAAATTTTCAAATACTTTTACTTAACTTTGTAACATTTAGGGGAAAAAACATTGATACATATTATACTATTGTAGATTATTAATATAAAAGTGTATGGGTAAATGGTGATGAAAACCAATATTGTCTTGGAATATATTTTGGAGCCCACATGCACCTTTCAATTCACAGTTTACCCATACTTGATTTAGTTAATTTCAAAGATATCTGGGTTTTTGCAGAATCTAGGGGGAAAAAACCTAGCCAAAAATTCTTTCATTTGTGCAACAATATGACTCAGTATACGAATTATCCTTGTTATCATATATCTTTCCATCACAAAAATTAAAACCAATAATGAATTAACTGTGAAAAATTATAGGAATAAATTTCCATATACATTTACTTTTAATATACTGGAATCATCATATGCCTCAAAAACTCAAAGAAAATTTTAAAACATCTTTGCTGTGAAGATGGATAGTGATGAAAACTGTGATAATGATGATGATTAAGTGTTACTAATTGATTATAATACTTTATTCAACAAGTTAAAAGTTACCATACTTCATTTCTGTAATGCAGAGTCTTAAATGTAAATACAAAAAAGGCCAGTCAAATTAAAATCACGTCAGGCACAGGCTGTATTCATTATCATGCTGTGAATCAAAACATTGCATCACATGACTTAACATGTCTGTCTAATAACTTCCATTAAATGTTGGCAACATTTGATGACAGGGAAGGTGTTCAAAGGATAACAGAATAAGTTTGCTTTTGTTTATGGATGCCACAAACCCATTTCCAAGTTTGAATGTTTCTGATTCAACCCTGAAATATTTTTGGAAACATTGATTTTTAGAAAACAGATCACCAAGCCATCATGGGCTATATCTGATCCAATGGACTGTCAGCATGCTTCCTTGCTGTAATATAGTTACTATTGCTAAATTGAGTATATAGAGAGCTAATGTTTTACCTAATTTATTGCATAGACTAAGACTTGGATTTTCTACTGACTCAATAAAAACATAGCAGAAAAATTTCATTTATGGATGGGCCATAAATTATGGTAGCCTGATAATAAAAGTAATCAATATGACCAGTTGCCTCCTGGATGTGACACTATAGACTCACCTATTAACACATCTATATTTTAAATTGAATGTGTAAAACAAATAAATAATACAAGATTTCCAAAAGAATAAAATTTTTATCATACACTTGAGTATGATTAACATGGCAGAAGAAGACCCATTTATATTTAAAAGATGATTTTATAGAGAATTTACAAACGTGTAATTTTGATTGTTTCATTGGGAGGATATGGCTAAGGATAGATTCCAATGGAGAACTACAATTAGGTAGAATAGCAAAGTATTTTTAAATAAACATTTGCTACAGAAAATTAAGATGACATTCAAAATATCAAGTAAATAGATAATAGATAATTGTGGCTCATGGATCAGTTTATATAGTCATCACAAACAAAACTCATCTCTAGTCATCATCATCATCAACCATTATCATTCAACTGCAGGATGAAGGTCTCTCCAAATTCAAACCATCTTCTCCTATCTTTAGCTTCTCTTCTCCACATACCCCTGCACAATTTATTTCATTTATCCATCTCACATGTGGTTTCTTTCTGGCTCTTTTACAATCTCTTGAAATCCAGTTTGAGATTTCAATTGTCTATCTATTATCATCTCTTCTAACAATATGTCCATCCCAACTCCACTTCAGTCTTTTAATTTTTTCAATGAGGTCAGTAACACCTGTTTGTTCTCTTACCCATATATTGCATTTTCAACTCTTCTTTTAATAATATGAATAAAATAAAATACTAAAGATGATAACAAGAAGAGATCATCTCTAGTATGTTATTTTATTCATATTATTAAATGAGTATCAAATTTCTGTATACAATAAAGTGTCACATAGTGTAAGCCACAGTAATCAATGGATATGAGAAGGTTTATAGATCAAAATCCATATTTAATGTCTACTCATCCATCCAATATTTTGCAGACTAATTTTTACCTTTGATTGAAAATATTATTGAATTGAATTTGAGATCTTAGTTTTGTTATTAACTAAAAAGGTGGCTGATGGAGGAGTGCATTAGATTCAAAGATCTAGGTGCATTGCTCTTAGATTCACGAATGAAAGCCATATGCTAGAGACAAGTCTGGGAATATGGATGGCACTAGATAGATTTTTGATGCACAAACTTTCTACCATTAATTATGACTTGCACTAGGTGGCACTATTGTATAGAAAAAATTGCTATTGTTTTAACAGATTGTGTAGGCATAAAAATGATGGTCATGTGATATTTTAGTGATTATTATAAATATCTTGAGGAAATGGGAGTTGGATTGAGCTGGTTATGTAGTCATCACAAACCTCATATCTAATATATTATTTGCCTTTTATTTCCTGGGATGAGGAGAGTTGGAATGACCTTATTTGGTTGTGAGTTAATGCTATTTACGAAGAATTATTTGGGTAAATACTTTAGCATAAACTACATTTAATATATAGGGTATATGAGTGCAGACTTTCACATGACCCCACCACTCTATCTCAGAACACTGACACACTTAAACACATATATGCTGAAAAAATAAATAATCACCAATAAAGGTATTTCATGCTAAACCAGCAATCATCAGTTGGTCCAGATTACCATCTCCACACATACATGCTATAAGTGCTCAGATATATATTAAGATAGCCAATCTTCATACTTTAATGGACAGACTTCAATCTACTCCATACTCCAACTCTTCAACCGTCCATCCAGTTGAAAATCTGATGATAGAATGCTCAAAGGCCATCCTGAGGCCGAGATTTTTGTCACACCCATGCTGACCTAAGGTCAATCTAACCCTACATTTAATAAATTATTGTAAAATATATTAATTTTTTAGAACAGTGATAAAGTGTTTGACTTGAGCGCTAAAGGTTTTTGGTCCAAAGCTCGACGTGTTATGTCTTCTAGTGTTAAAATGTCAAGTGAACAAACCATCTAGTTATTTTATTTACAAAAGCAATAAAGAATTATACACTGGCCCATACATTTCACCCAATCTGCAACGAATATCAACTCATCTCCTTAAGCGACTAATTGTATAATTTTTATTACTAAAACTGCCATTATAGATGTAACCTTTAATATCAGATTCGTTTACAAATTGAATTCACATCTGTGACATTGAAATTACAAGCAGACAATTGAAATCTCTTGCATAACGCTATTTTTATAGTAATTTTTACATATTAACTCTTATTGTAGTGAAATTTTGTATTTCTTTTTTTATAATTTGATAGAGTATAAAAAATTAAAATCACTCTAGTCGATTTCACTTTTATTTCCTTTTTATGTATAATAATATGAACGATTCTTTTAAAAAAATGAATTGATTTTACAATGTCTAATTTCTCAACTGAGAAAAAAATTTATCGCCTGATTTTTACGATTTCATTTCTTAATTGTATATTTAATTGCAAATTCATTCACATAATTTTATTTTTTGTGAATAAAAAGGTCAAAAAGAAATCGCTCATATTCTTAATATTAACTGATTACATATTAAAAGTAGCAATTTCTCGTTTAAACTTATGAGATCCGTATTTGCATAAAAATGTGATTAGCTTCCATCAATGTATGTAGTTATTGCATTTGATTTTAAAAAGTAATGATAGCCACAAAAATAACTTATTTATAAGTTGAGAAGATGGAATAATTTTTGAATTTGTTTTGCTGAGAGAAATAAAAATAAACAAAAAAAAAATGTCTGACATTTTAACAATACACAAAAGAGACATTGTGTGCCACCGAATATAAATACAACAACAATAACAGAAATCACTTATTGGGCATAAAGAAAATGTTGAAAGGTTGGAATATAAAATAAAAACAGTTAAACAAAGCGTTTGCGGACTACAGGGAAAAATTTGATATTCAAAAATGATTTGTGTAAATTTTTTTTATTTTTATTGAGGTTATATAAATATACGTCCCTCTTCACAAATTTATTTATTTTTATAAAATAAAAATAAACAGACACGGTTCTTAATGTGCTGTCTTGATATTTTAAAAGAAAACTAAAGGAAATTAGAAACTAAAGCCAATAGAATAAGCCGTTTAATTAAAGATATTGTAATCAAACGGGGGAATTATCCATATCACTTATATATATAAAAGTATGATAGTTTATTTAATTTCAACTCTTTCATAATTCTAATAAATATAGGGGATTTGAATTCAGGATTTCAAGCCCCTTCCCTATCCACACTATCTCATACCACTGATACACATGACCACACACGCTGAAAAGATAAATAATTACCAATATACTTCGTGCTAAACCAGCACTCATCAGTTGGACCAGATTACCATCTGCCATACATATATGTGAGGGAGATGGTAATCTGGACCAACTGATGAGTGCTGGTTTACCACGAAATACGTATATTGGTGAATATGGGAGATGGTAATCTAGACCAACTGATGAGTGCTGGTTTGGCATGAAATACGTTTATTGGTGATTATTTATATTTTCTGCATGTGTGTGGTCATGTGTATCAGTGGTATGAGAGAGTGTGGATAGTGAAGTGGCTTGAAAGTCTGAGTTCAAATCCCCTATATTTACAATTAATTAGGTTCCAGGTATAAAAGTGCCTGGTACTTCAAATCTTATAATTCTAATAAATAAATATTTTTCCTACAATAAAAGTAGTATGATTTTATATTTATTAAAATAATTAAATTAATAATTACATGCAACTTGAATAGGAAGTAACTGAAACCTCCAATGAGTTACATAACGTTTCCAAGTTCTTATTTTCCTCAGTGCACCTTTAGCTCAATCCTATTAGATCCATTCAAATTTCCAGAAGGCAGACCAACTGCCCATACTATAGATACATTAGAAACATACACTTTTTTTCCAGTAACCCATATATAACATCCTAATTTAACTTCATATATACATTACAATACAGAGACTTCAGACCACTCAAAGTGGTATGGAGAGATGCATGATGGGAGTAACAAGAAGAGATCGAAAATGCAATATATGGGTAAGAGAATAAACAGGTGTTACTGACCTCATTGAAAAAATTAATGGACTGAAATGGAGTTGGGCTGAAAATATTGCTAGAAGAGATTATAATAGTTGGAGAATTGAAATCTTTAACTGGATTCCAAGAGATTGTAAAAGACCTAAAAAAAAACCACATCTGAGATGGATGGATGAAATAAGAATGTGGACAAAGGTGATGAAGAGAAGAGAAGCTAAAGATAGAACAAGATGGATTGAACTTGGAGAGATTATTCTGCATTAGATTGATAATGGTTAATGATAATGATGATACATTATTTTTATGGATAATTTAAACTTAATTTTATATAATATGTATTTAATTACTGAAACATATGATCAATGACATGTGAAAAGGATAAGTCATCCATATATCTTTGATATGTTTCAGTATGTGATGGAATAGAAGATTGAAATGTTTAAATATATATTACATAGAGTTAAATTTAAAGTATCTCTAAAATTATGTGTATTTGAAGTTAAATTGTAACGTGCTATAAGGATTATTTGAAGAAAAAAAGTTTGTTTCTAATGTTTCTATAGTGTTATTAAAAGAGATGTGATGTGATGTACTGTGGCTTCACCTTAAACGAAGTCAAGAATATCGGAGCAATTATGCCCATATAAACTCATTAGCCACTTAATTTTCTATTCCCCACTCTAAGTTTTCCCATATTCTGCTCCATCCCATTTCCACAACATAATCTTTGTAAACTCTATAGCCTTAATATCTAATTCCCCCTTATCTTTTTCCAAACCCAGCATAAAAACCAATAATTCATTTTCTGTATAATCACTTTTTTATATTTAGTCTTGCATAAAACTCTCCATACAGTAGTGCTACCCAGTGCAAGTCAGAGTAATCAATGGATTCCAGAAGGGTTGTGCATAAAATCTCTATCTAGTGCCTACTCATCTAATATCCCCAGACTAGTTCTAGCTTGTGCCTTTCATCATGTGATGTTTAGTGGTATCTATAGAGTGGAACTTCTGGGCTTATAGAATTGTGCTAAAGATGAAAGACACACTAAAAATAAAAGACAATTTGAAAACATTATATAACTCATTGCAAGTTTTAGTTACTCCCTGTTTAAGTTCGAATAATAAGTAGTATAGTGTAGCCAGTATTGGTATAACATCCAAAAATGACAAATGCAAAGTACTTTTTTAATATTGAAATAAAATCTCTGTTTATGTTACATATAGCAATTTCACTTATATGGTAAGAATATGATACATCAATTGAATATTGAAATGTTAGAAACTGAATACACATAATTTATAAAAATAATTTTCATTTAATGTGGATACAGTACTTAAAATAGTAACATATATGAATGATGTGAATTAATTTTTTAACATACTTACAATTAGGGTTTTGGAGTCAATATTTTTTCCGATCTGCTCTATGTGAGAAATTTAAACTTTTCGGTACATCCTGGTCAGATAAATTTTGTTTCAAATTAATTTGTTTAAAACAAATGGCACTAGTAATTGTCTAATTCAGAGAAATCAGTTTTCACTTAATAACAATCTAGTAAAAAAACAACTTAATGTTAATTTCTATAACTACAAAATTGCAAATCAATCATCCCCCAAAATACTCAAGAATTAAATTGAATCAAACTTTTTTCTTTAAACCTCATATTAGATATAAAGAAATTTGCCACCATAAATAATATCATCTCCAAACTTTCAGGCACCACATGGGGTTTTAATGCTGACATTTTTTAGAATTTGGTTAGCAAGTTTTTACTCTGTAGTTGAGCACTGCTTTCTAGTATGGTAAAAAAGTACACATTCTAATCTTGTACATACTGAGATCCATGAAACATTATGTATTACATATATATATATATATATATATATATATATATATATATACTTATATATATATATATATATATATATATATATATATTGTGCCCTTTTGTATGGGTCACCATTTAAGTTTTGTGCTAATCTAGTAGAAAATTTTAAATTTAAGAAGTATTTTAAAAAGTGTGATGTTGACTTTGCTTGTGGTAATGTTACTATAAGTTTAATTAAAGCAATCTATGAGTATTTAATATGTGAATTGTGTTGGTATTGAGAAAATATTTAAAATGATGATGATTATGATGTAATACTGCATTAATAAATTTAATAACAAATGTTTAAAGCTAAAGTATTTAAAAGACAAGTTAAAATTAGACAAAGATATTTATTTAATTTAAAATATATGTTAAAAGTGAATAAAAATATTTTAAATTATAAGTACTTAAATTGAGATTAATATTTGATTTTAATCATATCAAATAATTATTTTAAAATCTGATATAATATCTTATTTATTTTTAAAAATAAATATTTATTTTAAAAAAGCAATTGTTAGTTTATTTTTAGACTATGAAGCGTTCTTGTGTTATAAAGAACAGATGTTATACACACACATGCGTGGAAGTTGTCTAATAAAGTTGCATAATTATTTTAAAAAATCATGTTATAAAATTTATAAATAATACGTGAGTTATCACGAGATAAAAATAAAGATATTAATGTAAAATATTAAATCTGATTTTTAAAAATATTACTTTAAAAATATAACGTATTTAAAAAGATTTAGTTTATTTTAAATGATCTTATAAAAGTTAAGATTTAAATCAAGTGAGAAAGAATATTTCAAAAGAATGTTTAATAGATTTAAATAAACGATAAATATTGTTTTGAAAGAATTTGATAAAATATTAAATATTAAATAAGTCATTATTTTATTTTTAATAGTGTGTTGATAAATATGTAAATAAGCAAAGTTTGATTGTTTAAACGTACCAATCAGATGTGGAGTCTCTTCCAGTATAAAAGCTGGATTCAATTGTTGAAGGGGCTCTCTGTAATTAATTTTCTAAGTTAATCGTGCTATTGAGAAAATAGCCAAATAAATTTATAAACGCTCTTAAAATCAATTTTAAAATCATAAGAGTGTTATTGTATATAATTTTATAAAAGTTTAAATAATGAATATGCAGTAGATATTTTAATATTCCCTATTGGTCTTCTCAATATCGAAACTTGATTTACGTACAAATGATCATGGAAACATCACGTATCGTAGAAATATATCAGAAACTTTATGCTAGAAAAGTAACAGACGCTGGATTAGTACAGAAAACTATAAGATCGAGAAAAGTAGTATTTTGGACTATAAATAGTTTTCAAAAGTTAAATTACTATTGTCTATTATTAATAGATATTTTAAAGAAATATAAATATTTCTGTAAAAGAAAGTATTTTGACAAATTATAAAAGTAAAATATGTATCTTAAGGAAAGATATAAGAAGCAGTAATAATTTTAAATAAATACTTGCCTTGTTAAGTCTTTATGCTTAAAAGACTAGATATTGATAATTTGAAAAGGCAAATATATTATAAGTATAAGTATTTTAAAAAATCGTAATATAATAAAATTATTTTATTGAAGTTATCTAAACGCTGGCCGTTATAGATGGAAAAATAGATTCTTACCTAGATATATTGTTTTGAAAAAATGCGTAAATAATACATGGACGTCCAAGCCAAACCAAGTTAATTGAAAAATAATTAAATGACAATTTTATCAATTATAAACTAAGTTGAAATAATAACTTTCAAATAATAATTGATGAAGAATTGGATCCAAAGAACTTATAAACTATTTTTAATTTTATTTTGTTTTCTTGTGGGGAACTTATTTTTATTTTTAAAAAAAGAACGTTATCATTTTTATTATAAACTTTCAAGAAACACGTGATACAACGGAACAGGAAATAGTGTTTTATTGACTTTATACGTAGGATATTTGTTAGAACTTTTATGGTAGAACAAAAGTCGTCGCTGGAATATGTAATATAATTTTTTTATTTTATTTATTTAACATAAAATTTAAAATATTATTAAACTATTAAAAAGTAGGTTAGGTACATTTATTAAATAGTAACTTAAAAATAATATAATAATTAATTACATAAATTTATTTTTATAATTAATATAACACGGAATATTCTAATGAATGTTTATGAGTGAAAATGTGAATGATTTTTATTTTATGAAGCTGCAAATTCCGAAGAATGCTGGATAGCAGATTGGACATTATTATTATTATTATGGTAAAAATATTGTATAATGATTTTTAATGAATTTAATATGTTTTTCTTTAGATCAACTGAATATTATGTTGTTGTAGAATGAATGGATAAATATATTATGAAAACACATACATTATATTGACAACAAACTTTATTAAAATATGCATAAGTTTTGATTTATAATATCAACATGATACAACATTACGGAAGAAGCTTAGAAGTAATTATATGATTCTTTCATAAATAATTTTGATATTTTATTTATGTTTAGTATTAGAATGATGTTTATTATTTATCTAAGTAATTATTTTATTTTTGCAATTTAGAAAAGGATTTTAAAAGTCTATATTTTTGTGTATTTTGTTTATTGAATAAGTTAAGTTACGTTATGGGTAGAAGCCTATATTTTGATTGAAGTTTATTAAGTATAGACGATGTAGTATAGGTAATTTGGATGATGAATATTTTATTTAAAGTTGATGTTTTGTTTTCCGGAAATTTTAGATAAAGTTTAGAATATGTTTTATAGATAGAAATTTATTAGAAAGGATTAAAAAAACATATAGAGTAGAGTAATGATTTTTACACAGAAAAGAATCATAGAATTTATCTAAGGTAATGCTTTATGAATTTAGAATTGATAAATGATTTAAATAATAATATTTGAACAATAGAGATATATAATGCATATTTGATAAAACATATAACAGGAATTACATTAAGTAAAGTATAATTACAGTCAATTATTTGTTTTACATTACAAAGATACATTAATTTTATAAAGCTATTAAGCAATGCTAATAATAAAGTAAATATATGATAATACATTATAAATGGTAATACTTAATTAATGTAGCTATTTAATTAGTAGAGCTTCATTGTTTACACATGCTACATAAATAATTTTGACATATATTATTATTTGTAATGAAAGTTTATTAACATTTATTTTAAATCTAAGTTTTTTGAAAAACACACTGTAATATTATTAGTATAGTATTTGAAGAGAATGTATAATTGCTTATTAAGTACATGAATTAATAACAGTGTAAACTTCTTGTATTTGTATTTTCTTACTTTTATTTTATTTATTTTCTTAAATTCTAAAACTGTAAATAGTGTAAATAAATTTTTATTTGAAGTTATTGTAAATAAATTTGTTAATTTGTTTTTTAAAAGTGTGTCGAGTTTCATTATTTTTCACCACAGCATTTTGACATCAGATGATTTGAAATAAACATAATATTTGCACAAAATGAATTTGTTATTATTACTTAGAATTGAATACCATATTTGCTTAACATTATTTTATAAGAATTGATTGACATGAACATAAATATTGCAATGGTCATAAGATGATTATAATGCACATTATAAGAATACAATATTGTTTATTGCCACAGATTATTAAGTATAAGATTTTGATCTATTTTAAAATGAAGATACCATATGAAATAAAAGATATACATATGATTGTTTATTCATTTAATGATTGATTATATAATAGAAATAGATGAGATTAAATTACACTCTAAGATTAGTATTATTTATTATTATTATTAAAATAAGTTAGGTGTATTTAAGTTTGATATAAAATCCCACATCATACTTATTTACATAATTTATTATTATTTTAAAACAACTTAGAAGAACCTGAGATTATTTAATTATATTTTAAGTTAAAAGTTAGGAATTATTTTAGTATTATTGAAGATAATTTATTTCATTTAAAAGTCATAAGAATGCTATAGATGTAGTGGTAAGATGATAAGGTAGTGGTAGTATTCTTATGCCATTGAGACAGTATCTTGGGAGATATTGACTCAGTGTAAATCTGCTTATTACTTTGTAACTTTACTTCACAGTCTCATAATTTTATAAATACTTATTTAATTAGTATAATCTAGAACTATATTGATTTTGATGATTGATAATAAATTTAATTAAGATATGATAATATAAAAGTATATTAAAGATAGATATGCAAATTTTAATTAAGCATAATAATGTAACTGAGCTAGTTGTATTTTAAACTATTTTATATATCAAGAAGTAAGGGTACAATATATATATATATATATATATATATATATATATATATATATATATATATATATATATATATATATATATGCCATATATATATATATATATATATATATATATGGCACTTTTAAATCATGACCTGTTACATGCACTCTCAGATATCTCTCCAGCTATCCTCTGATGCAGGTTGGCAACAATCAATGAATTCAACAAGATTGTTGAACTACCAAATCATCAATCCAATATCCTTCTGATCAGTCCTCCAAACCTCAGGTTTGAAATTAAGGCAGCCTTTCTGATTTACTAGTAATTTTTAGCAGCCATCCACATTAGATGTCAACAACATGTAAATCCATGATTGAAATAACTCCACCAATAACTGACCTTACCTTCTGATTACCTGGTTTTTCCCTTCCAAGAAAACTAATCGAAGATTAACAGAATCAGAACATGCTAGGGTGGATATTATACACTGCACAAGTGGGGATTTATACTTTCCAAATTGTAAATGTAAAAGACCACAAATTATGTCACATATTTACAAAGAGGGTCTCTACTTTACCAGATCACTGTTGACCTCTTTGCTCTACCCAACACGAAGGAGACAGCTTTCAATTTTTTAGGAACTAGCTATTGAATTTTGATGTGCTGATACCATATGCTAAATAAATTATTGCAAACTGATAATTATTTATATTTTCACTTAAAAGAAAAAATTGAAGTGCTTATAAGCTAATGAAATGTATTGCTGAAATGATGTAGAAAGATATTGCATGCATATACAGCTTTACCAATAGTATCCTGATTATCTATTTTGATTATCTCACTGGTAGGCCTCAAAAATAAATTGTTGCATAATTAAGATTTGTAGTATGTATGAATAAACTACCAAGTGAAACTATACATCATATACAAACAAAATTGCAAATTATCTATGAGGATGATAACCACAAACTAAAACGTTTACTTAAATAAATAAATAAATATCAAGCTTTTATAGAAAATATGATAATCTCCTGTTTTTCTATTTGATTTTGGGACACTGAGAAAGAACTTCTAATAACGGTAATGTACATGTATCTCCAAAACAATAGACTTCTTTGCTATTCCAAGTGGTTATATGAAATTTGGACAGCAGAAGTAATCAAATGATGGAAAGATCCAGGAAGCGTTTTAACCTTAGGTAATAAAAAACTAATATTGTATTTTTGTTTGTAATTCAAATCAAATTCATACATAATAATCATACATTTAAATAAATAGATGAACAGTATTGTTCTTCAAAATATTAAATTGAAGTTTAATCTAGGAAGCCTTACTGATTTTTCAATCTATCACAGTGAATAAACTAAGCAATAACATTTTTTAAATATATATAGACTTTCTTTTTTTTATAAGAGACTGTACTTGTTTTTGTTTATATTCATAAGTTTTGTTTTTTTCTATTAGTAATTGTTAATCTATGATAATTAACTAATTTATATGGAAGGCTTGAAAAGATTATGTTTCCAATAGTTCTGCCTAATGACTATTAGTTTTGACTGCATTTTAGGTAATAGAGTCAAAATGTAAAAGTTATTTCCACTAAAAATATTCCATTCATATTAAATAGTGGCACACTGATTGCTTGGCCTAAATTCAAACCCTTGTGATATTTGTAGTATTTATTTGCCAGTTTGGCATTCATTTGTGTTTAAAAACAAATTAAAATATGAATTGATTTATTAGTTTGTGAAAAAATCTTTAGATGTCAATGTCATACAGAGAACCTAATATAAAAGATCTGAGATTGACAATGTCTTTGTTTCTAAGTCTAAAAAAGATTACAAGAGTTTTAGGGAAAGCTCATCTTTTATTCAATTCTTGATATGAAAATATATTTTTTGAATTCATTTACAAATTTATGATGAATTTTGCAAAATATTTTTTGACAAGAATATGCTTGTTAGATTCAGATTTTATTCAATAAATATGTTTTCAGAAGAATACAAATAACTAATTTGATTTACATTTAATAAAAAATGTTTTCACATTTAGTTGGTAAATATTTTTTTAAAAGATAACAGATTAAATAATACATTGAAATCAATAACAAATGAACATTATCTAAGATTTTTTTAAAAGATAAAAATTAGAAAAAAAAACAAACAAGTATTGACTATTATACAAAAACCTATATATTTAGTTGTGGGAATATGTAATGTAGGTTAGATTTTGATTACCAATGTGGAAATAGTGACTAGAAAGTGTAAAGAAAAATGAGATACTTGAGTACTAAACCTGCAACATGGAGCACATATTTTTGTGTAGTGTTCTCCACAGAAACTTTGCTAAGTAGGAGTTCAGGTGTTGTCTTGCTGTCCCTCATTTCTGCTTATTTTGTCATTTGGCAGAACCCCACAATCTCCTCAATATTTTGGATGTGAAGTCCTGTTTCTGGATCAGCAAAATTATGTGTGATTGACTTGGAAATGATAGTAACTGGCTTAAGATCATCGGTTTTATATGCCTTCCAACAGTCTAAATATATGATTGCCCCCTGTTCAACATTAGCTAAAATGGCTTCCATGAGAGTCTTATCTGTCCTCTCTTGAATTTTGATGATAAAACATTCATCTGTTTCTCTATGTAAGCCACCAAACATCCATTGCCTGGGGAGAATTCGGCCTGCTTAATTTTTTTTTTGAAAAGACTCATCAATTTCCATGATTTTGTTCACACCTCCAATTTTCCAGTTTTGCCATTGTAACATAGCATTGGTACAAATGTCTCTCATGTGCCAGTCTATGATTGTTTTACCTGATATTCCAAGCTCAAGTTCCCCCCTATGTAAAGAAGTTAGTTTCCAAGACCAATTATATATGAAATGGATTGCAGTTAACAGAGGAATTCTTGAACCTTCCAAACACATTCCCTTGTGAATGCCAATTTTAGTGGTGCAACCTTGAATGTTACAATGCCATTGCATGTCCAAGACTTGCATGTATACTTTCATATTATGTCCATTTGGACACACTTTTATTGAAGGCAGAATACCTTGTTCTTAGAAATACAGGAACACATCTATTTTACTAGTTGGCGATTTCCAAATATTGAACAGTTTTTAAAAATACACAATTAAAAACACAATGAAAATGAAAGGATTTCACAATAAAAAAAAAATAGCTAGTCGGAAACAAATCTGGACAATAACTAAAAAATGTCCAATATGATGTCAACTGTGACATCATCATTGTAGGACTATTTCTTTCATTATGATGTCATCACGACATCACACATTGATTGTGGGTGTGAAAAGATCCTATCCCCCCCTATGTTGCAGGTTTAGCACTCAATTACCGAAAATGAATATGTTAAATAAAATATAGTTTGATTATAACTTTCAATGAGAGAAACAGAATTTTTATAATTATAAAAAGAACCAAAAAAAATAAAGATAAGAATCCTAATCTTTAAATTCCAGTTTTTCTTAAACTTCAGTGTTGTTGTCAATTGAAGGATAACAATGAGGTGGAGTGAACAAAGTAAAAAAAAAAATGGTAAAACTTTACATATTTAAAAGGCTTTATTTTATAATATCTTTACATAATATATAAATTAGTAATAAATTTATTTTGCCTTATTATAATTATTATTTACTTACTTATATATTATCTATTGACTACATTATCCATTTCTACCTTTAAATATCTTTATATAGTAATGGGATGGGGTGGTAGGAAGAAATGATTAAACGTGAGATGATGGCAAAACATCCTCACTCCTAATCAATTTAAAATGAAATATCAATAGTTTACAAAAGTATATATAAGTAAGATATATTTATAAGAGCATGAGATTAGAGAATCTTTGAGAGATCAATGAGAGATCAGAAAAGCAACTAAAAGCATAATTATTCACCATATATCAGCCAGCACTATCAAGTAAGTAATACCATGTAATACTCAAAATACCATTCATCATCATGAATAATCCATAATAAAATCAACAGTCTATCTTGTGACCAGGATTGAACAATAAAAAATATAAATCAACAGTCCATCTTGTGACTGGATTGGACATGGGTCTTCTGTAAACCAGGCTAACTATTAAGCTTTTGCCAGCTTGGGGCAATTATTTAACCATTAATTTAAAAGCACAAACTAAGTGTGAATTCATCAGAATACATAAGCAGAAAATCTAAACAATAATGTTGGGATACAAAGACATGCTGATCATCATCGATGCTCAGCCACTTGTAATGGCCAACTATAAACTTAACTTCTAATAAGACTAAACTAAAATCAAATATAGTGCATGGGCTTTAAAGATTATTCTCTGTTGCACCAACCAGGATGATGATTGATCATCTCTGGATGCCCAAAAGCACTAAGTACACATCACCATTTATATATTCATTTCATGCACAAATCTACCTCAGAAAACATAAGCTCTTTTACTGTATGTACCAACAAATGATGATTGAATACAATTTTTAACAACTGAATACAAGTTTACTAACAATAAAAATAAAAATTGAAATTAAAGTCTATGTGGCCACACATATCAATTAAGTCTTATATAATAAAAAAATTATCACATTGATGATTTACATAATTACTATTCAAAATTCAAATTGTTACATTGATTTACATATATATATATATGCACATAAACGTGCAATTTCTAATAAACAATTAATATATTCAATTGATATTCAATAATTACAAAAATGATTAAATTTTACATATATGTCCTATTTTAATTTGTTACCATAATATATTTTTCTAATTAATTCCATTTCAAACACATACAGAAAATTTCTCATAAATATGTGTGTATAAACAACATATAGATATAATTTCAAAATCAGTTATCAAATTCTATTACAGCTTTCTTTTCTTCTTTTTTTGAAAAAAAAAAAAAAGTCAATTTTCGAGATGTTAGATAGCTTTTTAGTAGGTTACCCCTTAATTAATTATAAATGTCTTTAAATTTAAAAATATAGATTTAAAATGTCTATTAAATGAATTATTTAAAAACAACTCACTTTATATTCTTTTATCAGTACTTCTCTGCATATAGTCATAGCAGCATATGTATAACTTTTTTTATTCAGCTGGTGTTTCTCTTGGGCAAGCTGTTTTTTTGTCAATCGAGGCAATTGTCATCATCAGGTAAAAGTATATAATTCAGGTATGGTTGGCTTTTTCCCATCTGCAGTTGTTTCCACTTAGACTTGGATTTGGTAAGCTTTAGGTCAGAAAGCTGTTTTCCAGAACCCTTTTAAGGCTATGAATTACAAAGAATCTTGACCCCTTTCCTCCATGTGAATTCAAACTTCATCAGTGAACTGTAGAGCAGCTACTTCCTCCTGTTCTTACATCCTCATGTCAGTTCTCTGTATAATTCTACTAGCCATCTCTGCAGCTAGCTTTACTGTTGCCTTTCTCTGCTACAGTTATTAACTTTTCACAAAATATTTTGGCTAATTTTATAGCTAGCTCCTCTGCTAACTGCCTTTCAAACATATTAAAGCCAAACTTTGCAATTGGTTGGCCACTGATTAAAATATTAAAACCAGACTCTTCTGGTTAACTCTTACGAAACTGTCAGCAAAACTAACTGATATATTTTTATCAGTCTTTTTATAATCTTGGTGGTCAACTGACAAAAACATAGTGACTGTTTTCAATTAACTTTAATTCTTTGGAATTTGACCAAAGGTGTGATCTCTACACGTTTTTACTTTGATAATAGAAATCTACAAATTAATTAAAAGATTTCAAAAATAGACATTTTTACAATTATTAGAAAATATACTTTCAAATTTCAAAATCAAAATTACAAATATTTATCAGACCTTTTTAAAATATTAATTTCATAATGAATTTTTATTTTAAACCCAGAGTTATTTAACCCTTTACTTATTATTATTTTACTTTAGGAAATATAGAAAAATATCTACAAAAACTTGTTTATTTCTACTTTTCCTTTACTTTATATATATATGCACACACACTATATTATTGTGCACTATGTATCTATACCCCATCTTGAAGCATTTTGATTTTCTTTCTGAATGATTAATGTAAAGCATGCCTTATATGTATAATTTTAAATTTACAAACTGGTCTTGCAAGTGTATATAGAATTATCATCTAGTGTTAACTTATTTCCCAAGATTATATTAGATGGTTTTGTAATAAAGAGAATGAATAATTGTGTCATTATGTAAAGGATCAATTCTTTAGAAGTCTTTCCAAGCCAAAAATGTGTTGACAATGTCTATGCTTCTAGTTTCGACTGGATATGTTAACCCAGCGACAACACCTACCAACAAAAAGGATGCACAATCCTATGATCAAATTTCAGAGAAATATCTTTATATAGTTAGAGTTAATAATATGATGATTAGCATAAACACATGCTTGACCTATGTCATAAGATTAGAATTTTGGACATGTAAATTGTTTTGGGAGGTTTTAAATAGATGCTGATGGCTGACCAAAATACAGCCTAACTAATCAGAAAGAATTGGTGATAAATAAGTAAATAAATATTTCTAAATAAAAATTAAGAATGACCAATGGCTAAATTAATCACAAGACTCATCCCCCATCAGTTTTCTTTCACTGTTCTTCTATGACATGAATTTTCATTCTTGTGCATATAACCTGAAAGAATACTATGATTATTTTTAGTCACAATTATGAGTTATCACAAATATTTTCAGCACATTTTAATATGGTCAACCTGCAATATGCTACTACTGATTCTAAGACTATTTTTTGATAAATGAAAGAAACTAAGTTTATTACAGTAAATGCTTAGAACACAGCAAAAGTCCTTTGTGTTCATAAATAGTAAATGTGTTTGAGAAAATAATCTTCAATGTGCTAATACTAAATATTCATTTAATTTTTTAATTTGTGGCATATAAATACATATTAAATGTATATACTCAGTGCTATATATTTAAGCTTTAAAATATGCATTTTTAGCACACTTGCGAGCTTTAATATCCTTCAATTGCATTTTTAATGAAAAAAAAAAAAAACACTTCATTAAATCATTATATTTTTGACAAATTTTGTTAAAAACATAAGTTTCAAAACAAAAAAGTACCCAAATATAATACAAAAGTAATGTTTGTAAATAAAGAGTGATAAAAAGAAATGTAAAATAATCTGAATGAATGACTTCATTTTAATATTCAGGTATTTAATAAAAAACTGTCCTCCTTTTTGTATATTTAAGACAACTTTCACTAAAACAGAAGTTCAAAAAATGAAAATATTTTTTAAAATATTAAAAACCAATTTGTAATCACTGAAAAAATATTTATTGACAATAGAAATTCTTGTTTAATGTTACTAAATCTGCAGTTGACTAATTTTCTATTAAAAACAAATGTATTCAAATAAGAAACTTGATGTAATAAATGCTAAATTTCCTGGCATTTCTAAGTAAAACAATCACAAGAAAATAAATCTTAGAAAAATTGTCATGTATAAAAAACATTGCAGTGTAGAAAAATCTTAGTTTACTGAATGAGGATCTAGAAGAGATTACTGGGCATCTTGAATCCCTTAAAAATAATGCATTGGTGCTACTACAAATTTGCAGGAAAAGCTGCCACCCTGAAAGACAATCACTTTCTGAATCTGTGAATGTTGCTACATTTCCCGATGAAGCACTGGATGAATTTTGTTAGCCATATAACACGTTCTCAATACATTTGCTGGGAGAAACTGCTGACATCTGGTATGTCATGTGTCAGTTATAATCAATTATCACTAAGCTTACATTATCAACTTTACTTCCATTTGCATCTATATATCCCTGAGAAAGATATTTAACAGTTCTTCAGATCAAAAGAAAGTCAAGAAACATAATGGGGATATCATGAGATTGACTTTAACAAACACTCATCCAAGAGGTTTTATGCTGGTTGCCTAGATGCAAGTATAACAATCCATTAAATATTATGTCTTATTTATGTTCCAAAATATTTTAATGTCTTTTTAATTTTATTTAAATCTGTTTTTAAGAAAGGTGTTGGGGGTTGAAGAGTTAGTTGGTTCTTATAAAAAATCACAACTTGAAAAAGGTTGGAAAGACTGTTTTTTTTGGAATGGAGGTATTAGAAAAACTTTCAATGGCTATTTGTACGCTCTTTCATTTGTTTTGTTTTTAACGGAAATGTTTACATATCAATAAGCAACTAAATTTTATATTTTGATTATTAGTTCATCCATTCATCAATTTTAAGCAATTGGATTAAGATACAATTTATACAGTACCTTCGGAATTAATGTGCTAAATGTAAAGTGCTGTATGTGGTTAAAAGCAAATATTATGGAATGTCATAATGCTGGGAAAATATAGCTATTACCCTTAAAAAATATTAGAAAAATAACTTTTTTAACACTTTTACTAATGCTCATTTTGTCATAGGTTCACAAATTTTAAATTTTGAGAGTTAATTTTTAATCTGATACTTTTCTAGACAGCTTAATTAGATTGCTTATGAAATGTTAAAAAAAGTATATAATATGACTTAGCTAAGATAATTCTTAATTGCAAAACATTAAAAATAAGACATGCTGAAGTTTCATTTTGCTACTGATCCAAATGCGATCTGCTCCACAGATGCTTCTTTCTAAGGTAAAAAAGTAATATTTCACAGTAAGTATTGTGCGTCAAATATTTGGTATCTGTATATCATATTTTACAAATAAAACTTTAATTAATTGTTACATTTTTATTTATCATTGTCAAACTCACTCCACTCACAACTTTGACACCATCCACCTCAGATAAATACAATAATGATTATTACTAATCATTTTCTAAACTAGAGATTATCTCTAGCACAGATATAAACTTTAAACTTAAATTAAAGATTAATATATCTGGGTTGTTTTAATTTTAAACATACACACATATGGAGTTATTCCCCTTTTACTTTTCCATGTGTAATATATTTATAGATATATTAAAAAACCTTCATACTTCCCCATTCTTTTCAAATTCATATAAATGAAGATACAATAAAAGACAAATGCCCCCCAAGCTGCATTTTGTGCTGAACTTGTAATTTATTATAAAAATAAAAATAATTATAAAATAATTGCAATAAAAATAACATATAATACAAAAGAGCAAAGAGAAAAGGTAACAAGATGAAAGACTAAAAAAATTTTTCAGGATGTATGTATATATATGTCTACACACAATGATATCTAAGGAATTTTTTTTTTTCAATTTAATGCAATATAAAATATAAAAGAACATAGAAAAGAATACACATAGATGAAAAAAAATATAGTTGATGTACATGAGAAATTTATTATACAGATCCATACAAAACACGTGAGATATTGCTTACAGTGAGATATGACAATGAAATAAATTTGATCTTTTCATTATAATCATTATCTATTATATATATATATTGTACCAATCGGAATGAAAGTGATGATCGAATCTAACCGCAAAAACAATATCTGCACTACAAGGGCGCCATCTAGGCATTTGAGCCTAGAAAAATTTATAAAGTAGGCAGATACGCGCTATTAAGATTCCACTTTATTTAAATATTCCGATCGTTAGCCCAAGTCACTAGCTCAGTGGAGATGCAGAGATAAAAATCTATATCTTAATTTATATCTTAAATATCAAAGAGTAAAAGCCACTGCCAGAAATTAACATATAAAAATATTTATTTACGCACATATAAAATAATATTTAAATTTTGAGGAATAAGTTTAACATTTTAGATTTTTATATTAACTTTGAATTTTACATTTAACTAAGTTTCAATGAGTTTAATTATTATTTAGATAGTCAAGTATGAATAGACTACATAGATCTGCATTTGAAAAGAAAATATTCTTCCCTGATTTAACCTTAGGCAACAAATTTCGCAACCAAATTGGCGCCAATCCATCTGATACATTCATGTATTCAATGTAGCATGATACGACAACACAAAATACTATATTGTCAGGAATGTACATCTGAACAATAAGTAGAAATAGAGAAGACATTGACTCTCCACCAACAGGAATGTGACATCTGTTGGCAAGTAGAACAATAAACAAAAAACTCCATAGGAATGGACTGCGGTCTTCTGCCGACTTACAAACCCATCCATAGGCAAACAGAGGGTGTGTGGCATATATCTATAATCCTGCCCGTAGCGGACCTCATACTACATCTACTAATTACACAAATATATCCAATCCATTGAACCAATTCAACTACGAAATGAATAACCTAAGATTACCCTCCCTTAATACAACTTTACAAAACTATATAGCCATTCACGCCCGACTTAATTTTAACATTTAAATACGTTCGCACAGATTTGTTTAAAAATGTTGGGTATAGATCGATTACATAGATTCCACGGTCAAAAACATTTCAAAATAAACATAAACGATCAAAATACAAAATTATTGATACCGACAATCGCAGAGGGAAACTTATAAGTAACCCAATAGTATTCACCATAAGATACTTGCGTTGTCACCAATAACTTAAAAGACATCCGAATAAATACATTTTAGATACTCACCGTAAGGTATCATTATTTATCGAATGTCTATATATTTTGATCAAATATGAAAACCAAAATATAATTAACCGCAAACGAATCCATGCAAGTGTCTATAAACAACTTAAATTTCATACATTTAAATAATCTTTACAATAAGAAAAAAAAAATGGAAATGATGTTTATCAATCGGAAAACATATAAAATTAAACATTATTAATTTGATTTAAAAACTTACAAAAGTCAGATAAGAGTCCGTTTTAACATTTCAGTTGGCTTGTTTATCAATTTGTAAAACTTGACGAAAGTTCTTAATTGATTTTAACAATTGTTCATTTCATATAGCTTATGGTAGAAGAGTCCAAGCCTCTGCTTTCAATTCCCGCGACGCCTCCGTTGGAAGGTAATGTTCTGGAGATGGCAATAGCTGGTTCAAGGTATCACAGTCTTTTCATTTTTTTTTTTTTTTATAGAGAGTGTGGTATGTGCGTCATACCACATCTCTCAAACACACAACGCTGGAACTGTCAGAAAAAAACTGTATTTCCCTTTTTATATTATCCACAAGGATTCAATGAACAAAACGTCACTAGTCTATCACTTTCGTTAGGGTCCGAGCCAAGGCTTAGTGCTTCCATTGGTCAAGCTAAAATTTCTTTCTTCTCTTATCTAACTTTTCATCTGACTTTTTAATTACACAGCTTTTAGATAATTAATAAACAATCATTTCCATTTACAGATTACAGGAATTAATTAATACCTGTTTTTACTTTAACTTACGTTATTTTTTTATTAAAATATTTTTATATTTCAATCTGGTATTTTTTTATTAAAAAAAATACGTTCAGATACTTTTTTTTTTTGTTTATGAAAAAAATATTTTTAAAGTTTAGCATCTGTGCGAATGTATATACGTATAACAAACATTTTTAATTTTAGCGTTTAGTTTTTTACTCTTATTTGTGAACTTGTAAGTTTTTATTTTAAATTAATGTAACGACATATCTATGTATCGTTACATATCAGTAAACTTCCTCAAAAAACAAAAACATTAAAAAAAAAAAGACTTTACTTAGTGTTAGTAATTACGTTACACAAATTTGTTATATATGAAATTTCAAAAGGACAAAACTTTTTTTTTTAAAGACAAAACAGTAATTACAAATATAATGATATAAAAAAAAAAAGTTGACTGATGATTCCCTACTACCAGCTAAATTTCTGCCCCCTCCCTTCCAAGTTTCATTTCTCCTACCTTTAAGTATTATTTAGGCAAGTTAAACGATTAGATTTTAAACAAGACTTTTAAAAAAAAAATTATGATTTATATTTATTATTACGTTTTATTTATTAGTTTTTATTCCTTGAATTTATCTCTACATATGCGCAATTTTTCTTACTGGCAGCACTTTTTAAACAAAACTTCAAACTGCAACTCCACGTCAATACAACAAATATATTTATACAATTTCAGCAAAAAATTTATGGGCATGATTCACTTTTAAAATTCTCAGGGCACTCGTGTTTATCAAAGATCAGCCCAAGTTGGGTAGCCAGTCTGTGGGCGTTAATCTGTACCAATCGGAATGAAAGTGCATGATCAAATCTAACCGCAAAAACAATATCTGCACTACAAGGGCGCCATCTAGGCATTTGAGCCTAGAAAAATTTATAGAGTAGGCAGATACGCGCTGTTAAGATTCCACTTTATTTAAATATTCCGATCGTTAGCCCAAGTCACTAGCTCAGCGGAGACGCAGAGATAAAAATCTATAAATTTTATATCTTAAATATAAAAGAATAAAAGCCACTGCCAGAAATTAACACATAAAAATATTTATTTACGCACATATAAAATAATATTTAAATTTTGAGGAATAAATTTAACGTTTATAATTTTATATTGATCTTTAATTCTAAATTTAAGTAGATTGCAAATAATGAGTTTACTATTTATTTAGAGGGTCGAGTATGAATGGACTACATAGGTCTGCATTTGAAAGGAAAATATTCTTCCCTGATTTAACCTTAGGCAACAAATTTCGCAATCAACTGGCGCCAATCCATCTGATACATTCATGTATTCAATGTAGCATGATACGACAACACAAAATACTATATTGTCAGGAATGTACATCTGAACAATAAGTAGAAATAGAGAAGACATTGACTCTCCACCAACAGGAATGTGACATCTGTTGGCAAGTAGATCAATAAACTAAAAACTCCATAGGAATGGACTGCGGTCTTCTGCCGACTTACAAACCCATCCATAGGCAAACAGAGGGTGTGTGGCGTATATCTATAATCCTGCCCGTAGCGGACCTCATACTACATCTACTAATTACACAAATATATCCAATCCATTGAACCAATTCAACTACGAAATGAATAACCTAAGATTACCCTCCCTTAATACAACTTTACAAAACTATATAGCCATTCACGCCCGACTTAATTTTAACATTTAAATACGTTCGCACAGATTTGTTTAAAAATGTTGGGTATAGATCGATTACATAGATTCCACGGTCAAAAACATTTCAAAATAAACATAAACGATCAAAATACAAAATTATTGATACCGACAATCGCAGAGGGAAACTTATAAGTAACCCAATAGTATTCACCATAAGATACTTGCATTGTCACCAATAACTTAAAAGACATCCGAATAAATACATTTTAGATACTCACCGTAAGGTATCATTATTTATCGAATGTCTATATATTTTGATCAAATATGAAAACCAAAATATAATTAACCGCAAACGAATCCATGCAAGCGTCTATAAACAACTTAAATTTCATACATTTAAATAATCTTTACAATAAGGAAAAAAAAAATGGAAATGATGTTTATCAATCGGGAAACATATAAAATTAAACATTATTAATTTGATTTAAAAACTTAAAAGTCAGATAGAAGTTCATAAGCTCGAACGAATGTTCTTAGTTATTTTTTTTTAAATTTAGAGTTCATGTCAATATAGCTTACAGTATAAGAGTCCAGGTTCCTGTTGGCAATTCCCACGGCGTCTCCATTGGAAGAAAATGTTCTGGAGGTAGCATTAGCTGGTTCCATTCTGGTATCACAGTCTTTTCATTTTATTTTTTTTTAAACAAACAAAAAAATGAGAGAGAACGGCAAGTGCGTCTTACCGTTGTCATCAAATCAAGTTGGAAAAACTGACTGGAACTCAATATTTTTTCTTTTTATAGTCCTCCTATGGATTCCATGAACAAAAACGTCACTGTTCTGTTTTTTCATTATGGTCCGGGCCTTTATTTGCTTCCATTGGTCAAGCTAAAATCTCTTTCTTCTCTTATCTAACTTTTCATCTGACTCTTTAATTAAACAGCTTTTAGATAATTAATAAACAATCATTTCCATTTACAGATTACAGGAATTAATTAATACCTGTTTTTACTTTAACTTACGTTATTTTTTTATTAAAATATTTTTATATTTCAATCTGGTATTTTTTTATTAAAAAAAATACGTTCAGATACTTTTTTTTTTTTTGTTTATGAAAAAAAATATTTTTAAAGTTTAGCATCTGTGCGAATGTATATACGTATAACAAACATTTTTAATTTTAGCGTTTAGTTTTTTACTCTTATTTGCGAACTTGTAAGTTTTTATTTTAAATTAATGTAATGACATATCTATGTATCGTTACAATATATATATATATACAACTGATAGAAAATATTACTTTTATATAAACTTCCAATTGGCTAAGTTCTACGCATTTGGAGTTATATATGTATTGGATCACAGACATTTTACAAAACAAACCTTTATTCTACAGCAATGTAATTTATTTATATGAGAAATATTATATAGTCACGAGTGAACAAAGTATTCTCTGAAATATCATATTTACAATTGGCTAGGTCTAAACCCAAGAAATTATATATATCCATATAAGAACAGAATTAGTCAAAACTCCCTATACAGTAGTGCCACTCAGTGCAAGCCAGAGTAATCAATAGATGCCAGAAAGTTTGTGCATAAAATCCCTATCTAGTGCCTACTCATCCAACATCCCCAGACTAGTTTCTGGCTTGTGGCCTTTGTCAGTGAGGAACCTTGGATCTGAGAGCACTGCGCTATGAGAATAAAATTGAAAATAAGATTGAAAACACAGTAATATTTTTAATCTAAGCTCATTAGCTTATAGACTATTTAGTCAGATAGATCTGAACTCATTTCAGTACCCATACATTTTAATGCACAAGCCTTCTAATATCTCTCTCAAAACCAGATACCAAACTAGCTCCACCTTCACTCTTCACAGACACTTGGGCAATCATCCAACTTTCATCTTCTCAGCCTTTGTCATAGAACTCAATCATTTAAATGTTTGTGACCCATGCAGTGCTTGCTCAAGGAAGACATGCATCTCAGACTGGCCTGGACTATACACCCTTTCCCCTTCCCATTCCCTTTTCACATGTATCTTTCCCCTCTTACCATGTTGCTCCTGAAATTTCAATTTACCATATAAGCACTCGCTTGTAAACTTTTTCTAACTGTATTTGTATCTGCTTTTTTTTTTTTATGAATAAACTTTAATCACTAAAAAAAAAGCCTTCTAAGATCCATTGATTACACCTGGCTTGCACTGAGTAGCACTACTGTATGGAGAGTTTTGCCTGTTTTAATAACAGTTATGAGCAAGCATAAGAAATGGTAATCATGTGATGTTAGTGTTTTAAAAATATAAACATATTCTACAACACAAAATGAACTTTTATTCTATAGCATTATAAATTATTTATATGTAAAAGAAAACCATTATATATTTACAGTTGGTCTAAATGATTATTCATGTAGTTTTAAATAATTTCGAATACTTGGATTTTAAGCTTTCTGATTTCAATGCATACATATCGGAATAATAAGCTTTATTTTCGGCAAGAAAAACATTCTTTTCAGTGAAGTTTAAAAAAAAATCGAAGCAAACAAAGATTAAAATCTTATTTCACTAAAATGTTCATAAGAAACGCAATTTTTGAAATACAGATAAAACGAAAACAGTGTATGAAAGTCGATACCATAACAAAAAAGACGGCGTATGTCATGTGTCTGTCCTCCTTATCGTTTTTGCGCAATCGAGATTTAAAATCAATGATTGGTTAAAATTTTAACTTAAGTTACATTCGCCATGCACTCGAGGAGCAAGGACTCAATTTAAAGTTATTTAAATCCATATCTACATCGGTATCCAATAATAAATTTTTATGATTTGTTTTACAATATTCCTGTTTTTCATCGTAGATGCCAAAGTAATATAACTATCAATGTCTAATATCCGCTTTGATTGGGTTCTATGATTTTTGACATTGATTTGATATTCCAAATGGATATATTGTTTTTTGCTATTTAATAGCAAAGTCTTTATCTGTATTCTTTTTGGAAATAGATTTTTCTATTTAATGTAATCAATACTCCCTTACAATTCATTGAGATGAAAATATATTGAAAACCTTTATTAATGTTTACTTTTTATATATTTTTGTATAATTGGATAACTTTTGATTTACTGCGATTACTTACATATTAATATTTTAAAAGTGATTTTTGCGATAATAGAACTTTTAAGCAGTTGTCCATCTATTTATCTTTCTCTCCTCCCTGTCTATCCATTTTTCTATCCATGTATCTATCTCTCTATCTATAATGCCTGTGTGATTGTCTGTTTCTATCTATCTATCTATCTATCTATCTATCTATCTATCTATCTATCTATCTATCTATCTATCTATCTATCTAATATCCATGTGTTTATGTGTGTATGTATCTATCTACCTATTTATATGTCCATACATCTATTTATCTATAAAAAAATCAAGTCATATATATATAGTCACGTGACTCAACTTAAAAAAAAAAAAACCCCAAGAAAACAACCCATCCCTGTATTACAAATCTAACATAATGATTGTGCTAACAACTTTAAACAAGCATTTCTAATGCAGCATTTATCGGAAAAGCTTTTTTAGAGCTGCTGCGGCTTCTACTTCTTTTTCTTCTTCTCTTCTTATTATTATTATACATTTATCTAATTACCTATCCATCTATCTACGCATCTGTAATATCTATATACCTATGCATCTATTTACCTTCTCATCATTCCATTCAAACTATCTACTATCTATCTATTTACCTATACTCCTATCTATCTATCTATCTATCTATCTATCTATCTATCTATCTATCTATCTATCTATCTATCTATCTATCTATCTATCTATCTATCTATCTATCTATCTATCTATCTATCTATCTATCTATCTATCTATCTATAATATGTGTGTGTCTGTCTAACTACCCATCTTTCAAACAATTAACTATCTATCTATCTACTTATATATCCATACATTTATCTCTATGTATCTCTCTATCTATTTATTTATTTATCTATCTATAGTCTGTTTCCCTGTCTGTCTACATATAATAATTATCTTTATATATGCAGTATTTATCTTTCTTATTTATATGTAAACTTATCTATATAATGATATATTTTATTACTTACCAATCTAATTACATAACTATCAATGTACTCAACTATCTAGCTAAATATATTTATGTATAAATGCAAACACAGATATATAGATATTGTTTTAGAGGTTTATAATAATTTCAAATTTTATAGAAACTATTTTTTTTTTCAACTTTACTGCGGTCATCTGTATACAGAGGCAGAATATTTTACAATTAAAGTTAATTGTTATATATATACACACACCTTTTTTTTTTTTTTAGGATATTGACTGATTTTAAAGACATCGTTTATAAAGTGGGTGTAATGGAAGGGGGAGTAGAAGCCTGGGATTATTTGTGGGATGTAGCAAAAACAACGCTAGTTTCAAGTGAAATAGAAACAATATATTCGGCATTAGCGGTAGCTAAGGAGCCATGGTTGTTGTGGAGGTAATATATATATATCTTATTTAATTATATTATCCAAATTCTGCTTTGATAAAATTAACTTTTGATGTATTAATCACTTTGTTTTTATTACTTAGTGTGATTATACTTTATAATAATATTAATATTGATGTTTTCTTTTTATTAAAACCTTATTTAATTATTTGTTTGAAGTATAGATCCGTATTTAATAAGTGCTGTTATTTACTCTAGCGCCATCTTATTGCAAATTTTAACAATTACTGATTAACCGACGGTAGATTCGAAAGTTTACTTATATCAATAAAGACTGAAGATTCAAAGCTGGAAAAAATGCAATTAGTTATTCATTAAGCAATCATTTTAAATTCCATTTTATTATACAAATTAAATGCTTGAAATTTAAAACATCCAAGGTTTTGAATTCAAGTCGCCACTATTTCTATATATACATAACCCACGATTACTCACTATATATTTTAATAATCTTAAGTCATTTTAAACTCCAGACATATTTTTAATGCAACATCTGTTAAAACAAATGCTGATTTCTAATCCGGATTAGATAGAGTCTAATCCAGCATCGTCTTTGATATATTAGCTTCAGTAATCAGTGAATATCAGTGCATATTTTAAATGTTTATCCACAGTTTGATTTCTAGATTTTGCTTCACTCGATAAAGACTTGGAATTCAAAGTTTGTAATATTTACATAAACTTCCTATAGATGGCACTAGAGTAATGACCGCTCTTGTTTTATCATATATTATGTAAACTATACATTCTTAATTAATGACATTAATTTTTATAAAATGCCGATTGGCATAAAATAAAATATTTGTATTATTCAAATTTTGCATCTTAGAGTTTAAAACAAATATAAAATATATCAAACAATTTTAAAATCCATTTTAATCCACAAATACTAATATAAGGCTAAAACCTTAGTACATGCGCCTTGAGTGCTTAATTTTAACAAGAGAGACCTCTACAAATAAATCATAACGAGATTCGAAGTTATAAAGATAAGAGGGACCCTCTTATCTCTAACCTATTTTTCTTAATTATATAGGCAAATCTAAAGCATTTTGATTTGGGAGCATGAAGCTAATAAATTCTTCACTGATTAAGTCCACTATTTCTATTAAACATTAACATTCACAAAATCTTTCGATTTACAACGAGTCAATATCCAGATATTAAATTTAGAAATATTTTGAATCAATTTAAAGTTGTAAATCGAAAGATTTTGCAAATGTTAATGTTTAATAGAAATAGTGGACTTAATCAGTGAAGAATTTATTAGCTTCATGTTCCCAAATCAAAATGCTTTAGATGTGCCTATATAATTAAAAAAAATAGGTTAGAGATAAGAAGATCCCTCTTATCTTTATAAAGTTGAATCTCATGTTATGATTTGTAGAAGTCTCTCTTGCTAAAATTAAGCACTCAAGGTGCATGTACTAAGGTTTTAGCCTTATATTATTAGTATTATGTGCTGACATCGCGCTTAATAAGAATTAATATTTACAATTTTAATCCACAAAATACTTCATTCAAAACTGGAAATATGTCTATGTGTTTAAAAATGAAGGTTTTTAATATGTTTTACCAGTTCTTATTTATGAATCTGAAACTTGGAAACTTAATAAAAGAGTAATACAAAGACTTCAGGCCACTCAACAAATTATGGAGAGATGCATATTATTATGAATAACAAGAAGAGATTGAAAACAAAATGCATGGGTGAGAAAACAAACAGGTGTTATTGACATCATTGAAAGAATTAAGACACTGTAATTAGTCTGAACATATAGCTGGAAGAGATGATAATAGATGGATAATTGAAATCTTAAACTGGATTCCAAAAGATTGTAAAAGTAGAATTAGATTGTATGTGAGATGGATTGATAAAATATGGAAATGTGCTGGTGTGATATGGAGAAGAGAAGCTAGAGATCAGAAAAAATGGATTGAACTTGGGGAGATTTTAACCTGTAGTGGATAAATAATCATTAAAAATAATGATGATGATATCAAATATAAGCTCATCTAACACTAAATCTTTCAAAAGGGCTAAAGTAATCATAAAGTTTGAATTCAACAGAAGAAGATACATATTTCCCCCCAAATTTTTATAATTGATTTTAGTATAGTATTACATAATGATTAAAAATTATTATATAAATTTAGTCATGGAACAAATAAGTTTGAATACATTATAACAATTCTAAATCACATTCCAAAAAATCATTTTTTAACAAATTTTCAATTAGTACCCTTTTTCTCCTATCAATCCAAATTTACTGGCCAAATTAAATAAGGTTTCTTCAATTTTATATCCACATTTATATATGGTAAACAAATCAAGACATTGATATTTTTAAAGTGTAAAACTGTAAAATGTCAACTTAAAAATTGTAAAAAACAATGAAAATAAAAATTCTGATAATTATAACAAATTTGTAAATTAATATGTAACACTGAGGTTATAAATTTACTTATAGATAACTAAACCCAATTAAATGATTGCCACAATTCATGAATCAGATTTCCCAAGAATCATTTCATAATGAGAAACTGGACTTTATTTATAAGTTTATTAGAAACTTTATTCTTTGGGAATCTGATTTCTGATTGGTTGTCATAAAACAGCTTTATTATAAATAGGTTTGATTCACAATGATACACTTTTTAATAACAATAATTTATTTACAGATTATGAAAATTATTACAATAATGTATGAACTATATTTTTTCTTGAATTTTTAATTTGATAAAGAGTGGAAATTAAAAGATTATATCCATGTAAATAGAGATAACTTTATGTTTTGATTATGCTGGAAAACTATCAATTATTACTATTTGACAATATTATTGAAGCTAGATAATTTTTTTTTGTTACTTTATAACAGTTCTTTTGTTGGGGTTTATAGAAGTAAAACAAAGGCCTCTTTCACTTCAAGCCCAAGCTATTATAAGGTTTTAAACCCAGAGCTATTTTCTAGGTTTGACAATGTAAAAGAATATATATATATATATATATATTGTTTGCAATAATAAAAATCATCATCAGACTTAGTCAATTTATAAATAAGTTTATACTCTCAGCATTACATATTTAATAGTAATATTGAAGTTAATAGAATATTTAAACCCATTGTTTGAAATATAGTATTTGAATGGAGTTCTGTCAACTGAATGATCCTTGATATTTATTTGGGGCTCTAAAGGAACCAAGCTGGGCAACTTCTTATTGTCTATCCTACATTCTTTCTCATTGCAGCTGTTATTATTATGTGCTTATTCATGCAGTAAAGGAACACGGATGGGCTGTTTGTGATATGTGTCAGCCAGCATGGGAAATTTATTGGGTTTTTATTCCCAAGTTTACATTCAAAAACAATATGGTCTCTCACTTGCAAGACAGGTCTTAACTAAAATATTTATTGAATTTTCTTAAAAAACAGAATAAATGTGATTGTAAATGAATTTGTTTTTTAAACATATGATGGATAAAACTATATTATGGCTCTTATTTTAGAAATTGTAAAGTTTCCTGCTAAGTCAATGATAGGTAGGTAAAGATGATGGGTGTTAAGAATTTCCTGATTGCGTCTCAGTTTGGTATTTTTATGATGTTTTTTTAATTTTAAATACTTACAATTGCATGTCACTTTCATGTGCATAAAGTATATAAATTAGAATAACTGTCTAATATTAAATGGGACTGTGTGGAAATTTGTAAAGTTAGAAGACAAAGAGATTATTGATTTTAAAAGTGGATATGTATTTAACTATGAATATATAAATATTGTAAGTACAGACAGAGTGGAATTTTTGATTGGGAAAATATTGATAAACAACATTATGGATAATGATGAAATATAGGTAAAGAGGCAAGATAAGTTGCTTAAGTTAATGGAACATACAAAATAGTACCAACTATCTCAATGGAGTAGTACCATCCAGTGCAATCCATATAATCAATAGATGTCTGAAGGTAGGTGCATCAAAATCCATATCTAGAACCTACTCATCTAATATCCCCAAAATAAATTCTATCATGATTTTCATCAATGAGGAATTGGATCTAAGAATAATGCATTTACATGGATTGAATGCAATCCTTCAGCAGCCCACATTTTACTTTTTGGTTAACTCTAAAGCAGTGCTCAAGCTAGAAACTACTTTAGGAATGTTGGATGAGTAGGCACTGTATGGGGACTATCATGCATAAACCTTTTAAAATTTATTGATTATTATGGCTTCTAAACTACTCAGGAAGGATTTCTACTGTTTTAACAGATTGTGTAAGCATACAAAATGGTAATCGTAAACAAGCAAATTGCATATAATTAAAATTTATGCACCAACAAGTTTTAAATGTAATGAAGGAGAAGGTTTTATATGGATGTACAACTGACCAATATTTTAAAATTATTATAGAAGACTTTAATGCTAAAACTGGTAACCAATTCAAAGACGAACATGCTGTCGGTAAATTTGGATATGTAATATAAATGAGAGAGAATACTGTCTTATTGAATTTTCAGAAAAAAAATCATCTTATGAATTCTTTGAGCAAGGTGATAAATGAAAATTGGACATGGAGATGTCCAAAGGAAGGCACAACATAGTTAGTTTGCATTTTGCCTAAGAGAAAATATGTATTTCAAGATTAGAAGGTTCTTAGTAGATTAACACTAGTAGTGATCATCAGACAGTAAGATATAAAATATTATTAATGGAAAAACTAGAGAAACTAAAACTATTAAGAATGATTCCTAATCTTCAGAAAGTCTCGTAAGTTTAAATTAGAAGTTACAAATCATTTTAAAATGTTAACTGATTTTGAAGATGCATGTCATTCACAGAATTTATTTACTGTTATAGTTAAATATATTATAGGCAGTTGAAATATGTGGATTTCTCAATATCTGTTCTTAGCTGTCATTTTTGTTGTGTGGCAATGTATAGAAAAACATTGAAATTATGGCAGAAGCTGTCTATGAATATTTAATATAGCTTCCAATAATTTCATATAGGTTTAGCTCTGCTATTAATTATATATATTGTAATGGTTTAGAATATAGTCATAATGTCCATATATCATTACCATCTTCATTTTTAAAAATTATCAATTTGCTGCAGGGTGGGACCTTTTCAAGTTCAATCCATCTTCTCTGATCTCTAGTTTCACTTCTCTTCTCCTCATCATACTAGTGCAATTCCTTATATCATTTATCCATCTCACATTTTGTCTTATTCTAGTTATTTTACAAACTCTTGGAATCCAGTTTAAAATTTTAACTATCCATCTATCATCATTTCTTCTAGAAATATATTCAATCCAACTCCACTTCAGTCTCTTAATTCTATAATGATATCAATAACACTGGTTTCTTCTCTCACTCATGTATTTTACTTGCAATCTTTTTTGTTACTCCTAGCATGTATCTCTCTATACTTCATTGAATAGTCTAAAGTTTCTTTTCTCTTTTGTTGAGCATCTAAGTCTCAGATCCATAAGTAAGAAGTGATAAACCATATTTATTAAAACCCTTTTTTTTTTTCAAACACAAAGTTATATTTTTTTATATTAAGTTATTTCTATAGAAACCACTCTAACTAAGTTTAATTCTATGATTAATTTCTGCTATTATGTTCTCATTCATAGTATAAATCTGACCAAAATATTTGTGGTTGTTAACTTCTTCTAACTCATCATTATCAAATTTTTTTTTTTTTTAAATATCCATTGACCATTATTTTAGTTTTTTTTTTAAACATCTACCTCTATGCCTACTTCTGTACTTTCATATGATAACACTTGCAACATTCCATGAATCTCTAAAGCATTTTTGGAAACAATTAGACTATTTGTCAAATCCAGATGTCTTAAATATTTACTCTCTTAGCTTCCCATTTCAATCCACAAAATACTTATTGAAAAACTGCTGTAAGAAGAAGTCACTCTGCCATATAGCCTTCTTATTGTTAATCTTCCTGATATTGTTATATAACCTAACTATTGCAGTCACATTTTATAAATATTCTTACACAATATGACAATATCCAGGATTTATACCTTGATGATCTAATGCTTTGATCACTGAAGAAATGGTTATAGAATCAAATGTCTTTCCAAAACTAATGACAACTTATATTTATTGTCTCTTTCTGTAGTTCTTTTTCTCATATATATATATATATATATATATATATATATATATGGGGGGGTGTTTGTACATTTAAATAGAAGTAACCAATTTCTCTTGAGCACTAATAAATAATATATATATATGTGTGTGTGTTAATAAATAATAAAGAATAGGATGGCCACCTATTCTTTAAGTTGTGATGTATTTCAATGAACATTTACTGATTTTGTTGGAAATTAAATATGATAATTATATATTAGCCAGATTTTAAATGTTATTTAAATCATTTTCTGAAGTTACATTTATATATTAAACCACTTGTGTTTCCAATATTTATATTTTTGAAGTAAAATATCTGCTTGCTTTTTAACCAACTAGTCTTTTCACCTTTTTTTTCCAACTTTACCAAGTCGAACAATGACCCATGTAATACTAGACAATTATATAATAAATGCAGTCTTTCTTCACTTGAAAGTGTTATGCAGTTGGATATGCTTATGTATGAATTGTAAAAATTGCTAAATATGCAAGTTACATGAAGAAATTAAAGACAAAAAGTGTATAAACAGAATTATTTTATTGCTGCTCTTAAGAACAAAAATAATAATAAAAAAGAATTACCATGTTTCTTTGAAAATAAGACATAATCTTAAAATAGGCCCTAGGATGTTGCTTTAGGATGTTTGTAATATAAGCCATACTCCAAAAATAAGCCTAAGTTAGAAAGAGAAAGAAACTACTATACAAACAAGATTTCTCTGTCTTGCAAATGCTTTTTAATAAAATGGCAGCAGCACTGCTCCAGAAATTTAAAGAATGTCTAAGATCATTTGATCATTAGCCTGTTAAATAACCAATCAGAATGCAGACCCAATGCATGTTTGAACCTCTAGTAATAGTAAATATTTACTATATTGTCAAATGCCCTAGATTTTTTTTTTTCATTTAAAATGAAAATTAACCAGAAAGAATTACATTTTGGAATGACTAACTTTATTATATATATATAAATTATAACTTTTTGGGCTGTACCATGTATTATTTTTCATTAAACACCGATATTTCGATGGACTAGCATCCGCCATTATCAAGGTTAACTTTTGAAATAATACATAGTACAGCCCAAAAAGTTATAATTTATATACATCATACAACCGTGAAAACATTAAATTTAATATATATATATATATTGTGTTATAACAGATTAGCTTACAATTATACATACATGTGAAATAAAGAAACAATTTCAGAATTTTATTTGTTCTAAATTTTGTCACATATCTCATAATTCTTCAGTTACCATTTTGAATAAATGTAGATTCTTATAAATACATGAATGTAGACTTGTGCATTTTAAAAATAAGACATCCCCTGAAAATAAGCCCTAAAATGTATTTGGAGCAAAAATTAATATAAAACAGTATCTTATTTTCAGGAAAAGATGATGCATTTGTTTTAACGTGCAAACAATCCAGTTAGATAATTAAAGATAAAAAAGGAAAGAATTATGTTTTAGTTCACAGATTTCAAAAAAAGAAAATAATTAAGACTTATTATATATATATATTGTTTAAAAAATATATTTTTTTTAAAAAAAGAAGAGAAAGGAAAAGAAGAGAAAATATTTTTTAACAGTTAAAATGATACTTGCTTGTATTTTTTTCAATGTTATGACTAAAATAAATTAAGAAATGTCATAATTTTTAAAAATGTATATAAAATTGTTATCGAATAAAACCCAATTGGATGAAATAATTTTCAGATATGGTATTAAGCAAATTCAGATAGTTTATGCACTTTAATTAATTGAAAGAACATTACAAGCTATATAGGATAAAACAGTGAAAAACCCAAGTTAAATAATGCTCATTTTATGTATAAAAGATTATTAAAATTATTATTACTGCTTTCTGTCATGATCAATTTTCTTCACTCAAACTTGTAGTCTGTCCATTAAATTTCAAGTTATTAATTCAAGAGTTCATATGTGATGAATGAAACCCATGATACATTGCTGAATTCTCAGTTTATGTGTCCATTAGTCTAGAGAGAATATAGTTTCTAATGAATTATCCAAAGAACAAGTATCAAAAGTCTGAAATGAGACTGAACATAATCTGCCATTTTCTGAGTTGTGTTCACTCTCTCTCTCTCTATATATATATATATATATGTCCACAGATGGCGTTCTACCAAAAACACTGATCAAGCGTATGTTTCGTTTACATAAACGTCAGAGTAGTTAGTATTTACTATCTCTAACTATAATTCCACTTTCAGATCATGATTTCAAGCTATTTGCTATCATCAGTGAAAGACAGGAATAAAGAAACTAGATCTAAATACAAACTCTGAGCGTTTATGAAACAATTTCTATTCAGCTTGCAAGCGTGAATTTTTTAGACACGTACTGTCTTCAAACTCAGCATAGCAAACCAGATAGCTATATGGGTCTGATCTCAGTTCAGCATCACCACATAGTAGAAGCCTCTGCAATCTATATCATTGCAAGAAAGACCTCAAAGGTACATTTATGATAAACAAAAATGCAAGTTAAAAAACTTGCTAACGCTTGTATTTATGTCCACAGATGGCGTTCTACCAAAAACACCTATCAAGCGTATGTTTCGTTTACATAAACGTCAGAGTAGTTAGTATTTACTATCTCTAACTATAATTCCACTTTCAGATCATGATTTCAAGCTATTTGCTATCATCAGTGAAAGACAGGAATAAAGAAACTAGATCTAAATACAAACTCTGAGCGTTTATGAAACAATTTCTATTCAGCTTGCAAGCGTGAATTTTTTAGACATGTAATGTCTTCAAACTCAGCATAGCAAACCAGATAGCTATATGGGTCTGATCTCAGTTCAGCATCACCACATAGTAGAAGCCTCTGCAATCTATATCATTGCAAGAAAGACCTCAAAGGTACATTTATGATAAACAAAAATGCAAGTTAAAAAACTTGCTAACGCTTGTATTTATGTCCACAGATGGAATTATAGTTAGAGATAGTAAATACTAACTACTCTAATGTTTATGTAAACGAAACATACGCTTGATCGGTGTTTTTGGTAGAACGCCATCTGTGGACATAAATACAAGCGTTAGCAAGTTTTTTAACTTGCATTTTTGTTTATCATATATATATATATTGTGTCTGTACAAAATATATATCAAATGGAAGCCTTCTCTCATAAAGTATGTGCACCTGTAAATAGGAAATGCATGTGGACTGTGTTTACTTTTATAGTGTAAAGGCAGCTGAAAAAGCTTAAAACTAATTTTTCTTAAGAAAAATAGAGAAAATTACTGGAATACATTTTTTAATACGAAAATGAAAAAAATTATAAAGGATGGGGAAAACATTAAGATTAACAAAGAAGACATTCAACCAAAGACTGTTAATCAAAAAAAATTTGAGATGTTTGTTAGAAGTGATCACGTAGCATGTAATAAAAATTATCATTACATGCCTGTGTGAGTTTTTGTTAAGCTAAAACTCCCAGATGTAATAATATTTTATTTTATTTGTAATAAATTAACTAGAATCAGTGTTAAATCACTAAACATCACATGATCACCATTTCTTATGCTTGCACATAACTGTTATTAACACAAGCAAAACTGTAGTGTCACTCAGTGCCAGCCAGAGTAATCAATAGATGCCAGAAGGCGTGGGCATAAAATCCTCATCTAGTGCCTACTCATCGAATGTCCCCAGACTAGTTTCTGGTTTGTGAACTTCATCAATGAGGAGCCTTGGACCTGAGAGCACTGCACCTAGATCTTAGGATCTAACACAATTCTCCAGCAGTCACTTTTTATCTCTACTTAACTACAAAACTACGAGAATAAAATTGAAAACAGTTATGTGCAAGCATAAAAATGGTGATTATGTGATGTTTAGTGGTTTAACACCAATCCTGCCTAGTAAGATAGTGGTGGCTATGGTTGATAAAGAGCCAAAGATACCAAAATGTATGGGTACTTATCTGAGTTCAGACCCATATGACTATATAAGTTATTGAGCTTAGATTGAAAATAATATTGTGTTTACAAATTTTATTCTCATAGTTTTGTAGTTAAGTACAGATAAAAGGTGGCTGCTGGAGGGTTGCATTAGATCCTAAGATGTAGGTGTAGTGCTCTCAGATCCAAGACTTCTCACTGACGAAGGCCACAAGCCAGAAACTAGTCTGGTGATATTGGATGAGTAGGCACTTGATGGGGATTTTATTCACAAGCCTTCTGGCATCCATTGATTACTCTGGCTGGCACTGAGTGACACTACTATATGGAGAGTTTTGCCTGTGTTAGAATCAGTGTTATATGTTTGTACTGTGGTTAAATAAAAAGTAAGTTCATTATTGTGTAATATACTTTTTTTGTTATTTGTTAATCTGGCCTCTGTTCTCTTTCTTTTAATTTTCCATCATTTACATTTAATGAACTTTCCCCCATAAGGTGGATGAATTGTCTGTAAAATATTTATTTTAAAATGGTTAAAATTATGATAGTCAAAGAGACAATATTCCTTTTACTGAACTGAGGTATTCATGGTATGGTTTTAGTAATGCTGAAGCATGTTTAAACTCTTCCCATTAATATTTATGGTGTTTGTTACATTTTTAAATCTAGTATAAAATCAATATTCATTGGATGATTTCTTTTAGATAATTAAAAATGGATAAATAATACAAAAACTCTGTCAGATAATGAAAATTATTCTTCATGGATAAAGTGTGGTAAACAGAGTATCTAAATTCAAAAAACATTAACCACAAAACCTATTTGCCAAGTGCTTTCGATACAATGCATCAGAATCATGGTGACATATTGGAACTGAACAGTTTAATATTCGAATGCATGCTCAGTGGAACACTAGTGTTATTGCTGATTGCAAAGCTAAAAACATTATCAATCAGTGTAACACCATGCATGGAACATGAACTGTTCAGTTCCTTTATGTCATCATGATTCTGGTACATGGTACCAAAAGTGCTTGCAGATAGTTTTTGTGATTGTTTTTTTTTATTTTTAGCTACTCTGTTTGTCACACTTTATAGGTAAAGCACACTTTTAATTAAGAATGGGTTTAAAGACCTTGAAATATGGCTGTGGTTTATTAGATTTATATAATTAGTGCCAGTCTGACCATTAGTACAATTTAAAAAAATATTTAAAAGTTAAAATAAATTATATTTCTCCTTTTTTCTATGTAACGCATTACATATTTCATTTCCAAAGTGTGGGATAGAGAATAAGTTTTCTCCCCCATTCTCTTCTGAGATCCTCTTCATTTCATGAGAACATTGCAAGATTTTCATGGGTTGCATATATAAAAGACATATTGTGTGGATTCATCCGTGTTAAAAAATTTAAATATTGATATACCGAAGTTTCGACTTCATCTACCCTTGTGTGATCAAGTTGAAACGTCGGTATATCAGTATTTAAATTTTTTAACATGGATGATCCCACAAAATATGTCTTTTATATATATAATTTGTTAATATTTATGGACATATAAATATTACTTATTAGTGGCTCATTAAAATAGGTTAATTCTTTTTAAACTTTCATATATATTAAGTTATAAATATTTATCATTTACTTTTATAAAAATAATCTAATCTTAATGTTATAGATTATTAAAGATAAAATATTTTTTTTTATTTTGTAATATATAAATTTAATTTTAGTCATATTTAAATTTCGGAGAATATATACATATCACAATTGCAAACAACTTCAATAAATGTTCATTTAAACATATCACAGATTAAAAAAATAGACAGATAAAGAAGAATGGTGAATAACCTAGTGTGACTCTACATAATGTATGGAAACCACTAATCAACTTTGCTCTTAGAGAAAAGTGAAGGACCTCGTAGATAAGTATATGATATTTCCACTGGATTTTACCTTTGGCAAGATGGCTGTTGGTTAGAGTGTTAGCTTAAAATTGAATACTCGTGAATCTAAGGGTCCTGATTTGATTCCCATGCTAGTACTGTTAATGGTCAGACCAGCAAGACCTGAAAAAAAGAGGAGCATGATATCTCTGGAACTAACCTGTGTGCTATTACTAGTAGTTGAATGTAATTGGAAAATATAACTAAAGTTAATTTTTTCTAAAGACATTCAATTATTAATATTAGATGATGGAAATAGTCCATTATATGAATACAACTAAAATACCATTGCCATAAATCTTCAGGAAAACACTATTTTCTTCATATTACTGGTGATATACTGATATGTGATCAGATATAGAAAAGATTAAGCCATTTTCATACAACATTCTCAATGTTATATATAGAGCTTGCAAAACATACTCTAAACAAGCTTTGTAGAATACCCCCAACCTCAGACCGGTTTCTGCTACTGGCCTCCTCAGTGAGGTGCTAGGATATTCAATCATTAGATTAAAAATACCAGGACAAACCTAGCACTTTATCTAATGTATAACTATTAAGTAGAAACTCTGAAATTTTTAGACATCCATATGTCTTCCAATCCAGCTATCTAACTTAAATAGCCATATGGGACTGAACTAAGTTCAGATACACCATATATTAATAGCTTTAGCAATATAAATCGTCAAAGCCATCATAGCAAAAAATAAAAGTACAAAAAAATCAAGTCAGATGTCACATGACCTAATTTAATAAAGCTTGTGTTTACAAATGTTATATATAGAGCTCGCAAAACAAACTCTTAATAAGCTTTATAGAATGCCTCCAACTTCAGACCGGTATCTGTTACTGGAGTCCTCAGTGAGGTGCTAGGATAATCAATCATTAGATTTAAAATACCAGGAAAAGCTTTAGCTAATATATAATTATTTAGTAGAAACTCCGAAATTTTCAGACATCCATATGTCTTCCAATCCAGCTATCTAATTTAAATAACCATATGGGACTCAATATACTGTACATATAGCTATTTGTACATAAATTTACTGTATGTGTGTCAATTTTTTTTGTCTGAAAAATATATTTATGAAATACGGTAACATAAACGGGTCAGGTTGATCGAATTCTTACATTAGCAGTTTCTCATATGTTGACACTTGTTGCCAACTTTAAGTATATATATTGCTTGGAACTTTATTATGAAAATATAAAGACTTTAATATCTTAATAGACATTTATAATTTATACATTCTCTAATGATATGTCTCCTTTAACTGCAAAGATATTTAAGTGATTAAATTGTTGCAAATCAAAAGAATTGAAGTTGTTACCAAAATTAAATATAATTTCCTAAGAAGCATCCTGCTTGTGTGACATTGTGAAATGTATTACGCAAGAAAATTATTTTTATTTCAACATTTTTCTATCTGCAATATTAATTCAGGTGATTTCCTGTTTTTTAATTTGTTTTGATCGATTTTTTATTCTTTCAAGAAGTTCTATTAATAGAAATAAAAGGAAAAACATAAATCCTTTAATATTTCATTTTCTACTAAGGCAAAAAAAAAAAAAAGGATTTTTTTTTTTGACAATTTATTTTCTTTTTAATCAATCATGTCCGTATGTTCTTTCGATAAAACTTAATTTTTGTTTATTTTTTCTTATAAAACATTGCCTGGATACATAACAGGTAAATTCTGAATTAGATTCTAAAGTTCTTAGCCGATACAGAAAAGATGGAAAGATAGTACAAGGAAATAATCTTGTTATATTCACTACGAGAAAAATCAAACGTTCTTTTTATTTTATGTATCGTAAAAAATGTCTACAATATTTAGATAATAACGATTAATATTTTTACTTGTATTTTTCGTTTCGAAGTTTAAATATTTAATTAGAAAAATACGATTTTTTTTTCTATATTTTTTTTACTTAAGCAAAATCCTTGGTTTGACTTTAGCGAAAAGAAAAAAAAAATCGAATCCCAAAATGGATGAAAGATTTCAATTAGTTTGTTTCAAACAAAAATGGAAATTTTTCTGCATTATAGATAAATCATCATCATTTTAAAAACTTCATTTGCATACATACAGCCGTACTCCAGAAAAGGCAACGAATATACAAATTAGAAAGGAAAAATAAAATAATACTAATACCGTTTGATCGTAGAAGATGATGAATTTATGACATTTTAGTAACATTATTAGTAAGAAAAAACGACAAAAAATAATAATACATCCAAAACATCAAAGTTAAGAATTTAGATAATTATAAGAATCAATTCGTGAATAAACGCTCCTTATATATACACCCACTGTGAATATACAACACATATCTTGAGATATGCAGCCACGTGGACTTAATCTTAACGTACACCATTGTAACCAGTGGTCATAAAAATTAGGATATGATCTTTGTTTAGTATCCAATATTTTTCATTAACCATATTTTAAAATGCATAGATAATAAATCAGCCACCCAATCAAACACTAATCCATAAAAACAGTTTAAATGTAACAGCACTTATCATATCCTAATTAATTCACTATTTTACCATAATTCACTTTGAATCTGTTATAAATAACATACACATATATGTATATAGATATGCACTATTAACTCTCTTAATACCAACTAATGGATAATATGCATATATGTAATAGGAGCCATATCCCTAAACTGATATAAAGTATGTAACCCCTTACATCATTAATAAAAAGTATGTTGAAAGTAGTTTATCTTGAGATATTGTGCTTTAACTTCGATTCCAGTTAACATTATATTTAGAATAAATTAAACACATTGACTAATTGTGGGTATGCATTTTCTTCATTGGAGCGATGCCTTGCCTGGAAGTTTGTTGCAATAGGTAGCCTTAGGATCAGGAGGTTCCAGAATCAATTTCGGCACTCAGAGATCCAGTGCTCAAACTTTTTATGAACTCTTCAACAAAGGAGCTATATGCCTTTTTTCGATTGGAGAGATATAATTTCACTTATTTTGTGAATGAAAGCAATCAATTGCAAATTTCATTTCCTTATAATATCCTTGAGATCGTCTTTATATCAAAAATAATATTCTCTTTGCATATCTTTGTAGAATTTTCAGATCAACTCTGTATAAAAAATGAAATTATTTATTTCCTTAAAAACTATATTCAAGTTAGCAGTAAAATATATTATTAGGACATCAGCTATTATTTATTTCTCTTTTCACACTCATTCCAAAGAGGTGTACTTTTAAAACAATAAATGTTATAGTATTACTCTCATCAAGCTGAAATGCATATCAATTGATCTTTATGAAAATTCTAAAATCTTACAAGAACCTAAATTAATTTTGCCTAATGACTTTATATTACTAAACACCACATGATCACCATTTTTATGCATACACAAACTATTGTATTAGTAAGTACTAACCTCTTAGCATTTGTTCTTATATAAGTTTAGTATATTTATGTAATTTTAAATGAGGGAGTGGTGCTTATATATATTTATAAAACAAATGATAAGAATCACCATTTAAATATTAAAAGAATCGAAACCAAGCTTTAGTTTAAACAAACATGGAATGAAAACTCACTTGTAATATCTGTAAGTACTAAATAACTCCTTTTATATGTAACTGAACAGAAAGTAGCTGAAACTTCCAATGAGTTATATAACGTAAATAAATTCTCCAAAAAAAAACCAGATGATACCACATATTACCAAATTCTTTAAAATTATTAATGTATAACAAAAATGTATTTTTTATTACAACACCTTTTCTATTTGCTATTGTCATGGTTGACACTAATGGTGAATAATAATAATAACTCATGCTGAAAATGGCAGCCAAATATTTATTATTTTTTGTTCTCTTTTTTCACAGTCTAGATGTTTTGCATCTTGGAAATTTGTATTTTATAAGCACACTTTACTAAATATTTACCTCATGACCCAAATTGTTCTTTTATTTATTTATTTTTTTGATAGATTTTTATGTGTTTTTGATATGAAAATAAAAATACACAGGTACTTGATATATTGTTTTTAGAAATTGGGACCCTATATAGGAGGTTGATTGGTGGTTGCATTAATATTTCAAATAGTTATCAGAGATCCTTAAAGATTTCTTGTAGGTGGGAAACTCTTGGAGTAGAACTCGATAAGTATACAATTTTTGCTGAGTTGAAACATTGGTCCTAAATCTAGTTCCAAATTTGTGTATTACTGCCTTATTAAAAGGTCACAATTCACAGCTCTCGGTTTATGGCATTGTTACCCATCTTTGCTTCCTCAAACCTGAAGTCTTCTTGGAATAAAAAAAGAGAGCAAAATATCAAATATCTTGTAAATTAAGGGCTTGAAGAAATTTATCTAAAAAGACCTAATGTAAGGCAGCTGTAATATCCAATTTATTTTATTTAGTATCTGATTTTCATAAAGAAGCAAAATATCACAAAAAAATCTGTAGAGAATTTACTTGGAAATATAAGATTCACTAATGAATTGTTATGTCTTCCAATTCTTTCACTAAAGGATAAAATCAATAGACTTTAAATATGTGATTGATTTTCAGTTTAGTATTTTTTACATCTACGTAGATCAATAATTGCTAAATTCCATGTATAAAACAGATGGATTAAAGATCACGAGTTTTAATAAATCAGTTGATAAGATGCTGGCCAATTATAACAGTATTTATAAATTAATCAGGGTAATAGAACCTACTGTCTTTGCTTACCTTATACAACAATTATTTTGAAGAATCTTATGATGTCCGGAGTTGATGGACCTTACTAAAGAATGATATAAATTCTTTTAGCAACACTGCTACTCGTCTGCAAAAGGAATCAGTCAGTGAATAACCTATCATTTAAATTAAAAACAAAGTTACATCTCTAAATATATTTTCTAAATGTTAGTTTAATTAAAAACGCTAATACTTATTCTATTTACTTAACAATAGACATAGAATTTGAATACGGAAACCTCATTATTAACATTTGTTGTATTTTGATTTACGAGTGGCAAACTCACTGCACCCACATCAGCAACTTCAAATAAATGCAGCAATGATTATCAAATCATTTACTAAACTAGAAATTGTCTATATCACAGATATAAACTATGTGTGGGGGTGTGGAAGTTATTTATAGTAATATGCTTCACGGGATCAATCACGTCCGAATACGTTACTAAAACGGGAAATACTTATATTCATAAAACCATATTTAATCGACCGTAAAAATCATTTATGCGCGATTAAAATTATTAATATATATTTATTAAAAATTATATTTTACGATTAAGTTGTTATAAACTTATGTGTGTATAATTATTATATTTTCCTATAATAATTGTTTGTATATGTAAATTTTTAATGCATACAAGATTTTTTTAATAGAAACAATCCTTGAAGTTAAAGATACATGCATGAAGTGGAGTAATATTTTAAATTTATGCACATCTAATGGTCGTTTTACGATAATTTATTTTTGTTTGCATGAATATGCTAATAAAAAAACCAAGCAGGAATATGCTATATAGAATCAAGCCTTCTATTCACAGCTGGGAGTACTCTTTTATTTCTGATCAATATATTTTTATCAACTCTTGTAATCTTTTTATACTAAATTCGTTTTCTTACATAGATTTTGTTTCTAATCTAATACAATTTTAAGCTAACTTGTCTAAGTGATTTATTAGTTTTTCTTTTTCTTAAAGCACAAGTGTCTGTTGAACTCATAGTGGACTCTCTAACCCAGAAGGAACGGGGGAAAATTATTCCAAAATAATATTTTATAATAAGAACTCACATTTAAGCTGTCACGGTACATATGGATTCACTTTTCTTTTAATGCTTTACCTTTTATAAACATTTAATTTTATATATGTAAGTAATGTACATATATCAGAGATTAAATATAATTGCTATAAATCTTGTATGTGGTGAAAATAAATATTTGTTCTCAATATATATATGTTCAATAAAAATACAAAACTATTTATGATGGTCCAAGATTTATTAGGATTATGATTTTTTGCAACATTTTATAACAACTTATGTAGTGAATTTATGTGACATCAGAAAACCAAAGTTAACACTTACTAGCGATGTAATCAAAATATCTACTCTATTTTGTTCTATATCTTGTATATGGTAGCTGGAAGAGTTGGAAAATGGATGGAAGAGAATAATGTAGTGGGGGAAATGCAAGGAGGTTTTAGGTCAGATAGGCATATAGGAGATAGTTTGTTTGTAGTTACACAACTTATGGAGATGAGTAGGAATTCGGGTAGATCATTATATATGAGTTTTATAGATATAGAGAAAGCATATGATAGAGTAAATAGAAATAGATTGTGGGTAAGATTAGCCAATTTGGGAATGGATGAAGCTTTAGTAAATATTATTAAGAAATTATACGAAAATAATTATTATACTGGGGTGGGATTATGGCAAGGATGCCCTATGTCACTGATTTTGTTTTTGCTGTTTTTGAGTGAAATGGAGAAAGCAATAGAAAGACTAGGAAGAGGGATAGAGATACCGTCAATAGGTGGCAAAGGAGTATATACTTTGTCGGGTCTTTTTTTTTGCAGATGATATCTTTTTATGTGCAGAAAGAAGATATGGATATTATGTTGAGAACATGTGCAAGGGTAGGTAAAGAGATAGGGATTAAATTTAGTGAAGAAAAATCAAATATAATGATGGTGAATACTGGGGAAAGAGAGGATGTAGTTTTTTTATTGGGGGATATAAAGTTAAGTGTGGTGGATAGATATAGGTATTTGGGAATATCTTATGTAATCAGGAAAATTGCTTGGATGAATGGGAGAAAAAATTTGTAAATGAAGCAAAGAAAAGAAAGGGTTTGGTAAATAAACTAACAGTATTTTCATATAATAAATATGATGTAGCTAGAATTGTATGGAAGAGAGTTGCAGTAGCAGGGTTAACGTATGGTAATGATGCATTATGTGTTAGTAAAAGGATTTTAGATTATTTAGAGAAAGTACAAAGGGAAGTAGGAAGACATGCATTAGATGCAGAGATGTGGACAGCAAAGAGGCAATTCAAGGAGAAATGGGATGGTCAAGTTTCTATATGAGAAATGGAAAAAGTAAAATGAAAATATTTGGTAGGTTGCAGTTTATGGATAGTAAAAGAATAACCAAAATAGTGTTTAATTGGGTTATGAGTAAAGGGCAGGTAACAAGATGGGTGAGAAAGGTAATGCGGTATGCAAAAGATTTGGATAAAGAATTTATATCGGTATACTTGTATAAAAGGTGGGATGATTGTGTTAGGAGGATTGTTGAGTGTTATCGTGGTAGGGAATGAGATAAAAGAACAGAAGGATTAATAAAAAATAGGGAGTTGGAGAGATGGAGAAGTAGTATGGAGGGTAAGAAGAATTTAAATATATATAGAAGTAAACGGAATATTGGAAGTGAGTTAATTTATGATAATAGTAAGGAAAATAGTTTATATTTAAAGCTCGAACAGGATCTTTAGCAACAAGAGAATATACATGTAAATGGAAAACTATGGGTGATTTAGTGTGCAAATTGTGTAAGGAAGGTATAGAAAATATTAGGTATCTGTTGATTGAATGTAAATGCTTGAAAGCAGAAAGGGTACAGATAATGAAGTTATGGGAGAATAGGTATGAACAAAGTGACTATAAAGAAAGTGAGTTATTAGTTTTTATGCTGGGTTTGCAAAAAGATAAGGGGGATTTAGATTTAAAGGCTATAGAGTTGACAAAGATTATGTTGTGGAAATAGGATGGGACAGAATATGGGAAGACTTAGAGTGGGGAATGGAAAATAAAGTGACTAACAGGTTTATCTCGGCATAGTTGCTGAGATATTCTTAACTTCATTTAAGGAGAAGCGAAATATATCACATCACATCAGGAGAGTTTATTTATGTTATATATAAAATGCTAAATCACCCTTCTAAACATTATGTTTTTCAGCAGTACCCTCTGTAAACAAATATAAAGTCTAAATTTCGGACAGCATGACTCAAATATGATACCCCTTTTCAATTGCATGTTGTAATGATGTTATATATTGAAATTTAGTCTTGTTTAAAACAATGGTATAAATGAAATTAGGAATGTTCTTAAATTGCTAATAAATAAATATGTTTAACTTACATATACAAAAAAAAAAGGCTATAACATTAGTGATTTTAATCTTTGCTATTTCCTAATATAAAATATATAGGAAAAATATTCCTGTGACTTAGCATTTTGTATTTGAATTTTCAGCTAAAAATATGCAATGGGATATTTTTTACAATATATAGACTACTCAAATAAGTATGGAAAGATGCATGTTAGGGAGTAACAAGAGAAATCGAAAATGCAATATATAGGTAAGAGAACAAACTGGCGTTACTAACCTCAGTGAAAAAATTAAAAGACTGAAATGGAGTTGGCTGGACATATTGCTAAAAGAGATGATAATAAATGGCTAATTGAAATTGTAAACTGCATTCCAAGAGATTGTAAAAAACCCAGAGAGAGACTACAGGTGAGATGGATGGATGAAATAAGAAAGTGTGCAGGGGTGATGTGGATAAGAGAAGCTAAAGATCAGAGAAGTTGGTTTGAGCTTGGAAAGACCTTCTTCATGCAGTGGATTGATAATGGTTGATGATGATGGTGTACCACAATATAATAAATGTCAGCTAATAAAATATTGTAATAAAATGCAAGTATATGCCAAATAATGGTAAATAAAATAAATTCCAATATAAACCTTAAATAATAATAGTACTTTCAATTCTATTCATAATTATTCTCAACTAAACTGACGTAATTTCAAAATGTTAACAATATAAGTTGTTATACAAAAGAGTATCAAAAATAATTCAAAAAGATAAAAAGAATAAAGATGATTCATCTAAAGAATCAGTGTTTTGTGATCATGATAGAAAATATAAATTTAATTTTGTTATGAAAAAAATTAAAATTTTAAATCAAGAAAGAAATAATGAAAAAAGAAAAATTAAAAAGGCATTATAAAAATACGATAATAAACAGACCATCAGTGAATATTAACATTAGTGAATTATGGGATATGTAAATCGACATGTGGGTTCCAGTTGATGCTGTTTAAGCTAATTTAGTTGAGAATGATTATGAATAAGACAGGGTGACTCCATATCTCCAAAACTTTTTACAGCAGTGCTGCAAAAATATTTTGTGGATTAAAATGAGAAGCTAAAGGAGTGAAAGTGAATGAAGATTATTTAAGACATTTAGATTTTGCAGATGATATAGTTGTTTTTGCAAATAATGCTTTAGAGCTGCAAGAAATGTTGCAGGAGTTATCAGATGAAGGTTCTGGAAGTAAGACTAAAGATAAATGTTAAAAAGACTAAAGTAATGTTCAATAGATTTTCTCAAAATATGAAAATAAAGATTGATTATGATGAGTTAGAAGAAGTTAACAGCTACAAATCCCTTGGTCAGGTTATTAAAACAGATGGAAACATAATGGATGAAATTAATCATAGAATTAAACTTGGTTGGAGTGCTTTTGGTAGAAATAACTTGATACTAAAAGGAAGCATGCCTACGTGTTTGAAAAGGAAGATTTTTAACAAATGTGTTTTACCAGTTCTTACTTATGGATCTGAGACTTGGACACTTAATAGAAGAGCAGTACAGAGACTTCAGAACACTCAAAGAAGTATGGACAGATGCATGTCGAAAACACAATATATGGGTAAGAGAACAAACAGGTGTCACGGACCTCATTGAAAAATTTAAAAGACTGAAGTGAAGTTGGTCTGAACATGTTGCTAGAAGAGATGATAATAGATGGACAACTGAAATCTTAAACTGGATTCCAAGAAATTGTAAAAGACCCAGAAAGAAACCACATCTGAGATGGATGGATGAAATAAGAAAGTGTGCAGGAGTGATGTGGAGAAGAGAAGCTGATCAAAGAAGATGAATTAAACTTGGAGAGACTTTCATTCTGCAGTGTATTGATAATGATTGATGATGATGATGAGTGAGTATTTTGATCTTTACCAATGAATTAAACACTAAACATTTTCGCATTCCTTTAATCACTGGATTATGTAGCTAACAAAAGATGGCCAATTGCATTAGTGATAGCAGAGGCTGACCATAAATCAATTCCACCATTAAAGAACCATAACAGAAAAATGACCAGGTACATTTTTATAACATTAAAATTTTTTGTTTAAATTTAAACTTTAAAAAAATTGTTAAAGTAACCAGGAACAATGGCCTTTCAGGCCGGCTAGGAAATAATTTGGCCACTAATAAATCGTAATACAAAAATGGCCAGATATATTTTTCATATTTATTTATACAATATTAAAATGTTTTGTTTAATGTACATTAAATATTAAAAAGTTTGTTAAAGCAATTAATTAAAAAATAACATGGCCTTTATAAGCTGGGTACATCTAGTAATTATATAAAACTGTATTTACATTTGGATTGTAACTACTTTACCCTTATTTTCAAGTTTACTAGATATATTAATCTTCATATACATCTGAGACAGATCATGAAAACTATCATTTAGCATTGGATGAGCAATCTTGTGAATAAACAGATGCTTAAATGTCTAGCAGCAGCATTTGATTTATTAGTCAAGACCTGAAATTACATATAATGCTGAAAAATGTTGTATGTTATTATATATATATATATATATATATATATATATATATACACATAAACACCTGAATATATATATATATATATATATATATATATATATTCAGGTTCTTCTGTGTATAGTTTTTTATAGTAAAATATATATTAATATTTCATCTGGGTCCCATTTGCCTCAGCTAAGTAATAAATATTATGAAAGTTTATTACCCATTTGATGACCAGTCTGACACAGATAAAATTTTTATATATTTACTAATAAATTATACACAGATGAACCTGAGTAATATTTCATTTATATCTGTAGTCCATGAAAATCATTGTTTTATCATATATATATATATGATTAAAAGTCTGGCAAAACATAGACAATCTCAACATCAATAACAATCAACAACTTCATACAGTTGTCAAGGTAACCTCCATTTAATAATATATATATATCAATACAACACATAAAGTTGATTTGAAATATTGGACTAAATCTCCAACGGTTGCTAAGCATCAGACGTTTTGTCAAACTGATAGTTAACATACAATTAACATTTAAATATTACTAAATCCAGGTGATATAAAGTTGTACAGTAATTACCAAGACTGAATTAAAGATCACAGCCAGATGTAAACAAAGACTACTTCAGTGTGATTAAGCATTCATTCTCATGCATAAGAGATAATTTTCACTCATTTCCAACTATTTATGAATTATAATTTCAAAGTCATATGTAATCAGATTAGTGAATACAATAGCAAAATGAATATAAATATTGAAGTGACCAAATTTCCAGCAACTGTTAATCACAAAGCATTATTCTTTTTACCAAACTATCAGTATGTTTAAAATGGCCATTTTCGTTGTCACACGCACACACACACACACACATATATATATATATATATGCATATTTATTTTTATAGTGCATAATTTTAAGACTCACACATAAGTCTGTGTTATTATTTAAAATGGCCACTTTAGTTTTCATATATATAGGTGTGTTGTGTATGTGTTTATTTTTATAGTGCATAATCATAATTTTAAGTACTCACGCATAAGTGTGAGTTGTATTATGTTTATTTTTATGTTGCGTTATTATAACGCATTTAGTATCTCTTTTACACGTTTGAAGTCACCATGGGAAATAATGGGGAAAAAAAAGATATTTGGGAGGTCATGTGATGTTTAAACACCAAGAGTACTCAAGTTGATGCATGACCTACGCATTTTTAGCACTTGAGACTTCCACTATGATTATAGTTCAACGGAAGTATTTTTTAAAAATAAGAGTTTATTACAGAGTTTGAAAAATAAAATAAAATGTGTTTTTAAAATCTTTATTACAGTGGCGGAATTCTGTGTTTGATTTATTTGTTGTTTTATTTTCGTCGTGATTTTTTGCAGGTTTTTAAGGTGGACGATAGATCCGGACAAAGTAAAACCTCAGGATGTGGCGATAGTTTTTCGTGCTTTCAAACAAACACCTCTGAGCCGCACAATTGCCTTCCAGTTCATGCAACAACATTGGGACCTCATTGTTGAACGGTATTTCAATATATAATTATATGCCAAATTTGTATATTCTATCATTTTGTTTATTATAATCAACCCATTTAAAGTCATTTAATTATTCCATGATTGAGTTGTGATTTTTACATCTACAATTTAAGATTAATTAGACGTGCCACTTAACATTAAAACGTTTTGAAATTATTTCAATAATTTGAAAAAAAAGTCCGACTTCTCACCAATCTTTAAATCTTAGATCATACGCAGAAAAAATTATACTAATGGTTTATAATAGCATATATTGCTACTTAATGATGTTAAATTGTTTGGGCAAACACTGTATACGAAGTAAAACTACATCTGAATATTTCAAAGTAGCCAAAGGCTTATCCAACAACTTCATATATAAAATTTGTGAAAGAATAGACATTACTCAGTCAGTTTTCCAATTTTTAACTGGTCAGGATTTGGGTGTTTTTCATATTTATATTTGCTCATGTTTCAAATTTTTTATTTGGTCAGGATTTGGGTGTTTTCCACATTTATATTTGCTCATATTTCAAATTTTTTATTAGGTCAGGATTTGGGTGTTTTCCACAATTATATTTGCTGTGGATCAGTTTCAATGCATAAAATAAATTTTAAAATAATATAAATCATCAAGCTTACATGGTTGAAATGACTTAAAGTCATGACCTTGGAAGGAAAATATGCTAATTATCACATCATATTACCTGCAATGCAATCTCTAAATCAATGCATTTGTAATGAAGCAATGTAGTTTAGCTATTCACCATAAAAATTTTAAAATGCTAGCATATGAGGGAGTACTCAAAATTAACTGGAATTATTCTCTGGTTCACTTGCCTGCTGTAGTACTTCTGCGCAGAAGCCCTTCTGTAGCAATCAGCCAAATGATAATGCCATGGGAAATTGTGGGGCCATATGGCACATTTTTTTTTGTAAAGTGCATTTCACATATTTATCAATTTTTTTTATAATTGTTGAAATGCTTGAATAATGTGAAATTCTGTTTTCATTTACAGAAAACATCAAGGAAAAAGTTCTAATACTTGAAACAGATTATAAGCAAGCTGATCTCATAAAAATACAAGTTTATGAGTGGTTTAATTGAAATCATAAATTTGCCACATCCCTAAAAAGCATCGCAAGTGAAGTCCAAATTCAAAACAATGTTGACTTTTTTTATTCCAATGACATTTTTTTCCCAAATTTAGTTTGTAATAATCAGGCATTTTGTCTGCAAGTTTTGAAATATTTACAAGATGTGGTAAAACATCCCATTTTTGTGGCAAATAAAAGAGGACAAATTCCACCCCAACAAATGCCATTTCTCAAAGTCTTGAGTGTGAAACATTTTTAAATCAAATTCAGCATGACTCAGCTTATTTATCAGCCATATTCACTCAATCTCACTTTGTGATTTTTTTAAAATCTCTTGGATGGAAAAAATGTCTTAATTTTTATTTTATTTTTGCAGACTGAGAACTGGGGTAAACTGATGGAGGTGTTAAAATGCACCATATTGTAAGTGTTTTGGATTACTTTGAAAAGTGGCAAAGAGGTTTAGACTGATGCATTGAATTAAATATAATATATATTTTAAAACTACTCAATTTGCAATACCTAAAAATAAATATATTATTTTTTATTGTAAAATTGCAGTTATTTTTGGGTCCCCCATTGCATCTGGGTCACAAACTATGACATGAAATATGATAATGCCTTTCATACCTTGTGAACCATCTTCAGTGCTCATGCTCCCTTAACAAAATTTTTCAAATCACTTGAAAACATTCCTTAAATTCATGAGTCAACATAATTTGTAATCATTTCAAATGTTTTATTACCATGTTACTCAGTTTAAAACAAAGTTTAATATTATCATAGAATAAGATACTAATCGGTCACATTTCATTGGGTAATTCATTACTTAGACATCTTAAAGTAGCAGCTTAAATAATGAATCACTTTTTCATAATAAAATATGACATATTATAATGGATTTAAGTGTGGTAAATATAAAAAATTAATAATAAATGGGTAATAAAATCACATATACATTTTTATGTAAACAATACTCTAGTGACAATGATTAATTAACCTGGTATGGATGGTTACGTTGTATGTAAATATTCCAAGGATATTTTAATTTTTTTTTCCTAGATTCAATTTAAAATTAATGTTTAGGTGTCAAGCTGGAAATCTTAATACCACTGATCATCATCACTTTAAATTACTATTATTATCAATGAATTTCCCCCAGTGCATTGCATAATTTCTCAGACTTAGTGGGTAGTAGTGAAAAAATTAAAAGATTGATGTGGAGTTGGGATGGGCATATTTCTAGAAGAGATGATAATAGATGGACAATTGAAATCTTAAACTGGATTCCAAGAGATTGTAAAAGACCCAGAAAGAGACTACATGTGAGATGGATGGATGAAATAAGAAAGTGTGCAGGGGTGATGTGGAGAAAAGAAGCTAAAGATCGGAGAAGCTGGATTAAACTTGGAGAGACCTTCATCCTGCAGTGGATTGATAATGGTTGATGATGATGAGTGACATACATTTGGAATGAGTTTGAAAAACAACAAACTAATTTGGGAAATAAAAACAAACTAATTACTTATTTTTTTAATTAAGGAATCATTTATTGGAATACAGATTAAACAAAATATATTAGATTACAGCTCTATTCATTTACATTTGTGTTAGTCTTTACTTATATTGGTTACAATTCAACTTGAATTTACATCTCTCATTTATCTTCTGCAGTTTTCTATTATATCTTGGTCTTCAGTTGCACCATGTTCATTCAAGCAGCCATTTTGCATTTGTCATTTGGCTCTATCTGTTTTCCATTCTCTTTGTTCTTTCCTTCTTTTCCATTTCTTTCCTTCTTTTCCGTTTCTTTCCTTATCCTTCTTCCTATTTTCATTCTTTGTTTTTTCTTATCTCTTTCTTCTTCTCTCTTCCTTTTTTTCTCTTCTAGTTTCAGTTGACATTTCTTTTTGCAATAAATTTGGTAAATAAAAAAATAAGCTAATAATTTATTTGCACTAAATCTGAAATTATTGTATATACTTTTTGAACTAGTATCATATAAATAGGATGAATATCTTAAAAAAAATATATTGAAAAGAAAAAATATTGTAATAATAATAAACATAAATATTAAAACTTAAGGATTTATGGTTAAATATAAAGATCAGATCTTTAAATCTCATACCATGGTTTTCCAGAGATATCATATGGCTGTTATATATGCATGCATCTTTAGCGCACAGTTCTGATTAGAATTATTATATTTCAGTGTTGATGGTGATATATAATGTATACAATCAGTTTTATGGAGGAATCCACTTTTTTTTCTTATGACATGATTTTTTATAGAGGATGCAATACCATACTCTAAGCAATTTCCACATTTATCTTTGGATTGTAGTCCAACTCTTTTACTGATGCTTGATGGCTGTAAATCATTTAATTGTTTTTCTCTGTAAGAAGTTGTCTATTTATGTTTAATTAAAAGATAAAATGGACAGGTAATGAATCTAACACCATCTTTCAATTGATAAAATTAGTAAATACAACCTTATTCATTAATCCTTCTTGGGGTATCACATTTAAGATTTTCTTTCCATAGGGAGATATTTTTAAGCTTTTTTTTGAATTTATTTTTAAAGCACTTTGGTCGTGTTTGATATACAATATATTTATTCAAAATTTCTCCATATTATTAATATATGCTTTATATTCAAATAACAACAATTGAGATCTTTATTTGTTAACAATATTGAGGTCAACTAAAAGTTATACGAGAGACAGAGCGCAACTACAAAAAGTTAATATCTTTTACATTATCAATCATTTTATTCCTGCTTAAAATGTATTTATATGATTTTACAGGCTAACGAATTCTAGTACACACTTTGTTTTTATAAAAGTGTTTTGTGATAAGAAAATGCCTTTCATTGTGAAGTTTATATCTACAATGTATTAGCAAACTATTGGGTATAGATGGAAACAAATAGTTTGCTATCATTTATTTTTTGTGAAACATGAATATGTTTTTCCTTCTCAAATATGTTTATAACTAATATGAAGAGATAAAAATCACATTATCAATAGGACAACAAAAAAACTGTACATCAGAGTCGATGCTGGGACATCCTGATTTCAAGTTGGATACTCCACTTACTGCTCCAAGCTGCACAGGTATGTTTTGTCTAAGATTAGTCAGTATATTTTAATGTTAAAATAACTGGAAGATTGTTCACATTTTAAAAATGTATTTTATCCTTTCATAATTTCTTTTTTATTATGAAGAAACTTTATTGATAACAAACTATATCCAAATATTAACATATTTATAGAATAATAATTTATGTTACATAGGCAAAAGTATGATGAAATTGCTACCATAGTGACACAGGTAATACATTATTTATTTAACTCTAATGAAGTGGTATAGGTAAAGTGTGATCTAAAATTGAAGACATATTCTAATATTACATAATCATGACAACAAAACTGAAGAAGAGTCCAGATATTTGTTTCCAAGTGTAAATCTAATAGAGAATGTTAATACTAATAAATGTTTAAGCTATGAGAGGGCACAACTGAGGTAGATTGTGTTGAATGCCAAGTTTTGGTCATGATGTTTCTGAGTAAAAATTTTAGTCTAAATATGTGAGTTGAACCATTTATTGTTATGTTTATTTTAGAGACTTTATGTTGAATTATTTCTATGACCATATATTAATTTTAAAAGTTTTTGAAAAAATTCAAATTATATTTAAACATTTCAAGTACTTTTAATTCTTTGTAATATCTTACAAGTTTGTTTATAACTCACCATGTCATTCTCTCTTATTTTATAAAATAAATATGTGCTTGGCACACAGATAACGAAGTAAGTAAAAGCAAATAATACTCTACAATTTAATAAACTGAGTGCTTTTGGGAGGGTTTATGCTTCCATAATCATAGCTACTAAAGTTTGGAGAACTATATAAATGTAATGTGCGAATACATGCAAATTAATGTAAAGTGATTAAAGATACCATTTTCACATGAGAGAAAATCCTGCATCTTGTCTGTTGATAGATGTTGGATCACATGCTATATAGTATGCTGCTTTTACCTTCCGTTTGGTGCCATTTCTTTCAGAACAAACAGCAATTGCTGTAGTTGGTTGGAAAACATGTCCAGTGGCCCTTTCATGTTTGGTGAAAATTGAATTACCTTCTAGTTTAGTTTGTATATTATATTTTTATAGTTCTCCACACTTTAGTAGCTATGATTATGGAAGCATAAAGCCTCCCGAAAGCACTCAGCTCATTAAATTGCAGAGCATTATTTGCTTTTGCTACTTCATTATCTGTGCACCCAGCACATATATATTTCTTATTTTAGGTGTTGCTAGCCTATCAAGTGATAACACAATTATGGCATTCCTGAACTTTTAGATTTGTGAATATCGAATTTAAAGTACCACTACACCAAGGGTAACAGTCATTAGAAATTTCATATATTTATTGATGAAAGTCTTTGTAATTTATCCACTTTTTCTTAAGAGAAAGGTTAACTAGTGGCTTCCAGATGTTAAATATTATTATACTAGGTTGATTTGTAGAGTTATTTTCCATTTTTATGTAAGCAGCTTCTTTGAATTTTCTTCTTTGTACTTTTTCCACTTTATCCAATACTTTTGTATCTTCCCAATTGAGAGTATATATATTCATTGGTGCATGCATGGTCTGCTACTGCTACTTTAGATACATTACTTTTTTAATCAACAATTTTGTTTTTTCAATCATTTTACAATCAGACAATTAGTTGCACCAATATAATTTTCCCACAATGACAGGATATTTCATCAATTCATTTTCAATATTTCTTTTCAGCTTTTTTGTATTTATTTCAAGAAATTAAATCTTACTTTCAATTTTATTTTATTTTTTACAGATTTTGTTGAAAATGTAAAGTCAATAATCAAACTTAGTATGAAAAATAAAATATCATATTTGCAAAATAAAGCCCCTCAATATTTAACAGAAGTACGTAGAATTAAATAATCAAAAAGAAAGTATTCAATTTAGATTTTGCTTGGGAATTTATGTAAAGTTTCTATACTGGAAAATACAGCACTAGCTCACAATCTCCAGTATTCCAATCTACTAGAGCACTAAATCACCTCAAAGTTTTGTGTAACAATAGAAAGGAAAGAAACAGTCTCCGTAAATCCACAATTTTTAAAAGCTCAAATGTTTTAAATAAAAATAAAATATTTGAATGGATTTATTGTTCAATAGTTCATAAAACATTCAAGCACCAGTCATGCTACAACTGGAATTGTTAAGAGGATCTTATGTTCCAGAGTCCAGCACTCTATCAACTGGAATTGATATGAAGATCTTAAGGTCCAGAGTCTGCTTTTCTATCAACTGGAATTGATCTGAGGATTTTAAGTTCCAGAGTCCAACACTTTATCAATATTGATCTTGGAATCTTAGTTCCAGAGTCTAACACACTATCAATGGGAATTGATCTGTGCATCTTAAGGTCCATAATCTGACAGTATCTCTAGAGTTGATATGAGAATCTTAGCTTCAGGAATCTGACACTCTATCAACTGGAATTAATATGAGGATGTTGGGTTCCAAAGTCTAATACTCTATGAACTGGAATGATCTTAAGTTTCAGAGTCTTAGAATCTTAAGTTCTAGAGTCCATCACTCTATCAACTGGGCTTGATTGACTTGAGGATCTTAATTTCTGATACTTAATCAATTGGAATTGATATGAGGATCTTGTGTTCTAAAGAATGACACTATTTAACTGGAATTGAACTGAGAATCTTAAGGAGTCCAATACTCTATTCACTGAAATTGATCCAAGAATCTTTAAGTTCCAGAGTCTGATGCTCTAGCAACTGGAATTGATATAAGGATCTTAAAGTTTCAGAGTTTGAAATTCTATGAACTGGAATTAATCTGAGGAACTTAAGTTCCAGTGTCGAAAACTCTATCATTTGGAATTTATCAGAGGATTTTAAGTTGCAGAATCTGCAACACTGTCAACTGGAATTGATCTGAAAATTTTAAATTTCATGGTTTGAAATGCTAGCAATCACTAAACCACACAGAGAAGTATTTTAAATGATGTGGTGAGAAATGCAATTAAATGTGTGGAAAAATACAAAAACTATATAGATAAGTATGAAATAATTGTAATTTTTAAAAAGTGAACAGATATAAAAATAGAGAAATTATTGAGCTCAAACATAATCAGGCATTGGTGGTCGAGAGGGACAGCTGCTTTATAAACAGTTGTCCTGAGATAGTGGGTTCTTCCCGGCTGATGATATGACACATGAGCAAAAAATAAAACACAGATTAATATATCAAATAAAAATGAAAAATACAGCAGTATTTCAAAAAGGTAAAAAGGAAGATATTATGAAATACTATATTTATCAGTCTTGTGCAATGTTTTATCAAAATAAGAAACCCATCTATAGTTAGCTTTGGACTTCAAGCAACCAAATGAATAAACTGGATTTAAAAGTTGTTTTATCACAATAGATATCATCCATTGATTAAGAAAAGTTATTGAAATGATTTTAATACCCAGAGAATGAAGCATTAGTTATTTTTGTCTAAGTTTTTGACTCCTATCAGTGCAAGTTACCTCAATTCTACTGTATCATAAATATTCACCATCTCAGAAAGTCAATCACTCCTTTTCACTATACATCCTTTTTATGAGGTTTTTACTTCTCATGTGAGTTAAATATATACATATCATATCAAAGTGGACATGGGCAACAGAAAAAAAAACAGTTGTTACTGTGGAGTAAGACTGGAAATATTGCTAGAAAAGATAATGGATGGACAGTGCAAAATCTTAAACCAGATTCCAAGAAGTTTTAGAAGACCTAGAAAGAGACCACTTGTGAGATAGATGAATAAAATAAGAAAATGTGCTGGAGTTGTAGAAGACCTAGAAAGAAATCATGTTTGTAATAGATTGATGGAGTAAGGAAATATGCTGGAATGATATGGAGAAGAGAGGGTAGAGATTAGAGAAGATGGATTGAATTTAGAGAGACCTTTGCCCTGTGATGGAAGGACAATGGTTGAAAATGATGATGATAATTATCAAAGTGTTTTGCAGATAGATGAAGAATGGTACTGTAAGTTGTGAAACAATCATTCATCAAGAGCTGATTGACTAATGGTTTTTGGTGTGTTGGTTTGAATGGCTGGTGTGATTTAGATTTTCTTATATATTTTTTTGCTTTTACATATAGAAAGTGTACTAAGTAAATAAAATAAATTTTAAATCATATACTCTGCTATGCTATCTTTACATGTATGCATTTATGGATGTCCCAGTGAAAAAATGTCTGGTTGTATTTTCAAGCTACCAGAAGTATCATTTCCAAATAAAAAAAAATGATTTTATAGTGGCATAGTTTAGCTAAATAGTACTAATATTTTAAGTAGCTGGAAAATCTTGATTTCAAGTTATAATATAGAATGTAACAGTATTGAAAGCTGTACCTGTATAAATCACGATCCATGATTCTCTCTGGCATCATAAAATCTTGCAAATCACTTTGAATTTTTTTGCCATTTACAGCTTCCCTTTCACAACCAATTTGAAGCATTTTTAATATTTCTTGGGGTCTATTTAAAACAAACTTTAATATTTAAGCATTGTTCCATCATGAGTTAATGTATAAAATAAACTATCATTATAATCCAGACACTTTATAGCACCTTAATAATTTTTTGGGAATGCGTTAACCAGGTTGTTGTGCTTCAGGTGTCTTGGAGAGTAATATGGATGCACTTCTCATATTAATTCTCCATACAACAAACATCCATAAGTACAGAAAGTTTGATCATTCTACCTTTCTAAGTTGGTATTTTTGGATGAACTTCAGTTATAAGCCGAACTGAAGACAACAAATACCTGAATCTCAATGCCCACATTGACAGCTTGATATTTTCTCATTATACCACACATGCAAGATAGGAATTGATTTCCATCCTATTTAATGTATAGACCTATCAAGTTCATGATCTAAGGCTCAAATAAGAATAGTATTTATATTAGATAAATAACTCAATATCCAACCCAATGTCCACAGATGTATTTGTATTTAATAGCTATTCTTACATCAAACTCTGATAAAACTATAAAAAACACCAAAAGTACCTTTCATTATCTATTGGTTCTTCCAACAATAGAAGGTTCATGAGTAGGATTTACATTTTGGAGACTAGTGTCTCAAATCTTTTGTAGAAAAATCTAGAGGTGTTGAGATTGAATATTTTTTGGCTTTTTTATATATTCATATTTGTTCTTACTAGTAGTCAAAACAAGTAGAAAACATTGGACAAAATGCTCACCATTTATTTTGTAGCACTATTAGAAAATGCTTTGATCCATGTTTTGTTCTTTTATTCAAAGAGTTACTTAAATAAAAGTTAATATACTTTGATCTGTATAATGACATATTTGAAGGAATTCAGTGACTGATATGAGAGTGACACATTGCTAGAAGATATGATAATAAATGCACAGTTAAAGTCTTAAATTGCATCTCAAGAGATTTAAAAGACATAGAAGGAGACCACATATGAGATGCATGGAAGAAATAAAAATGTTTGATTATGTAATGTGGAAAAAAATCTATTTATTGAATCATCTGAATTAACATTGGAGAGACCTTCATCTTGCAATGATTAAAAATAATAAGGAGCAATGTAAGGATGTTAATAAGATTTATTAGTCATTCATTAGACTAGAGATTTTCCACTTATTCATTAGTGGATCATCTCTAGTCTAATAAATAACTAACAAATATTATTAATATACTTCCATCAATTGGTTTGTATCAAAGTTGTGATGGCAAAGTTTAGAAGTTAATTAAACTGTAGGTGGTTATCTATATATACTGAAGAATAATAAAGACATGTATCAGAGATCATGATGCGGATCAAGTGATGAATGCTGTTTCAGCACAAAATGTGTATCTTGGGGACCATATATTGTAGCTATATCAATGATTAACTTACAATGCAGAGAAGAAAAAGAATGTGTTTTGAACTGACTGAATAAATATACAAACTGTCATTTGTACATGGATGCATATATGTGTGTCACTAAAGAAATAAAAGTGCAAACTGCCTAAAAATTAAAAGAAAAATGAATATATGTCAAGCATTGGTGGTCAAGAGGTCAGCAACAGCTGCTTTACAAGCAGTTGTCTTGGGTTAGCGAGTTTGCTTCCCAGCTGATGCTATGACACATGGGGGAAAAAATGAATATATGCATATTATTAAAAGAGTATTAAATTTATTTTGTAATATATCAGAAAATGAAAAATTGCTATGTAAATGACGAAAGAAAAGAATTGCATAGTTTAAAAAAAATCTAAATTTGAACCTGTTCTAATTTACCTTTTCTGAAATGAGTTTTAAATAAAATTTCTCACATTTCATAGTAAAACTGGATGCCAAACCTAAATATAAAATTACAATTTTAGAATTGATAAAATTTTAGAAGTTATAATTAAAATGTAAAAGTCCACAATGAATTTTCCATCAAACTTTCCTTCTTTCTATGTTAATGAATTTAAATAAAGAGAGATAAAAACAATATGTTTTGAAGAAAATAAAGATGTGTTGTTCAAAAAATATGTTGTAATGATCCCAATGTCATATTTCCCTCAGATGATGATATTATATGTTGTTCAAAAACATGTTGTTTGTCAAATAGGTATAAATAGGTTGGAAACAAGCATCTAGACATTCTTATTACTATCATTCTAATTCTAGAAGCTCAACAGTTTATCCCATATTGCTTTACATTAGAGTGTAGTCTACTATTGAAGCTGTGTTGTCATGGTCCATATGGAAAAGAGGAACAATCACTGATTAAAACTCTTTCCACTATAAATCATATTTTACTGACTGTTCTTAAAGCACTTCTCAATAAACCAATTATAATAGTCAATATGATGAATTTATTTAGAAGAAATCTATCTGCCATATAGAGCTAGATAATCAAAAGCTACACCAGTCAAAATTCCTCGAAAATGCAGTCATTTCCAGAAATTAGTTCTGAAATTTGAAAATTCAGCTCATGTAACACTTCTATAATTCCATAAAGCAAGAATGGAAGACAATGCATAGTGCCACATCAATGACTTAAGATTTTCAGATAATATATCCCATAGAACATCACCAGTGCTGATCTATATATTCTCTCTAACATCACCAGTGTTCAAGGAAAATATCATAGAAAAAACTATGAAAGACAACAGTAAAATATTAAAAGAATGGTACCTGTAAAAGTTGGTCTGTGATTGTTTCCCTATTCAGCATGATAAGATCTTATCATTATAAATATCATAAGACCTTAAACATGAAACGTAGTTCAAACTTAAAAATATCTTTTGTTACTATAATATTTTTTTGTGTGTGTTGATAATTGTGACTATATATGCAACCGTTTTATGTATTGATTACTAATAAAATTGTTATTATTTTTTTATTAATCCATTTAGTTTGTGGCTGTAACTTAATCCAAATGTATGCTTTTTACATCCATATGCTAGTTAATATCCATATCTCTGAGAAATCACGCAATCCACTAGGGGACATTCTGGAATGGCAGTAATAAGTGATGATGATCGTTCCTTTAAAAAAAAAATCCAAATATAAACTATCTCTTTAGAAGGTTTGGCGCATTCGAGTTTCTTTTCATTGAAACTGAAAAATAAATAAAATACTTTTGCGAGTACTCGTATCATCATTATCACATTGATTAATATTATTTTATTTTTTAATTAAAATTTTTATTTGAATTTTATTAACCATTTTATTTTGTTATTAATTTGAGCCACAGTTTATAGGACACATCTGGAATATCTCATTATGTATAGATAAATATTTTGAATGTCACTGTATAAATCATTGGTTATGGGTTCAAACCAATACTGTGGAAGTTTTTACCATTACAATATCTTTTTCACGTGACTTTGGTCATATGTTTATCATTACGCCCTTCACAAGGTGTTAAAACTATATAGAAAGTAATCCCTACCTTGTGTGATAGTGGTGTAATGGAAATATTATTCATGGAAGAATGTTCTATTATTTCAAATTTCTGGTGCCTAAGACTTTGGAATCTTGGGAAATTTTTTGAAGATAACTTTACATAAGCGGATCGTAATATTATTCATTTTTTATTTTAAATATTAATGTATTCCGATAGATTTACATTTTATCATAAAAAACAGACTTGATAAGTTAATAATATTTTGAATCTTATGCTTAATCAATAAAATGTCAGAAAAGTATTGAATTTTTATTTTGGTTTTTCTTTAAATATTTAAAGATAAATTAAGATAAAATTAAATAGCTATTTAATTAACTTGAAGTTAAGAAAAAAAATTCTATATTGTTTTTGCTTTTCAAAAATCTAGTTTACATTAAATTTGTTAAGAGTTTTCATTAAAATGTCAAAAAAAAATGGTACAGTTTTATATTTGTTAAATATATATTAGAACGGTTCATGAGGTATAATGCATCATGGCATATATACGTTATGGATCTGAATGTGAATTATAATCATAGGCGGATGATCCCCCCCCCCCGACTTATTAGTTATTGTAATAGAAATGTAATCAATCCAACATTTCTATATGGCATATTTAATGCTTATTAAATATTCAGATTGGAGTTGGGCTAGACATATTGGTAGAAGAGCTGAGAATATAATAGATGGACAGTTGAAATCTTAAACTGAATTCCAAGAGATTGTAAAATATAAAGAAAGAGAACACAAGAGATGGATGGATGAAGTAACGAAGTGTGTTGGTGTGATGTGAAGAAATGAGGCTAGAGATTGAAAAAGATGGATTAACTAGGATCCTGCACTGGATTGATAATCATTGAAAATGTTGATGATGAAATATTTGGATGAACTTTTTGAACTTCCCTTGTTTCTTCTAGAAAATAATACAAAGACCTCTCTAGTATAAAACCCAACTACTTATTATAAAATCTAAGCAATGAACATCCAAAGAGTCAGTGAGAGAATCTAAGTTAGAATATGTGATACAAATATAAATTTTAATAATGGAATAATTACTGTAATTATCAATTATTCATAAAACATCATATCCATCTTTGATAATAAATAATTGGTGAGCTTATTGCTTGGAAATTTATAAACTGTTCAAGCATTGTTTAGACTTTGAAATCTGACTTTTGACCATTGTACTAACACATGAGAGCTTTATCACATCTTAGATAAATAGGAAGGGTTTTATTTTTTAGATCATAAGATGTTCAAATTCCATAAATGTCAATCTGGAATCAATCTGAGAACGTTACGGTCTAAAATCTGGTAGGGTGTCACTTTCCTTAGATAGGAGAATTCGGCACAATGATTTGTTTTATATATCCAAAAATATCAATAAAAAAGATAAATAGAGATTCTAAGAAAACAATTTATTGAACACATCTTAAATGAAGAAGAAATAACCATAACAAAGAAACAAATACCCATACAAATCATTTGTTTTATATTACATTAACCAAAAGCTTTTCTAAACTGTAATCAGCTTAACTAAATGTGTTTTGATAAGATGAATGTAAACAATTTTGCCATATTTTTAATATTTGAAACGAGAAAGGATACATGTGAAAAATCATTTAAAAGAATTTTTTGTTTATCAAGACAACCTTTTTAAAAAATGCAAGTTTTTGTTCATCAAGGAAAATTAAGGTTTTATCTATTTTTTTTTCTTTCCATTTTAATTAACTGTACAGTAAATACTTTTTAATTGATTAGTCATAAAATTCAATGAAAGTTAGTTTTTAAAATATACAGCCATCTATTTTTTAAAATATGCTGCAGAAATAAGTTCACTATTAACTGAAAGGAGACCCTTCGATTCCTCTTGGAGTCTTTAAAAGAACTGAGCAGGGCAAATTTCCAATGTCCACTTCATACGTTCTTATCATTGTGGCTGTTATTACTATATGATTATTCATATAGTATACGAACTTGGATGGGCTGCTCACCAACATGCATTAGCCAGTGTGGTGAGTTTATTGGCTTTTTACTTCTGAGTTTAAGATCAAGAAATATTATGGTCTTTCTTCTCAGTTGCCTGATAAGACGGGATGAATGTATGTGTAAATGATAAATATTTTTTCATTAGATATATACAATCATGACAGACAAAAATAAATAATGGCCTTTAATTCCAGGAAGCTGTAAAGTCACCAACCAAGGCAGCAGTTGGTGGCTAAAAGTGGAGGGTATTAAGAATCCCCTGTTTGTGGACCACGGTTGCCATTTGATGATGACTTTTTATTTAGGTACTTACAACTGCAGATCACTTTCAAGTGAAGGAAGATTGCAAGAATTAGAAGAAGAATTGTCTTATATTAAATGGGACATTATTGAACTTTGTGTAGTTAGAAGAAAAGGTGAAGAGGCAATTGATTTAAAAAGTGGACATATACTCTACTATAAAAGCACAAGTATTAGAAATACAAGTGGAGTAGGATTCATTATAAATAAAAAGTGGAAGAACAACATTGTGGAGATTGATGGTGTATCAGACAGAGTGGCAAGATTAGTTATACAACTTAAGAGCAGATACCAAATGCAGATGATTCAGGTTTATGCCTCAACAAGTTCTCATAGTGATGAAGTAGTAGAAGATTTTTATATGGATGTACAAAGGACTTTTGATCAGAGCAAACAACATTTTAAAATTGACATGGGAGACTTTAATGCTAGAATTGGTAAACAAATGAAAGATGAAAGTGATGTAGGTAATTTTGGTTATGGTAATAGAAATGAGAGAGGTTATAGATTTGTGGAGTTTGCAGAAAAATAAAAACTTTATATTATGAATTCTTTTTTTGAGAAAAATGTTAAAAGAAAATGGACATGGAAGCATCCAAATGAAGGTACAGCTGAATTGGATTATATTTTGATTAACAGAAAATACATATTTCAAGATTATAATGTTCTTAATAAATTTAACACAGGAAGTGATCGTCGATTATTAAGATTTAAGATACGTGTTAATGCAAAACTAGAGAGACAAAAACTATTAAGAAAAACAATATTTATAGTTGATATTCCTAATCTTCAGAAACATTCTAATAAATTTAAATTAGAACTTTCAAATCGGTTTCAAGTATTAGTAGATTTTGATCATGATTCAGATTTGAATGAAATTAATATGAAAATAACTGATACACTTTTAAAAACTGCAACAAAAATAGCTGGTAAAAAAATCAGCAATTGACCAATAAAATTTCTACTGAGACTAGAGAATTTACGAAGAAAAGAAGGAATATGAAGATATACAAAAATGATGCATTAAAAAGAATTGAATATCTCGAATTTTGTAAAATGGCGCGGAAAAGAGTTGAAAATGATATAAGAAAGTATAACTGTGAACTAACAAGGAAAGGTGTAGAAGACAATAAAAGTATCAAGAGTGTAAAACAACATTTTGATATTGGTAGGGAATTTGTATCTGCAATAAGGAAAAAAGATGGAACTATTACTAAAAAGAGAGATGACATCATATGCATTAATACTTTTTAAATATATGTATGGAATAAAAGAGTCAGTAAGAACCAGGATCTGTATGTATTGCCTTGATCAATTTTATAATAGGTACATCAATGAGGCCCATATTCATAATATGTGGAGCAAAATACTTTCTAAGAGCCAGGGATCTCTATAGATGGCCTTGATCAGTTTTATGATAGCTACACCAATGAGATCCACATTTATTATATATGAAACAAGACAATGTCTAAGAGCTAGAGATCTGTATATATTGGCTTGATCATTTTTATGATAGCTGTACCAATGAGACTCACATTCATTCTTTAGGAAAAAAAGAACTAAAGATCTGTATATATTGGCTTCATTTTTATGATAGCTACACTAATGGAATCCATATTGATCATTTTACTTTCCTGAGAAGAGTCTATTTCATAATCTTTGTTAGAAAGCAAATCATGAGTTATTTGTAACGAACCCAAAAATAAAGCTACTCAGTTAAAATAATATTCGGCTTTTGGAAAGACAGCCGTCATAAAAATTCAAATATGTAAATGAGATATTAGTAAAATATCAGCTAATCAACAAAAATAATTTAAAAAAAAAAATTACTTAAATATAAAATTTATAGTTATTCTTTTTGTTCTTGTTTATAATAAATTGGCCAAAACGTTTTGAACATTGACCAAAGGAAAGGTTTATTATATGTACTTATTTTTTATTAAAAATAGTGCAGTATACCCATTCAACTCACAAGTGTAATGAATTTGGTTGAATATGCTGAAAGTGTGCTAAGCCATATTTAATAAAAAATAAATACATAAAATAAAGTTTTTCTACAGTCAATTTTCAAAACATTTTGTCCAATTTATTTAAAGAGTAAAAGCAAGATCTAATGATAACTGTAATAAAAATACAGATATTTTACTAATATTAATTAGTAATAACTTTGTATTTTAAGTACTTTAGTTTAAGTCATAATAATAAAGTATTAGTAACATTTTCCCTAAAAAGTGAAAAGTTATTTAGTATTCTTCTAATCAACTTTTATCACTATTAGCTTACAGTGCTTAAGCCAATAAACATCACATAATCACTATTTCTTATGTTTGCTCTTAACTGTTATTAAAACAGGCAAAACATATAGTGAGTTTTGCCTGTTTCTTACAGTGCTTCTGATATTAATGCATTGTTGAATATACTTAAACCTTTGTTGTTAAATACCTAAACTTGTGCACATCCACAGATATTAGAATCCTTATTTTTTTAAATGTCAAATATTAAGATAATTGCCAGAATAAATTTCAACTATCACTTTTTAAGTATCAAGTTATTAAATTTTATAGTTAGAGATTAAATGGTACTTTGATTTTCAAGGAAACCAAGATGGCCACCCTTATTTTTGATAAATCTATAATTGTGTATGGGTTTTCCAAAAATGTTTTCCAAAAATATGCTTGTTAGGAAGCATGGTGCACAATATTTACATTATAATTTTTAAAAAAAATCATTGTGAAAAAATTAATTACAATGTTTATAGTTTTTGGGGGAATTAATTTCATAAAAGAAAAATGAAACTATATATAAATATAATATTTACCTTTTATTCATGTCAGCAAGGTGCAATCATATTGTGACCATTAATGCACACTTTTCAGGAGGGCAGAATCCTATATCTTTGGGAACAGTTTACTGCATCACAATCTGTGACAGGAAGATTTCAAATTTTTATGATTATGACAATTTACCAAAAAAACTGCTGAATTAAACCAAAGTATGACAATGCTAAGAATGTCTCATCACTTAACTAAGTTATAAGTAATAAAAAAATTAAAATAAAGCTTCTTTATCAAATTTATCTGAATTTATTCTTTTTTTAAAATTTAACAATCAATTTATTAATTTTGTTTAATTTCATAACTAATTCACTTTCGGTAGATTATAGATTCTTGAAAGTGTACATTTATCACAAATACATGCAGCCATCTTGGTTTACTTAAAAATACACAAGTACTGATTAAATAAATCTACATTATTAAAAATTGGTGAATATAAAAAAAATTAAAGAATGATATATAAAATGTATTGATATATGTTCTTATTTTATTACAATTTAGGATTGGTCATGATGTTTTTGGTATACGAGGAGCTATTCAAGCAGTAACATCATATTTAAATACAGAGCAACAACTGGAACAGGTAATAAACACATGGACATTAATATATAACATTAATTGAATATTTTCTTTTTACAATTAGTTTGCATAAATGTAATTAAAATTTAAAATGTATCTTTAAACAATTCAAAACAAAGCAAAACTCTCCATACAGTAGTGATCATGTGATGTATATATATAAAGTTCACAAATAAGCTCTTAACAAGCTTGTAAAGAGCTTATTTGTGAGCTCTATATATAACATTTGTAATACAAGCTTAATAAATTAGGTCATGTGACATCTGACTTGATTTGTTTGTAATTTTAAAAATCAATATGATAATTTTTAGTCCAATAAATGATTTGTAATAACTATTAAGTTATCTGTCTGGGAATGATGGTGTCATAGTTAAGAGGGCCAAAAATTTGGCACCTTTAAATTAATTTTTAAAAGTTTGTATTAATAAATGCTGAGTAAAGTAAGATTATCTGATCTGGGCAACTTAGGATTGCTGGTTCAACATGAAAGGTTTAATCATATGATTAAAGATATATAGTGAAATATTTAATCCAGGATTAAAATATATTAGTGGAATAAAAATGATATGATGGTTTCTATCTCCAAATTTGTAGTAAGAACTAATAATAAGTGAATGCCTTATTGTTCAAAAATTCTTAAGAAAGTCAAGCATTGGAAGTGACTGACCTGGAATCACGATCCATAAATCTTGATCATAGACTGCCATTGTAACACCACTAATACATGTAGGCAAAGTGGTTTATCATGATTTAACACATAGCAATCTCAGAATTAGTATATGATTAGAAACATATAATTTGCATTTAATCTTTCAATATGTCTAGTATCTGTATAACACTTATATAAATATTTCTTTACATCTATAGAATTTTATTCAAATCTCCATTTATTAGAAAGTAATGAATAAATATACCTTTATTTAGATATACTACAACTTTTTCTTTATAATTTTTAATGATTATTATTTCTCTCAGTATAATATTCACTACCATCTTAGTTATAATATCACTTGTTGGCAAAAGTTATATTGCATCTATTTCTTCTACAAACAGTTTATTTTATCTAACATGGCAAATACTTTGTGTTTCTTGGTTTCAAAAGCAATAGCTTGTACTGTTATAACACAGTGTTCATTGAAAAAAAGTAGGCAATTGAAGATTATTGTTGTTAAATCATTTTTATAAATATATTAAATAATTTCAATACTACCATATATACTTTTAAATTCATATAAATGAAGATGCAATAAAAGACAAATGACTCCCAAGATTTATTTCATGCTAAACCAGCATCCATTTCTCACATACCTGTTATAAGAAAATATTTATCTATATCAAATAATTACATTTTGAATTACAAGTATCAAACTAACTCAACCCACATCTTTGACACCATTTACTTTAGATAAATACAGTAATGATTCTTACTAATCATTTACTAAACTAGAAATTGTCTCTAGCACAGATATAAACTTTAAAACTCAATTAAGATTAATATATCTGATTTTTTTTATATGTAGAGGTGTGCTTAATTTTAAAAAAATCAGAGATATTAATTTTTAATTGAGGTTTAAAATTTATATCAGTGCTAGAGACAATGTCTAGTTTAGTAAATGAGTAGTGATAATCATTACTGCATTTATCTAAAGTGGATGGTTTCAAAGATGTGAATTGAATTAGTTTAACACTTGTAATTCAAAATGTAAGACCTACAGAGGTCCCTAGTGACGATTTTTTCAGACGCTCATTGCTAAGGTTTACAGCCTTGTTAAAACTATTACTGAAATCATTATTATAATATACACTATGCCTAGAAAATACCATTCCTAATATGAGCAATATTTCACTTAAATTATGTTGTGGATAGAAGAATGTTTATAATTATCTATCATATGTTTAATTCCTTACTATATTTTATATTATGCTAGCTGTAAATTACTAAGTTTATCCAACATGATCATTAGTTGCTACTTACAAACAAATGTTTCAAGTGTTATCATTGTGTTTTCCTGAAGGTTTGTGATTATGGTATCATGCCATATTATGTATTGAATGTCTTTAGAAATTTTTTTACCAAAACATTCAACTATTAGTAATAGCACACAGGTCAGTATACACACAATGTTTTGTTCTCTTTTTATCTTCAAGTGTTGCTGGCCTGAGAGAAAAAAAAACAAAGATAGAGAATGAAAAGAAGTAAAGCTTGAGATATAATAAGTTAAGTCAGGCTTATATGTCCTTGTAATTAAGGATGAAGTGTGATTTCTTGCATAACTTTAAACCCCATAGTCACAGCATAATCAATAACATGAAGGCTTATAACAAGTGGAATCTGTATTATTCTATGTTATTGCAATGTAAACAAAGAAGGAAAAGGATCATGTTAATTAAGGTATGAATGGTAGTGATGTCAATATAAAATAAAAGTAAAAAGATGATCAGCTTCATTTATTCATTGTGCAATTGTACATCTCCTCTACTTCATATTTATTCTCATAAATAAAATATTCATTACAGTAAAATAATGATAATGTTAAGAACCGGCACAGTGCATTACTGTGAACAAGTGAGCATTTCTTGTACCAAGAAGCCTTCAGCACCACCTGTGAATCATTATATTTATTACATCATGATGTGAAAGCTACTTAACATAAACATTTTTAAGTGCTAACATATTTGGATTATAAATTACAACATAAAATGTGGGAATGTATACAGTCACAGATCACTTTAAATGCTTTCCTTGCCATCATGAAATCTTGCGAACCCTATCATTGCTGAACAGAGTTTGAATCATTAGCAGTTTTTGCTGATATTACAACAAAATTTAATGTTAATATTTTATTCCATTGTAAGTTAGGGTATGAAATAGATTGTAACATTTTATGTGGTGATTGATCATATGTATTAAGTCATTGGTGAATAGTTAAACTATGCTGCTATGTATCACATGTTGATTCACAGATGTTGCTATAGGCATCATGGAGAGAGAATGAATCACCAATCACTTTCTCATATTCACATACTGTTTCTGTATGTATTCAGTGTATCATAGTTAGAAAGGAGAATTATCTAATGCAAAGGAAACATTTTGGGATTTTGCAAGTTTAATTGATTTAAAAATGCGCACTTAATTAATTACAAAGGCATAAGTCTTGAAAGAAAAGTTGGGTGCATTCATTATAAATAAAACCACTAAATCATCACATGACCACCATTTCTTATTCTTATGCAAGCTTTTAATACAATAGCAAACTGTCAATACAGTAGTGTTACTCTGTGCAGAACTTAGTAATCAATGGATGCAAGAAAGTTTGTGCATAAAATTTCTATCTAGTGCATACTCATCCAGCCTTGGATATGAGAACACTGCATCTAGTTGTCTGGATATATTGGATGAATGGCACTATGCATGGGGAGTTATCTACATTATAAATAAAAAAGAGAAAAAAACAACAACATTGTGAATATTAATTGTATATCAGGTAGAATAGCAAGATTAGTTATTTGAATTAAAGTTAGATATTAAATACATAATAGGAATAAAGAATTTTTAAATTTTATCATGGGAAATTTTAATGCAAGAATTGGTAAACCATTAAAAAATAGTATTACAGATAAATTTTGTCAATAATGGCAGTAGTGCTGGTGGTCATAATGGCAGCAGTGGTGTGGTAGTGGTAACATAGCAGAAAAATAGCAGCAGCAGTAGTAAATAGCTACTTATACCCCACCCCCCTTCAAAAATAAGTAAGAAAAGGGATACCTATTTTAAAAACAAGTTTTACAATGACAATACAAAGTAATCTGTGAATGAGAAATGAGTTCACATATAAAACTTGCTGGTTCATTTTTCTGTTTAATTGCTATTTTACAATGTTGTTATTTAATTTCTTCTGCAGAAAACTTTGATTTCTGCCTTATCTCAGCACTACATCAAATTATAGCTTTCCAATGTATTTTATTCTCTGCCATATTTTCCAAATGGAAACAATTTCATTGCCCTTCCTTGGAATATCTTTGAAACAAATCTTAGAAAATAAGTAGGGTCTGCTTCTCTTTTGGAGACCATGACCAAGTTCACCATTTAAAGATACTCTTTTAGGATATCTTGTATTATGCCCTGTTTTATATGTCCAATCAAATGGTGTGATCTTACATTAATACATTCTATAATCACATCCAGCAATTTGAGGAATATTTTGATTGGCTTTAAGATTTTGTCATTATATTTTTAAAATTTTATGAAGCATTATCAAATGAAATTTTTTAAAATATGATTACATTTTGCTGATAGATTGTCCCAAGTATCACTTCCATGCAATAAATTGGTTAAAAGGACAAAAATATTTTTTTATAATGAAATGTGTTAAAAGAAATAGCAGCAAATTGAAATCTGTGTTGTACTAATCTACATTTTATAAAATTACAAAGATATTTTAACGGTTTTATATTCTTGATCTGATAACCATATGCATTCAACATTTTCAAGATTTTTCTTCTATGACTGGCTGGTAATGAAATTGAGTTTTTTGAAGTTAGTAAATAAAAGATTTTACATGGGAAATAAAAACATTAATTGCAATTTGTAAATTATTTTTGGAATTGGAAAAAATAGCACAACCATTAGTATACTATAAATTGTAAATCCAAGAAGTTCTTGTAGGAATCTTTGATTGATTCAAACTATAATTTCACCATAAACTTGCACCATATCTTGAATCATGTTTGATTAAGCAACCTAAAAATAATTCCAAAAACCACTGTCATAATAATTGAAAACAGTGTTGGAGCATACAGATATCTCTGTTTAAAACTGGTTTCCACATGCAATAATAATATTTCCTCTCATTCCATCATGTAGAATATGTTATCAACAAACTAATTTCAAGAAATGCCATAGACTTGTACTATTAATTGAATCAAATGCCTTGCACAAATCCATAACACAATATATAAATTCCCTCTTTGTTTTTGACATTATTTTTTGCATTTGGATGGCATTAATGACCTATGTATACTAACTATTTCTTGATTCTATAAAACCATTTGAAATCTCTAGTAACTATTAATTCATAGCTGGAAGCAATAATTTTAATAAATTTTATGGTTATTACTACAATTTTGTTTATTCTCTTTACTTTTAAAAAATAGGAACAATAAATGCATTCTTAAGATAAGATGGGATCATATCATGAATTCATTTATTCCTAAAAAAAATCCAACATTGTTGAAGGTCACATATTATCATCTTATTATGAAATGTCTTCAACTATTTTATCAGGACTTGCAGTTTTTCCATATTTAAGATTGCAAGGAGGTTTTCTGATTTCATTAAGCTGAATATCTTTAAGGCAGACAAAACTCTCCATGCAGTAGTGCCAGTCATTGCAAGCCAGAGTAATCAATGGATGCCAGAAGGCTTGTGCATAAAATCTCTATCTAGTGCCTACTCATCTAATATCCCCAGAATAGTTTCTAGTTTGTGGCTTTCATCAGTGAGGATCCTTGGATCTGAAAGCACTGCACCTAGATCTTAGGATATTGTATGGAGAATTTTGCCTGTTGTAATAACAGTTATGAGCAAGCATAAGAAATGGTGATCACATGACATTTAGTTGCTAAATATCTTTGCTTCAATTTTTGTATCATTATGCAAAAGATAACTAAAGCAGCTCTTCCAACTTTTCAAAAATCATTATCATATAAAAGGACACCATTGTTGAATTCAATATGATTGTTATATTGTTTATGTTGACTAACAATGGACTTAGTGGAAATAAGTAGAGTGGTTTTCGATATAAAGACCAATTGTGAATGTTAAACAAATAGTGCCCTACAAAGGGCTCTTGCTGCTTTGTAGGACAGGTCATCAAAGTTTGATACTATTTCCTATACAAAATATGTTTTCAGTCTGTCTTGAGTGGATTGTTGTGAGCCTCTCCTATCATTTGACATGTAAATATGTCAGTGGGATTGTGTGCTTTTACAAAAACATTTACATCCTTTAACTACATGCACAACATTTCAGTTTCCATTTCCCTTTTTCTTATCTGTATTTATTTATTTTTAAAACAGCTCCTAAAAAAATAAGAAAGCAACGATAGGTTTAGGCTTAATAGGCTATCAGTTTTTAGTTATGATATTTTTTCAAGACAGTATATCCACTAGTGATCCATTTTTAAAATGGATTTAAGTGAGACAGGACTTTTTGCTATCAACATTTTATGTTTAAGCTGCCCTATTTGTAAAGCCTCTTGCTACCATAGAATTGGATAGATGGTTGCACCTGGTGCTTGCAGTAGTAAAGCAATTAGTACTAAACTTAAGTATTGTAAATGTAATTTTTTTAAAATATACATACATGAAATACACTAATTTTACTTGATACAACATTTTCAACAGCATAATGGAGAGACAAGTAATTAAGTCTATGATGAAAGAAAAAAGCTCCAGGAAATAATGGAATTATAATTGATATCTTAAACGAAGCAGATGAAGAAATAAATAAAAAATGTTGACAAAGTTTATTTACCAAATGTTTAAATGAAAAAAAGTTTGCCAGATGATTGGAAGAATGTAGTAGCAATATTGATATTTAAGTAAGATAATAAAAAAGATATTAGAGATCAAGGACTTAACAGTCTTCACTCAGTTCTATGTAAAATATTTACCAAGATAATTACAACTCATCAACAATATACTTTGGATTTTAACCATTCAAAAAAAAACAAGCTGTATTTAATGCTTTTAGATATTGGATTATATTCAACTATTGAGAGAAGGTACAGAAAGCATCAATTAAAATGAGTTGCTGATAATTTTGGATTTGTAGATTATGAAAAGATATTTTTTTCCGTAGACTTTCTACAATGGTTATCACATTGGATCATCAAGATGTAGAACCAGGATATCATATTCTGAAGAAGTTTAAATTCCTTGATGATACTAAGAAGACTAACATTGAAAAGTGTATACCACAAGGTGACATCATATCTCCAAAATATTTTATAGTAGTTTTGCAGGCAACATTTTTGGGATTAAAATCAGAATATAAGGGAGTAAAAGTAAATGTAGATTATTCATCTAGATTTTGCAGTTTCTGCAAATAATGCTTCAATCCTTCAGGAAATAACCACTTAAATATCACAATTAGCATTTTCTAAACTTACACAAGCTGTTAAAACAGTAGCAAACTCTCCCTACAGTAGTGCCACACAGTGTCAGCCTTAGGAATCAAATACAGGCCTTCTCACTATGAAAGCCACAAGCTAGAACCTAGTCTGGAAATATTGGATGAGTAGGCACTAGATAGAGATTTTATGCACAAACCTTGCATCCATTGATTACTGAGGCTTGCATTAGATGGCGCTACTGTATGGAAAATTTATTTACTGTGATCAGAATAGATGATGATGGTTTGCACCAACTAAACTAAACTATTGTTATTAGCTTCAGGAAATATTGCAAGAGTTATCAGATCAAAATAAGAAAATAGAACTAAAGGCAAATGCTAAAAACTATAAAATAATGATCAATGGATTTTCCCAGATAAAACAGGTTGAAAGCATTACTCAAGAATTTATTATTTAATGTCTAAATGCATTAATCTTTTTTTGGAAGGGAATAAAACTTATGTATATAAATGCTGATAATCAAAAGTTGGAAGAAGTTTACAGCTACAGATATCTTGGAACAGAGTGAATACAAATACTGTAATTGTAAAGTTAAACTTGGATGGAGTGCTTTTAACTTAACATTAAAAGGAAAGATGTCTATGCGTTAGAAAAATGAAATTTTTATTTAACAGAAGAGCAGATTAGAGATTTCTGACACTCAGTTAAATATAAAAATATTTTTATTAGGAATAACAAAGAAGAGATAAGAAATATCACTACGTCACTGAGCAATTAAAAATAAAAGCCAATTCAGTTTAATTGAATAAAATTGTTAAATGTTCAATCTACTATTAGGGTTCTGAAATCCTCTAAGTTCCACCAATGAGATAAACAAGCGCACAATCTTATAACATTTTTTGGGAGTCAAATTTGACATTCTAAACTATGTCAGTCCTTTTTTTAAGTCATTGCCTTCTTTTCAAGCAACTTAAATTTTGACAAGATAAAACAAAAATGTCTGTTTAGATTTTTCTGTCTGTTGAAGTTCGTGTGTTACTTTTTCCTCTGCCAAACTTAACTGTAAAAGAAAATAAACCACGTGTTGTTGTTTTTTTTGTTTGAGAGAAAATATGAAATTCAAGTACCGGGAGTATACATTGGGTAACAATTCATGGACCTTGAATTCTAGAGTGTACTACAATCACTGCAATATCTCATATGTAAATTATAATTTTATTTATTAATCAGGAAATAGCTTGAAATTTATAAACGATACCTTGAACAAATTTCCGAACGATGTTTAAAAAAGCTGTTTTTAATCAAAGTGATGCTAATTTACATATACGGAAATTCTGTTCTTGACTTATTTATAAAACTACCGGTCTTTGAATAAGTTTGAATAAAATGTCATGTCAACGTACAATCTATTCAACTTCTCTTATTTTGTATTTAACGTTAAGTGATAAATAAAAACGAACAAAGAAAGATTTCTTAATCTCTCAAGGCAACTAGTTTAAAGCTTGCTTATTTGACGCATAGAATCAATAGGTTTACATTTCTGAAGACAATTGGTATATTTTGATTAAATAAAAAGTCAATTAAATCTTTTCAAAACATACAGAGGCTAACAAGCAGGTAAATAAATTTTGCCAAATTGATAACAGCTGGTTTACTGACCTCTGACTTTATAAATTTGATTGAAGATCGTGCATTAACTCTTTAAAATCAATAAACGTGCTTTTAGCAAACTATCATATTTCAATTAAAACGACGTTAATATCATCATCATCGTCAACCGTGTCTATTCATTGGAGCATGAAGGTCTGCCCAAGTTTAATCGTTTCTCTAAATCATGGGAGCAAATTGTCTTATTTTATTCATCCAGCTTACACATGGTTTCTATCTAGGCTTTTATTATCTCTTAACATGCAGTTTAAACCTTTAGCAATAGGTCCAGCCCAGTTACATTGCAGTCATTTAATTCTTTCAATGTGGCCACAGATATCAGCTTGAACCCCTTTTTGTTACTTCCAACAAATATATTTCCATACTTTCCTGAATTATCTGAAATATCTGTATTGCACTTCAGTTAAGTGTTGAAGCTTTAGATTTACAAATAAGGATTGGTAAAATACACATATTAAATAACAATAATAATAAATTCTATCATCTAATATATTTCCTTTTAATATTAAGCTACTTCTATTAAAAGATCCAGTCAAAATTTAGTTCTATGATTAATTTCCCACATTGTTTTAATCCATTTTAATACAGTGGTGAAGGTATTTGTAATTGGACTTGTATTCCATGATAATCAGTTTTTATTTTCATCTCCTGAAAAAGTCCATTGAACATGTCTTTTTGTATTCATGTTTAGTCCTACTTTTTTTCTTTTATCTGACAGTTTTTGCAACATTGGCTGAACATCTGAAACATTATTTGCAAAAAAAACAACCACATCTATACATTCTAGAAAACTGTTATTTAACTTTATTTTCTTAATTTTTCATTTACTCCACGAAATAGCTCTCGTAAAACTGCTATAAAGCTTTGGAAATATAAAATTACCTTGATGTATACCTTTCTGAATGAAAATCTTAAGTATTACCATGTGATCTCGTCATTGATGTTGCATATTGTTATATATGTTTCAAAATATCTTGGAGCTATATCTTGATAATCTAATGCTTTTATAGCTATTAAAATGCTTTTAGAATCAAATGCCTTTTCATCATGTATACAAACATAATAGCAATTCATATTTATTAGTTTTTTTTTTATAACTTCTCTTAGTATTTGGATGTGATTCATTATGCTAAAACCACTTTTAATCCTTCAGATGTGCAATCTCTCAAATATCCTCGTGGTAATTTGTAATTGCTTGGGTGCTTTTTACATTTAATGAATAAATCTTTATTTTTCATTTAAAATTTATGTTTTCATAGTATTTCATTAAGTTGAAAGTTATTTTTAATTATTATATTAATTTTATAACTGATGAAATGAAAGAAAATAAATAAATGGAAACATATTCCCATCATCTGTCATATTTTTAATTTTGTCAACTGGTATTTTAATTAATACTTATTCCACCATTTTAAAGAGCTTTTCCCTTTTTCATAGATTTAACTGTACATGTCAATTTTCATTTAAAATATGTAGCAACTCAGAAAATCACATGATAACCATTCTTTATGCTTACACAAGCTGTTTACCCAAAGGCAAAACTCTCCATATCATAGTCACTCAGTGGATGAGTAGGCACTAGATAAGGATTTTATGCACAGACCTTCGTGCATCCATTGATTACTCTGGCTTGCACTGTGTGGCATTACTGTATGGGGGGTTTTGCAACTCAGAAGATATCGTAATTGTAGCAGATTGTTTGTTTCCTTGATTTATATTACTAAATAGTTGTTTGTAGAACTTTTCTACAAATAACATCCCTGTTTTTAGCAATATTATAGTTCCATCTGTTCTTATTGCTTAGACAACTTCACTTACAATATCAAGATGATGTTTTATAGTTCTGAGACTTTTACCATCTTCAATAGACTTCCTTGGCAATTTACAGTTCTTTTTTCTTGTATCATTATTAACTTCTTTTTATGCAAATTTTACAGAACTTCAGACATTCAATTCTTCTTAATGGATCAATTCAAAATATTTTCCTATTCCTTCTTTTCTTCATACTTTGTCTTATCTCAGTGGAACATTTATTGATAAATTGTTGTTGTTTTTTATCAGCTGTCTTTTGTTGCTGTTCTTAGTAAAGTATGAATTGTTTTCTTATTGATCTTACTCAAGACTGAACCTTCTTCAAAGTTTATCAAATATTCCATTGGAGATGCTATGCCCTTATTAGCAGACCATCTTAGAGGTACAATAAATTAGAAGATATTACTCATCAAGGTAGTTAATTGTCAAATAGTGAAGATTTTTAAAATTATATTCACATTTTCATTTCAAGACACTTTATATTGGTCTATATAAGTGCATTTAGGTTTGAAAATGAGATGGTCATTCTTATTTTATCAAATTCTTTATTTTGTGGCTCGGTTGAGAGCAACCTCACATTTAACATTGCCGATTTAATATTATATAAAGTATTAGTGAGGAGGGTTTTATCATCATCATCAACCATACATTATCAATTCACTGCAGGATGAAGGTCTCTCCAAGTTCAATCCATTTTCTCTGATCTTTAGCATCTCTTTTCCACATCACCCATGTAAACATTCCTATTTCATTCATCCATCCATCTTACATGTGATTTTTTTCTGGGTCATTTACAATCTCTTAGAGTCCAGTTTAAGATTTGAATTGTCCATCTATTATCATCTCTTCTAGCAATATGTCCAGCCCAACTCCAGATATTTTTATTTTTTCAATGAGGTCAGTAACACCTGTTTGTTCTCTTACTCATATATTGCGTTTTAGATCTCTTCTTGTTACTTCTTATTACTCTCTAAATAGAATTACAATTGGACACTGCCTAGTAAAATTCATTGATGATGATGATGATTATTATTATTATTATTATTATTATTATTATTTTGTTTAGCTAATAGTACTTACATGTGTATTCAGTAAATAGTATTGTATGATTTATTGGATTGATTAAAAGGCAATTAACAAACTGGCCAGTATTTGAACTCAGATTTTTTAATAAATAACTTTAAAATCTTTATCCTATATCATAGTCCATCTATTGTAAGTTTGAACAATTAATGAGCACCAGGTATAGTGCTATAATATTGATATCTAATCTTCAATGGCAAAACCCAGAAAATGATTTTTTTTTAATTACTCAAATTTACGGGAGATGAGTCATAACTGCTCTTGTGAGCATACGAATAAACACTGAGACGTCATGTGACGTAATTGCTGATATTTTCATAATTTGGCCACGTTTGTTATTGTTAAATAAACGAGAGTAATTTTGTAACCATTTATCATTTTCTCATTAATTTTTTTTTCTATTGTTGTCTTTATATAAATACAGTATTTAAAATTTTTTTTTAAAAATTCTTTATTACACATTTACTTTTTATGTATTTTATTCTCTGTCATTCTTTCTATTACTTTTTTGTTTATTTGTTTGTTTTTCTCATTTGTTTGCTTCAAAGTTGAATATTTGTTGGGTAGTTTCAAGTGGAAGAAATTTTAATTAACATTACAAATATATGTATGTTTACATAACAGTTGTGAAAGATTTTTCTTTTTTTTTTTTTAAATTGTCTTTTTCTAAAAGTCGTTAATTAGCTGAAATAGCGTTTGAAGTTTTGTTGTAAATATTTATTAATGTTAAGACATATTAAGAAAAACATTAAAATTACAAATGTAGTCTAAATTACTTATATAATTCTGGTTATTCTACAAAATGAATGACTTCACATGCATGACATATATATATTATAAGTGTATATAAATTATGCTATGCACGACTAATTTTTGTCTGTATATAATATAGATGATAAAAGCTATCGCTATGTTACTGCGTTTCACAATTAGACTCTGCATTAATCTTTGAAATTCTAACTTTTTTTTTTTTTAATGTGTCAAAGCGTCGCCGGGAAGCGAACCCCGGGACAGCTGCTTGTAAGGCAGTTGTGATAACCACTCGGTCACCAACGCTTGACAATTTCTAACTTCTTAGTGTCTTAAATTCAATTTTTGTCTTTATGTTTTTTTACATCATATATATGATATATTAATAAATGCTAAATTGTGTGTGTACATATTTATATGTAATTAATTTTATTAAAAATGAAATTTAACACCACCCATTACGATATTTTTTATGTAATATTATGTAATTCATTTAATATCTCATCTCTTTTCTTTAACCATAAATAAAACTCATTATGGAACAGCAGTTAGTATATATATTATTTTAACAATACATGGAGGTGTTTTCCACAAGTAATTTATGCTTTCTTTTTTTTCTAATAAAATCGGGTTTTAAATTAACCGTTAATATACCCATACCGATATAGTCGGTATATTACATTTGACTTTGTTATTTATTCACTGCATGAAGCATTAAAGCCCTACTGAAATAGATAATCAATGATAATAATTTTACTAGTCATTCATAAGACTAAAGATTATCCACTTAATAAATAATATTTCTGTAAAGTAATTTTCACTACACCACTCTCTCACAAGGTAGGGAACAGTTTCTATCTACTTTTGATAGTTTGTGGAGGAGAGTAATCATAAACATATGACTAAAGACAAGTGAAAAAAAAATTTTTTTATTTTAAATAATAAACTTTATTAAACAAACATTTAAATATTTACAAGAAATATTTACAAATTAATTTTGATTCACTTTATCCTTCATACCAAATTTATCAATCCTCTCCCCAAAACACCACAAAGCAAATCTATAAGACTCCCATTGTTGAAATGTTAATATCGTTTTCTTATTAAATCCTAGAGTTAGGCCTTACAAATCGTATTCCTAGTTTAAAACATGGAACCTTTCTTCTCTCTTGAGAGATTCTTTATTTTACCACTCTACATACTTTTACTGTCTTATTATTTTGTGTGTGTGTGTGTACTTTTACTCCCACATTTCACAAACAGCCATAGCAGTCCATCCCCATACCATTTCCATAATCTTCTTTAGACAGTATTTCAAACACCTAGCAAAATAGTTGTCCCAATCATTGTCAAGTTTTTTCAACCAATTAAACTTTTTATTATCAAAGATTAAAGAACACTGGATTGTCCATATAGTTTTCAATGCATGTATGATCACCCTTACATTGTGAGGTTTGAATTTTATTACCTTTTGCTTAGTAGTATTTTAAGATTTATCATTGGGTGTGGAAAACTCTGTATCTTAGCCTTCCAAAAGCACTGCATACTTCTAGTAAGTGTTGCACCCAAGATGTACATTTTGTGTTGAACCACTCATTCAGTTGACCCAGATCACAATATCTTATACAAATCTTTATCATTGTTCATTATTTATATAGATAGCCAGTTACTATAGTTTAATTGGTAAATGTCAAACTTACTGCCCTCACAACATTGACACAAGCTACTTAATAAAAGTATATTAATCACTTTTATTAGTCATTCATTAGACTAGAAATTATCAGCTTAATGAACAATATTTCTTTAATGTAATTTTCATTACACCACTCTCATACAAGATAGAGACTGGTTTCTATTTGTTTTAACTCCTTATGGATCATATTTCTTTTTCATTTGTCTTTGGTCATATGTTTATAATTACACCCCTCCACAAGCTATTAAAAGTGTATAGAAACCAGTCCCTATCTTGTGTGAGAATGATGTAATGAAAATTAAATTCCAGAAGTGATCAATATTTGCTGAACACCAAAAATCATTTAATCATAAATTTAAACCTTCTAGCGCTGAAACTGTTTGCAAAGAAAGAAATTACACCAAAAAAAAAATAAAAGAAGTGTATTTCATTGCGAACGATCCGAATGCAATCAATCGAAGGGATGTCTGTCTTACAAAATCGTGCATTCATTACGATTAACACATAATAATGACAATAAATATGAAGTAAATATACTTCGAAAGCATTAAGCTAAATATTGATATTTGTGAAAATTTTATTAACTTCACCTATATACATTTAAAGCATATTATAAATATACTTTAAATATGTAAATTAAAATATAAATAGTTCAAAAATTGAACAGAAAAAAAAATGAAAGTACTTATTTAGTATGTGCTCTTAGTCATTTTGAATTCTAAAAACCGCCCAAAACTCCACTGACCCATCCAAGCAAAAAATGACATCGATTATCAACACATGGTTTCACAAAATGGTGGTTACAAAATCACAATTTTCATCCATAATTAAAAAATTAAAATACAAATTTTGCAAATGCACTTTAAATTTTGAAATTCTTGATGTAAATTGTGACTATATTTTAGTCATGTGATTAGATCAAGTATAAATATGAAAATTGCAAAATTTGCATTTTAATTTTTAAATGCTCAAAATTGATATGTAACTATAACTTTTCATCATCATCATCATCATCATCATCATTATTATTATTATTATTATTATTATTATTATTATTATTATTTTAATTTAAGTAATAAAAATTATAATATTGTTATTGTTAAAAAGTATAATATTTAATTTATTATAGTGATGGCATATATGCCTTTTTTATTTTCTCATATTTGTAATCTATATTATGTATATATACATTTATAATTTTATATGTATGATTTTGTAACAAATGGTTATGATTGCATAATTGTATGAAAGTTGTGCTTTAAATTTTAGAATTATTGATGTAAATTGTGACTATATTTTAGCCACATGATTAGATCAAGTATAACTATGAAAATTGCAAAATTTGCATTTTAATTTTTTAATAATTAATGAAAATTGAGATTTTGTAACCATTATTTTTTGTGACCACATGTTGATAATCGATGTCATTTATTGCTTGGATCAGACAGCGGAGATTTTGAGTGGTTTATAGAATTCAAAATGGCTGTGAGCATATACTAAATCAGTACCTATTTCTTTGCATTAGATTAAATAGTTTTTTTAATATTTTTTTTACAAACTAATCTAAAAATAAACCTAATGTTTTTCATTTATTACAATAATTTTCACTCGGTTTGTCATTGGTACTCAAAACAAAAAAAAAAATCACGATTATTTTTTTTATGTGTTGTTCCAAAATCAATTACTTTTTATTTTTATTATTATGTTTTATTGTAATTTGTATTGGACAACAAACCCAATATATTGTATGTGAAATAAAAAAAAAAGTCTAGCTGACCATTATTTTGGCCTTTAGCAGTGTTTTCATAAAACTGGACACTTATAAACTGATCTTTTTTTTTCTAACTATTCAAAGACAAATGAGAAAATTAAAAATTAGCAAGACAAGTAATAAAAATAAAACAAATATGTTAATTACAAGTAATAAACTTCTTGAAATTATACATTTACTCTGCAATTAATTTGCACATCAGTATTATGTACTATTAAGAGAAATAACTTTATTAAAAAAATCCTTCAATTTATTGATTAGTTTTCCCAGCATGAAACTCTAGTGGCTTCATGCAGTGAATAAAAACTGAAATAGAAATATAATGTGCTGACTATCCATACCAATGAATATATCATTATATACATAGCCTCATCTATTGCTTTAAAAAAAAAACTAATGCTGAATTTGTGATAAAATTAAAACAAAGTACAACAAAATAAATAAATTTATTTATTATTCTACTTTGTTTTATTTTATTTTATCAACATTTATCATTGGTTTTGTATGTAAAAACCTTAGGTGTTGCTTTGCAGGTAATGATAATGAATTTTTCTTTTTCTGAATATTATAATAGTTTATGTAGCAACTATAAAATACATTTAAAAAAATAATTAATAACTGAAGTCATATTTTGTAGAAAGAAAAAATAATATTGTAAATGAGAGTAATTGTAATTTTGATTCATTATACATTGGACAACCTAAGTATGCATTGAAAAAAGGTATAAAAACATCAGCCAATATATAATAAAGTAATGCTTAATAAAAGAAGTAATAAATAAACATCTATATTATTAATTATAAATTAAAGTGTAACAAAGAATTTATTTTTAATCCTTACTAAATCTGATATTTTCTATTATTACACCTGGTGGAAGTTTTTGAAAATATTCAAACTTTCACCTCTGTTTAAATATTTATTTTATACTAAAACTCAATAAACTGGATTTGAGTTTTTTAAATTTAATTTTACAAAAAAATATATATTTAAAAAAATCAAATTTGAATCTTATAAATATTGAAAAACTTAGTTATAAATACAAACACAGGATGAAATTATGTTATTAATATTTAGTCATCCATCGATATGAAGATAGACTTTCTCAGAAAATAAATAAATTTTATTTTATTTATTTATTTTAATGTGAACAAATGAATATGCATTTATAATAAACTTTATCAAACTGTGTTTTAAAATCTGATATTTGCTTTATAATTATTACAATATTTGAAAAAAAAAATTAATATTGAGTCAATTCTCATAGATAATGACATTACAACAACCACGGTTTTCTGTGTTTATATTACAGTCAAGTTTACTTCTAAAAACAAAAGATAAATTAATAAATTGAAAGTGTGTATTTGTATTTCTTCTTGTTTTAAATACTTATCAACCAATTAATATATGCAACAATAATCTGAAATATTTAATAAACAAGCAAACAATCATATTTTGTTTATTCCAAATACTTTGAGTAAAAACAAGACCAGAAGAAAGGAATGTGCATAAATCTCTCATCTCTTTGAGAAAAATAGAGGACAGAATATTGATCTTTGCCAACTGTCTGTAAGACAATAACTTTTTTCAGATTTTAAAAAATATTAATACATCAATAAATGCAATTCTGCAAATATTGCATTATTAAAAAAGTCCTTCTGCAAAAATTGCATTATTAAAAAAGCCATACATTAAAATCAATTATAATAACAGTAAATCGGTGGTTTAAAGTAGTGGAATAACCATGCTTTTTCTGAGGAAAATACCTTTAATCAGTGAATATGAGAGATATCAGGTTAACTTCAATAAAATAAAGGTTTTACTTGAAAAGAAAATTTAATAATGAAAGGTAAATGAAGCAATTTTTATTGATAAAAGAAATATTTTAATTAATGAATAAGAGTTTAATGTAAAAATTCACAAGGTGGTGTCTCACATGAAATATTGCCTAAGTTATTTGTTTTAATATTATAAATAATTGAAAGTAATTACATCTGAAGTAACTAACAACATGCTTCTGTGTAGTTTTATGCACTATTTAATGATATAAAGAATAAAATAGGTAATATGTTGTATTTATTGGTTGTATTTTGTGTCAGCTTATATGTGTGCTATACTCACACACAAACACCCTTCTCCACACACACATAATATATGTTCAGGTGCACATATTTATAATAATACTATAATCAAAAAAGTAATGGTGTGATAAGTTCTGAAGAAGGCTGTTGAATAGTCAAAACTGTTTTTTAAATTTGGAAATTTGGGTATAATAAAATAATGTATTTATCTCTTGTGTTGAGTGCATCTTATATTAGACTTTTTATTAAGCTTTCAGATAATACTCTTTCTTATCAATATTATTTGATTAGTAGATTATATTGATACCAGAGAGAATTATTGGCAAATTTATTAAAATGATTAAAAATTCTTACTTATAAAAAATTCTTATAGCATGTGCATAATGAAAATTGATTTGTATATTTATCTATTTCAGCTTGAGAAAATTTTTCGTAAGCACCCTCCTAGTTCCTCGTTTGAACACCTGGTGATTATGTCTTTCAATGTAGTCAAGTCCAATATTAAGTGGATGAAAAAAAATGAATTATCAATCGCAGAATGGCTTCAACGCAATGTATGAATAAGCAGTTTATTCCTGATACCGCAACATTTCTTTATATTGTTTTCTGTTTGACTTTATTCAATGTCATTTCTATTTATTGTATTTTATTTAGAAAAGTAAACAAATTTTGTTCAATTATTAACCCTGTCTTTGTAATTTTGTGGTTATGGTTACCATTGTAATTTAATGGTTATGGTTACCATTTTAATGCACCACATTTTATTTTCCTTCATGAAGGAAACATACTATTGGTGATAAATTATAGATATTAGAGCTTATAAAGGTTTGGTAACACTAGATATAAGCTACTGCATTAAATTATATAATGATAAAACACACACTCAGATACAGTAAAATAATATATCCATGACATATGTCAAACATGCTTAAATTTATGATACAAAGTTGATTAATCAAACTACATGCATGTACATGCACACATAATTGAACAAATAGTTAGTCACCCATATTAATGCATAAAGAAAAACAATAACCATTTCATCACTATAAATAATATCAAACAGATATCTCTTCAACTTCCTGGAAATTACCATCAGTAATCCCTCTATATATCATTATGATGACTAATATTAGTAATATGGTGTGATTTTATTATTTATTATTTTTCTAGATTATATTGTAATTTTAATAATGGCATCTAATAATTGTATAGCACGAATCTTAATGTAGTATAATATTTAGCTCACTATTTGAAATTTATAATATGTAAATACATATTTTTTAAAAGTTATAATTTTTAAATACTTTTATTTAACTTAGAAAATCTCTTTGTTATTTGCATCAAATCTGGTTAACAACTTTTGAATGCTGGTTCAGCACAAAATACGAATATTGGAGATCATTTATCTTGTTCACATGTACAGTATATGGTCAGGCGTATCACTTGCCCAAGATAGTGGAAAAGTCTTGGTTCAAATCCTCTGTAATTTCATACTTCTATTAAGCAAATTTTCTTTTAAATTTTGTATGCGTGTTAGGGATCAATGCCAATGTAGTATAACAATGAAAGAGTTTACGGTTATCAGGCAAATAGTGTTGGTAGGCCAAATTTCAAACCACTTCATATCAGGCCAGTAAGTTTTCAGTGTTGCACACTAGATGGCAGTATATTTTTTAAAAATATGCTTTTTATTTTCTTCATGTGTCATAGCATCGGCTGGGAAGCGAACCCGCTAATCCGGGACAACTGCTTGTAAGGCAGCTGTGCTTACCTTTCGACCACCAATATGCTTTCACCGAATTTATTTGCCAATTCACTTAAAAACATTCATAGTTAATTTTAAAAAAAGTTAAAAAAATTAAAGATGAAATATTAATTTCATCTAACTGTTGTTTAACTAATTTTTTTTTTTTTAAAAAAAAAAAACCTCTGCCTTTACAAATACAAAAATGTAATTGATTTTTAACATGCATGATTTTCGATTCAGACAGTATTCTGACTTTTAGTTTTTAAATTTAAACATGAATACTTACATATAGTTCATTACAAAATATTCAAATGTTAAAAAATAACAATATATATATAATATTTTGTAAAGAATGTTTTTATTTAATTTTATCGGTAATGCAGTAAATATATATATTGGTTTTATATAACTTGAAATAAAAGCGTGCTTTTATTTTGAATTAGATAAAACAACCAAAATTGTGGCTGAAGAAAAAAAATTTTTTTTTTGGTTTTAAGTGCATTATTCATCAAATTAAATAAATTCATTTTTTTTTAAAAAGTACCTTATATATATAATATTTAAATACAGGTATACTTTATATCCCTAAAGTTTAGATGTAATTATAAGGGATTGGACCCAGACTTTCAATCTCACTTTGGCTATCCTATCTATCTCATACAACCGATACACATGATCACACATATGTGAAAAGGATAAACGATCTCCAATATATGTATTTCATTCTGAACCAGCACTCATTCATACTGAATCAGCACTCATCAGTTGGTCCAGACCATCATCTCCTATACATACATATATAATCAGTGCTCGGTTTATATCAAGATAGTCAATTTTCAAACTTCAATGGATAGGTTTTAATGTACTTTACCATCAAACTATTTAGCATTCTATGCCATTGAAAATGGAAAGTGGAAGAGTTGGATGGTGGAGTAGATTGAAGCCTGTCCATTCAAGTTTGAAGATTGGCTATCTTAATATAAACTAAGCACTGATTATATATATATATATATATATATAATATATATATATATATATATATATATATATATATATAAGGGAGATTATAGTCAGGATCAATTGATGAGTGTTGCTTCAGCATGAAAGACATATTGGAGAACATTTATCTTTTTTACATATGTGTGGTCACATGTATCAGTTGTATGAGAAAGAATAGCTGAAGGGAGCTTAAAAGTTTGGGGTCAAATCCCCTATAATTACATTTAGACTCCAGAGATATAAAGTATACCTGTATTTAAATATTATGGATTCAGCTTGCATCCTGCCCATCTCTCTTCTGTGTATTTAAATGGACAAGATCTTATACATGATGAGCCAGATTGACTTAAGGTCAATATGGACATGACAATAATATTAAGCATCATCAAGGGATTTGGGCATTCCATTATCAGATTTTCAGTCATACGGAAGGCTGAAGAGTTGGATGATGGAATAGATTGAAGCCTATCCATTGAAGTTTGATGACTGGCTATCTTAATATAAACTGAGCACTAATTATATATGTGTGTGGAAGATGATAGTCTGAACCAACTAATGTGTGCTGATTCAGCATGAAAATATATATATATATATATATTGGTGATCATTTACCTTTTTCACATATGTATGGTCATGAATATTGGTTGTATGAGATAGATAGGATAGCCGAAGTGAGATTAAAAATCTGGGTTCAAATCCTTATAATTAAATATATGTGTGTGCATATATATATATGTGTGTGTGTGTGTGTGTAAATATATATTGAATAGAAGTATGCATTTCTAGTTTAAATAGTAAAATAACTATGGTGATGTATAGGAGGGATATGGTAGTTATATGTAGTCATCCAATGAGACTCCTGTTATAGAAAGATGTAATATGTGATGACAAAATAATTTGTCTTTTATGCATGGATATGGATAAACAGCTATTTTAATTGTATGCTTATATTACCAACTTTATTATAAACTTTAAATTAAACATAATAATATATTATATCAAATGGTTAGCCAGATACAATAAGACCTTTACCTGATTATAATGAATTGTTAATGATTGGTCAGATTACCTTATTACTATGTCCACTAAACGTATCTTCCACATGCATCTAGGTATTTATAATTGTAAGGATCTCAACATTATTAATGCATACACAAACACACACATTATAAAGACTTGGAATTAAATAGTTATCGTGCTTTGCATTTTATCAGTGTTAAAATGGGAAGAATTGAATGCTAAAATTCCCAGGCTAATTCTGGGAGAGGTTGGAAAAGTCTCAACAATCAAATATAACTGTTGTCCTCAGTTAATCACTTTGATTGATCGAACTTAATGACTTCCAAAGCCATGTGCTTACAAGTATGGAAAATTCCAGTTTTGTGCATAATACACTTTAATTTAATTGACATCTATATAAAAAAAAATCAATAAATTTTAATGCAGTATACGTTCATGTTGGAAATATCTTTATCCACCATCTTGGAATACTCTTAATAATCATGGCATGTATAATGGCATGACCGAATAATATTAATCCTGTAAAATATTTACAACCTATTTAATTTGTAATTTAATACATTGTAAAGGCTTACACACACCTGCAAATATAATGTAATATATAAGGAATTCAAACTCAGACTTTTACAAGACCCTCAACTTTCCATGCCATCTCATATTGCTGACTCACTTGATCACACACATTTTGAAAAGATAAAGAATCACCAATATACGTATTTCATGTCAAACCAGCAATCATCAGTTGGTCCAGATTACTATTTAATTGTAAAATGAAGCTTTTTTTTGTTTTAAAAAATCTTCAGTTAATAAAATCTCCTTTATATCTTTAGTTGTTTATAACTTACTTCTCAATAAGTTTAATTAAATAAAGTTGAAAAGTTTTATTATCAGTAATAGTAGTAGTTATAGCAACATCAATAATAATAAATCTATCAGTTAAATATATGCATCCATTTAAAACTTAATTTTCTCGCTAGTAGAAATTTAACCCATGTCTAATAATATTAATAATATATAAATCTTATTGCTTATATATTTTTTTCCAATCCATTTATTGCTTAAAACAAATTCTTGATGTCTCACTTATACAATGACTCATATAGCTGAGTATAAAAAGGGTCTTAAGAATATGTTGAATAAATTAGAGGAAGGATGTATGAAACATATAATGAAGATAAATGTTACCAATAAACATCACATGACCACCTCCTCTTATGCTTGTGTATAATTGTTGTTAAAACAGGAAAAACTTAATATATATATTGCCACACACAGCAAGCTAGAGTAATCAATGGATGCCAGAAGGCTTGTGCATAAATCCCCATCTAGTGCCTAATGGGTTAGTGGTGGATATGGTTATACAGTACCAAAGACACCAAAATGTATGGATACTGAACTGGGTTCAGACTCATATGACTATATAAGCTCATAGGCTTGGATTGAAAACATTAAAGTTATTCAATTTAAGACTCATAGTTTTGTAGTTAAATGGAGATAAAGGTGGTTCCTGGAAGGTTGCATTAGATCCTAAGGTCTAGATGCAGTGTTCTCAGTTCCAAGGCTCCTCACTGACGAAGGCCATAAGCCAGAAAGTAGTCTGGGGATATTGGATGAGTAGGCATTAGATGGGGATTTTATACACAAGCCTTCTGGCATCCATTGATTACTCTAGCTTGCTGTGTGTGGCAATATATATAGTGAGTTTTGCCTGTTTTAAGTTGAAATTCATGATAATATAGGTCAACATGAAAATAGATTTAGATATTTGGTAGTTGGTTGAAAGAGGATAGAAGGAAATATGAAGTTAAGAGATGTATAGCATCAGAAAAGATGTTTATGAAACAAAATAAAATATTTTATGGAACTTTGCAGAGAGATTTTTAAAAGAGATATATATTTGTGCAACATGGATGTGAAGAAAAAATATTAACAGATTGGATGCTTTTGAGAGGCCACTAAGTAAAGAATGAAAAAAATTAGTTTGGGTAGATAGAATAACAAATGATGATTTGAAAAAAGTAAATAAAAAAAGATTAATTTAAAAAATGAAGGATAGAACAATAAATTGGATTAGGCACATATTAAAAAGGAAGAATAGTTTAATGAAAGATGGTTTAGAGGAAATAGTGAGTAAAAAATGGCAGAAAAATTTGCGTTGTTGAATGATATAAGTGATGGAAAGAGATATATGGAATTAAATATTTGTGCAATGAAGAGATTAGACTAGAGAATGAATGACTTTACTATGTGACTACTCTCTGGATTTGTCCATGAGACAGAATACTGTTGATTGAAGGTAAAATGAATATATTGTGAACACTTTTGACACAAAATCTTGGATATTAAAAAAGCAATGCCACATATAGGTTTATTAGACTTGAAATCATAAGATGTGATTTTTCTTTGTGTCAGTACAATAACTAACAACTAATTTAGAGGTACTCTTTCTAGAATAGAAGTAAAAAAGATCTTAACAAATGGCTAAAGGTGGCCTGTCTCACCCATATTCTTAAACTTAGGTTTGATAAAGAAGTTGCAGCTAGATCAAGACAATATGTTTAGGCATCTCTATTTAGAGATACCCTTTTTAGAATAGAAGTAAAAAAGATCTTAACAAATGGCTAAGGGTGGTCTGTCTTACACATATTGGCTATTTTTTGTACTTATTAAACAATAGAAATAATATTAGTAATAATAGTCTTAAAAGCAATAAAATGGTTCTTTCTAAATATAATGCTATATATAAGTGTTTCAAGGTCGCTGAAGACAAAAACAATTAAATTAAATTAATCTAGACCTAGTACTTTCAAGGTTTTTCCCTCATATTCATGACCAAAATAGATTATAAACCAATGCTGTAATATTACTAGATAATAATGTATGCAAATGCGTACGTATATTAATTTGTCCATTTTCTTTAAATAGCAAAACATGTGTCACGTCGATTAATTGCATTGTTACCATTGATAATAAAATATGCCTCCTTGATCTTTCTTTTACAATCGTTGGCTTCAGAGCACACTATTTTGGGGTTGCAGGGTTCAAACACATGATCGGCCTGCTTCTCATATTCGAAATATTGAGAAGTTATTATTTTTTTTTGCTCTTCTGTACGTATACATGTGCTGAGCAGCTCTATTATGGACAGTGGCCTTGGTTTCCCTGTAGTATGTGGCAAAGCATCCAGCCTGAAAGCATGAAATGCTGCATATGACCTGGGGTACTTGAGATGTATCCATTCTGTCCTTCACATTATTGTTTGTCAGTATTAGGAGGAGTGCAGAAGTATCTTATTTCATACAGTCTTCAAAACCAGAATAGACAGCAGAACTTGTCACCAAAAACTGTTTAGACTTAGAATCTTTCAAGCTGATCCTAGAAAAACTTATCTCACAAAGGAAAAAAGTAAATGAGAACAGGCAAGTAACTGTTTTGGAAAGAGAGATCAATCAATGAAAAAAAATGTTGGATTTGTATTTCCATTTTTGGAATTCCTCAATATTAATTAAGGTCTAATATTATTAAAACTTGTGTATAAAATGGTAACTTGCTTATTTTATTACTTATGATTCAGTGCTGTATGGAGACACCTTGTTACTAGATTAAATTTGGTTTCTTGTGGCTATCTGGAGAGTTCATTTGGCAATGCAGCACTAATTTGATGGTAAAATTCAAAATAGAATATGTATTTATTTATTAATTTCAAAAAGTCAAGATTTCAACAACATATAGAGAAACATACTTGTGATTGATGTTTTTTTTATTCTCAAAATATGCAATGCATCCTGGGAGCTTATTTTTAATCCAAATTACAAAGTGAGATCCATTTATCTTCCATAATTTTTATTATATATTTATGACACTTTTTGCAAAATATTTGTGAAATATTTATTTTTGATAACAATATAATGTCTAAACTTACATTTTATTCAAAAATATTGAGAGAAATGTAATATTGTAAAGCAGAATGTTTACAATAGTTGGAAAAAGGAGAATCTTCATAAGCAATATTACTGTTATTTTTTATCACTTGTTAAATAATTATAAGTGGAATTTTAAATTATAAAACATAATTTCACTGCTCTATACAATATTTGTAATTTGCATGTTAGAAATGAATTCATAATAAATTACATTTTGTTCCAAATACATTTATAATGGCAATCATAGAATAACAAAACTTAGTGTTCGGATTACATATTTCAATTTATTTACTTTTTTCTATATTTGCAAAGTTGAAATATTATTTTCAAGAATGTTTTTCATATGTAAATTTATATTTCTAAAATGTAATTTAAAAATTATGGTAAGATGGTGAAGAATAATCTTTAAAAGTAAAAGTTAGAAACTTCTACCAAAAAAAACCCAAATGGCTATACTTAGCAAAGAATAGGTTTGTTGTACATATTACTAAAAATAAGGGATGTTAGTCAAATAGTTGAAGCTTGATTAGATTTGGGCTTACCTCATTCACCAATTTCTCCTTCTCATCTTTAAACATTTTAGTTGCAGTTTTGGTTATATTTGCAACATTTTTTTACAATTAAAATATTTCTCCTGTGTCATATTTTTGGTAATGTTTAAATTATATATTACAAGTATAAGTTTATAAGTGAAAAATATTATGGAAGATAATACTTGGACTTTTAACTATTAACTTCTTTTAATTGGCGTATTGTCGATTAAAATCGTATTGACCAAATTATTATTTATTTGAACTCATTTTTAAAATGAGGACAAATTATATTCTTTAGATATCATAAAATAATAAAATTAAAATTATAAAAATTTACAAACTTACAATGCTTATTTTATTAAACCTAATCAACCTAACAGTTTCAACCAACCAGCAATCTTCTTCAGTGGTTCTTATTATTAAGCAGTAAAAAACGTTAAATAATAAAAAGTTCTGGAAAAGATTTCTGATCCCTTAAAACTGTAAAGTTCATTAGTTAATAAAATAGGCATGTAATTCATCTCTCTTTCTCAGTCATGTGAGAGAAAATGGCCATGGCTATGATCTGAGAGCTGATAAAGTTGTATATGAACAAAGAAATTATCACAAACACAATATAAAAGAGATGTCTTTTATTACACAAAATGAATATGTAATGAATCAAAAGAGTTTCTCAGTAGGCTGACCATGAATATGTGAAAACATCAAATATTCAGTACAATGATATTAACATTTTATATTTAAACTCTGTATGAATATTATTTCATAGTAAAATAAAGATTGTAACAGTAATAAGAAAGGTGGGTTTGTTTAATTTTTAAAGCAATAAAATTCCATTTTAAAATTTAAAATTGTACTTATTATTAGAAAATATTTTGTGCTGTCCATTTTGAACGCATTTCTTGGCAATGAATCCATTGCAATTTTGATGTTACAGTAATTTTAATTTTATTTAATTTTTCTTCTTAAAAATAAGCATTTCCAAAATCTAATTAAAATCACTTTTTTAATTTAGGTTTAACATAAAAAAATTATAATATGTCACATAAATAAGTTTATAAATTGTCAAATAAACAGCAGAAAATTACAATATTTTTCTCAAAGTAACAAATAAAATATGCTTTTCTTTAAAGCTTGCAAACAAAGACTCCAACAATCAGTGGCTTTGTCAGCTCATATGAATATTTGTATGATGCTGACATCTTCATACTTTTTTAAAATAAATAAATCAATAAAAATTTTAGTTTAAAATTTCAGTCATTTAATAAACATGAAAAACAAAAAATAGCATTACAAATAGCCACAAAAGGGTGAACAAAAGTTGAAAACAATAATACCACTATCAGAATTTGTCAGAACTATTGAAAATACATGATTGATCATAAAATGATTAAAATAATTAAAAGATGAAAGAGCAACAACTTTGTAATTGGCAGTAAATAAAAAAATGGAGAAATAAGATCATGGATACTACATGATAAATTTAGATTTATTTCCCAATAATTTATCAATACTGAGTAAAAAATAAGAGGTCAATTCTATCCACTGTACTGTAGAGACATCTATTGTCATCTTGAGTAATTAATGGAGACTATAACATAATGCTACATAATGTTCCCATCCAGATTTCTAGTTTTGACTTTACTAATTTGTACTTGAAAGTAATAGACTTCTGATCTAGTAATCATCATTAACAATTCAGTCATTCAAAAAGCCCTAAAGTTTTAAATCCAATCCAAATTTGTAGTTAGTTATATAAATTATGACTATGAATTTAATCTTTCAGGTTAAGAAGAAATCTATGATTAATATAAAATTGGTGCTATCAGAGTAACATCCAATTTATTTGACATTACTTCCAAATTAATTTGGGTTGATAACTTTAAAACCTCCGTTTCATCCATGAGCTCTCTATTTTTACTGATGAAGACAAAATACATAAACAAGTTTAAGGATGTGATGCACTGTGACTTCTCCTTATATGGAGTCAGGAATCTCTCAGCAATTATGCCCAGAAAAACCTGTTAGTCACTTTGACTTCCCTTTCCATTGCCCACCCCAAGTTTTCCCATATTCTTCTCTATCCTGCTCCATCCCATTTTCACAACATAATCTTTGTCAACTCCACAGCCTTTATATCTAAAACCCCCTTATTTTTTCCCATACCGAGCATAAAAATCAAAGCCATTTTCTGTATAATCACTTTGTTCATATTTATTCTTCCACAACTTTATTATTTGTACCCTTTCTGCTTTTAGGCACTTACATTCAATTAACAGATATCTAATATTTTTTATGCCTTCCTTAGACAACTTGCTGACTAAATCACTCATATTTTTCCATTTATGTGTATATTCCTTTGTTGCTAAAAATCCCGTTCAAGCCTTAAACAGTAAACTACTTTCCCTACTATTATCATAAATTAACTCACACCTAATATTCTGTTTACTTCTACAAATATTTAAATATTTTTTTACTCTCCATACAGCTCTCCATATCTCCAACTCCCTATTTTTTATTAATGCATCTATTCTTCTACACCATTCCTTAACAGAATAACACTCAGCAATTCTTCTAACACAATCATCCCACCTTTTGTATAAGTAAACTGACATAAATTCTTTATCTAAATCTTCTGCATATTGCATTACCTTTCACACCCACCTTGTTTCCTGCCATTTATTCATAACCCAATTAAATACTATTTTGGCTATTCTTTTATTATCCGTAAACTGCAATCTACTGAACATTTTTATTTTGCTTTTTGCATCTCTCATATAAAAACTTGACCATCCCATTTCTCCTTGAATTGCCTCCTTTGCTGTCCACATATCTGCATCTAATGCATGTCTTCCAACTTCCCTTTGTACTTTTTCTAAATAATCTAATATTCTTTTACTAACACATAATGCATCATCCCCGTATGTTAACTCTGCTACTGCCGCTCACAATTCTAGCTACATCATATTTATTGTACGAGAACACTGTTAATTTCTTTATCAATATCAATCCCTTTTTTTCTTTGCTTCATTTATCAATTTTTTCTCCCATTTGTCTGAGCAATTTATCTGATTACTTAAGGATGTGGATAATATATAGCACTGTCATCTATTTCCATTGTTTATCTTTTAGAAGTATATTAACATGCTATGAAAGTCACGTGATCTTCTCTTGGCATAAATGAGAGAAGATATAAACTTATGTACTGTAACGAGCACAGACGTTCGTTACATTGTTTTTTTTTATTTATTAAACATGAAAGTAATTTAAAAAGTTCGCATTTAAAAATTTTCTTTAAGAATTAAAAATTGAAATTAAATATCATCTTAAACTCGTATATGTTAAATCGCACAGATAATGAAAAATTATTAAAATAAAACTTTATTAAAGAAAAAGTATTTTAAAACTAAATTTTAAAAAGATTTGGAGATAAAATTATATCTTTAAATTTATCTTTAAATATATTTTTGATTTGGAAAACTGGTTAATTAATCAGAAATGGAAATGATTGTTAATTAGTTAAATGTAAACCAGCCTTGGGCATTTAAATGTAAAAACATCGGTCAGATAGGAAAACAATAGAAACTGTTAGCAAATAAGAAGAAATCCCTATGGAATCGGACCGCAGCGAAAGGACCATCGCATCGGTGACGTAATGTAAATTCAATCCTTCACATTAATATAAAAAGGACAAGTTTGGAAATTATTAGTTAGTGATTATTGATTATTTACGATGTGACAGATATGTGTTAGTGCGGAAGTGAAGGAGAAGGGATTGAAAAAGACTCACGTTCAATCCCTTCAGTTGTTATAAAATGGAAAAATGAAACATCGCTTTTCTTATATTCAGAGGACCACAGGATCATCGGGAAATTTAACGCTGGATTTCAAACGGCAAGCAACTGTTAAAGATGAACATTTCTAAAACCGTAAGAACTTTATAAAATATAACGAACAATATTAATTTGAAAACACTAAGAACTTTAAATTTTAAACTTTCCTAGTAATTTAATTGTTACAAATAGAATCCTATCTGACCAAACTAAATTCTTTATTAATAGTGTTATTTGATGTATTTTTTTTTCTTATTTATGTAAAATCATTTCCATTTATTTATTTTTTGTTCTTTAAGTTTTTATCATGATTTTTTTTGTTTTTCGTTAAATTAATTATATAAATGTTAAACTTAAGTCGGGCGTGAATGGCTGTATAGATTTGTAAAGTTATATTAGGGGAGGGTAATCTTAGGTTATTTGTGTCGTTGTTAAATTGGGTCAATGGATTGGATATATTGATGTAGTTAGTAGATGTAGTCGGAGATTCGCTACTGGCAGAATCGCTGCATACGCCGCACTCTCCCGTTTTGCCTATGGAAGGAATTATAAGACGCAGAGCGCAGTTCCTTTCTATGGAGTTTTTTTTTATTGCTCTTCTTGTCTGATAGATGTCATATTCCTATCTGATGAGGGTCAATGCCTTCTCTTAATCTTTTTGGTGCTGTCGTATTCCGTATTACATTGAATACATCGATATATCAGATGAATTGATGCCAGTTTGACTGCGAATTTTAGCCTAAGGTTAAATAGGGATAGAATATTTTATTTTCAAATGCAAATCTATGTAGTCTATTCATACTCGACCCTAAATAAAAATGCATTAAATTTAAGTTGTTTATAGACGCTTGCATGGATTGGTTATCGGTTAAGTATGTTTTGGGTTTACATATTTGATCAAAATATATAGACATTCGATAAATAATGATACCTTACGGTGAGTATCTATAATGTATTTATTCGGATGTCTTTTAAGTTATTGGTGACAATGCAAGTATCTTATGCTGAATACTAGAGGGTTTCTTATATTTCCCTATGCAATTGTCAGTAATCAATAATTTTGTATTTTGATCGTTTATGTTTATTTTGAAATGTTTTTGACCGTTGAAATCTATGTAACCGATCTATAGCAACATATTATAACAAGCTTTTATAATCCCATCTGTGCGAACTTAATTAAAATGTAAACTTATAATATAATAGAAATTAAAATGTAAATTAAAATCTAAGGTAAAGTTAAAAATAATGTTAAATGTTAAAATGTAAAACTAATACTAAAATAATTTTAAATCTTATATATATGTGCATAAATAAATGTTTGTATGTTAATTACTGGCAGTGGCTTATTTTATTCCTCTTATATATATATTCTTATATTATTTTTTAAATCTCTGCTATTCCACTGAGCTAGTGACATGGGCTAACGACCGGATGCAAAAAAAAAAAAAAAATATTTTTTTTTTACTTACGTATCTGCCTACTCTATAAATTTTTCTAGGTTCAAATGCCTAGATGGCGCCCTGTAGTGCAGTTTACGTTAAGTCTAACCTTCTCCGGATCGTTACAATTGGCTTTCCCAACTCGGGCCGATCTTTAATAAACCACAAATACCCTGAGCAAATTTTGTCAAAATGAAATATTTTATCTGTTTACATAAGTCGTATACTTTAAATCTTATAAAAGCTCTGCCAGTAAAAGAAATTGCGCATATATATTAAACACAAGAAAGTGAAAAAAATTTTAAAAACTAATTTTTGTTAAAAAAAAAAAAAAAGTCAAAAGGTTGCAATAAATATGTTTTTTTTTGTTGATATATATTATGCTTTAACGTGTATAGGCGCGCACAGCCACGTAAGTTTATGATCGAAATGTGGTACCTTACGATGAGTACCATTGGGAATTTACTTCAGTGTAATCCTATTTAAGCATTTTAATCAGTCATAAATAAGTTGGTGGTATGTATAATTGTGCTGCAAATATACACGTATAAATCCATTATCTTTCAAAACGTATTTAGTTCAATGCAACCTTCTTAAATAAATAATTTAAATAACTTGCTTGTCATGCCGTATGGAAAAATAAAATGTATAAGAAAAAATAATAGAACTCTTGTGGGGAGGAGGTGAACGTAAATGGTCCTTGGGAAAGCGATAGTCAACATTTTTTTTTTTGTATATAGTCTTTTTGTAAAATTATTAACCGGATGTTTTGTAAATGTCTTCGTCAATCGTGTACCGTAATTACTAACCCTAAGTAAAATATTTTTTTTTTTGATCATTTTTTTTTAAAGCAACTTTACTGATATGTAACGAGCACAGACGTTCGTTACATTGTTTTTTTTTATTTATTAAACATGAAAGTAAATTAAAAAGTTCGCATTTAAAAATTTTCTTTAAGAATTAAAAATTGAAATTAAATATCATCTTAAACTCGTATATGTTAAATCGCACAGATAATGAAAAATTATTAAAATAAAACTTTATTAAAGAAAAAGTATTTTAAAACTAAATTTTAAAAAGATTTGGAGATAAAATTATATCTTTAAATTTATCTTTAAATATATTTTTGATTTGGAAAACAGGTTAATTAATCAGAAATGGAAATGATTGTTAATTAGTTAAATGTAAACCAGCCTTGGGCATTTAAATGTAAAAACATCGGTCAGATAGGAAAACAATAGAAACTGTTAGCAAATAAGAAGAAATCCCTATGGAATCGGACCGCAGCGAAAGGACCATCGCATCGGTGACGTAATGTAAATTCAATCCTTCACATTAATATAAAAAGGACAAGTTTGGAAATTATTAGTTAGTGATATGATTATTTACGATGTGACAGATATGTGTTAGTGCGGAAGTGAAGGAGAAGGGATTGAAAAAGACTCACGTTCAATCCCTTCAGTTGTTATAAAATGGAAAAATGAAACATCGCTTTTCTTATATTCAGAGGACCACAGGATCATCGGGAAATTTAACGCTGGATTTCAAACGGCAAGCAACTGTTAAAGATGAACATTTCTAAAACCGTAAGAACTTTATAAAATATAACGAACAATATTAATTTGAAAACACTAAGAACTTTAAATTTTAAACTTTCCTAGTAATTTAATTGTTACAAATAGAATCCTATCTGACCAAACTAAATTCTTTATTAATAGTGTTATTTGATGTAATTTTTTTTCTTATTTATGTAAAATCATTTCCATTTATTTATTTTTTGTTCTTTAAGTTTTTATCATGATTTTTTTTGTTTTTCGTTAAATTAATTATATAAATGTTAAACTTAAGTCGGGCATGAATGGCTGTATAGATTTGTAAAGTTATATTAGGGGAGGGTAATCTTAGGTTATTTGTGTCGTTGTTAAATTGGGTCAATGGATTGGATATATTGATGTAGTTAGTAGATGTAGTCGGAGATTCGCTACTGGCAGAATCGCTGCATACGCCGCACTCTCCCGTTTTGCCTATGGAAGGAATTATAAGACGCAGAGCGCAGTTCCTTTCTATGGAGTTTTTTTTTTATTGCTCTTCTTGTCTGATAGATGTCATATTCCTATCTGATGAGGGTCAATGCCTTCTCTTAATCTTTTTGGTGCTGTCGTATTCCGTATTACATTGAATACATCGATATATCAGATGAATTGATGCCAGTTTGACTGCGAATTTTAGCCTAAGGTTAAATAGGGATAGAATATTTTATTTTCAAATGCAAATCTATGTAGTCTATTCATACTCGACCCTAAATAAAAATGCATTAAATTTAAGTTGTTTATAGACGCTTGCATGGATTGGTTATCGGTTAAGTATGTTTTGGGTTTACATATTTGATCAAAATATATAGACATTCGATAAATAATGATACCTTACGGTGAGTATCTATAATGTATTTATTCGGATGTCTTTTAAGTTATTGGTGACAATGCAAGTATCTTATGCTGAATACTAGAGGGTTTCTTATATTTCCCTATGCAATTGTCAGTAATCAATAATTTTGTATTTTGATCGTTTATGTTTATTTTGAAATGTTTTTGACCGTTGAAATCTATGTAACCGATCTATAGCAACATATTATAACAAGCTTTTATAATCCCATCTGTGCGAACTTAATTAAAATGTAAACTTATAATATAATAGAAATTAAAATGTAAATTAAAATCTAAGGTAAAGTTAAAAATAATGTTAAATGTTAAAATGTAAAACTAATACTAAAATAATTTTAAATCTTATATATATGTGCATAAATAAATGTTTGTATGTTAATTACTGGCAGTGGCTTATTTTATTCCTCTTATATATATATTCTTATATTATTTTTTAAATCTCTGCTATTCCACTGAGCTAGTGACATGGGCTAACGACCGGATGCAAAAAGAAAAAAAAAAATTTTTTTTTTTTTTACTTACGTATCTGCCTACTCTATAAATTTTTCTAGGTTCAAATGCCTAGATGGCGCCCTGTAGTGCAGTTTACGTAAGTCTATTCTCCGGATCGTTACAGTACTTTGCAGACAACAAAATAAAAGCATATTACGAATTTTATTTTTGCAAAATTGAAATTAGCATGGATGCATCCAAATAATAGAAGAGCAGAATTAGATTACATTTTGTCTATTGGAAAATATATATTTCAAATCTGTAATATGCTTAATGAATTCAGTACAGGAAGATATGATCGATTATTGAGATTTAAAATATGCATTAATACAAAGCATTTTTATACTAATGTATGTGCATGAGTGTGTTTGAGTGGATAAAAGTGGTTGATACGAATGCTAAGATTTATGCTTTAGCATAATCAAAATTATGCTAGGAATAATCTATATAAGTATGAATGTTATATCGGCTGGCAAAAAAATATTGAGCAATTAGGCAGATACAGATTACTACAACCACGTCATAAATGATAAGGATAATTAACCAATATTTGTCACTTTCCTTTTCGTAATTTTCAAAAAGATTTTCATTTATTCTGATGTTCATATTCTAATATTTTAATGAAGAGTGAGGTCATAATTCAGAAGATTGACGTTTAGGATAACGGATGTGTTTAATATTAATGTTTACTACTTACTCTATTCAATAACAAACTCAATGAACAGATTTGAAATGAGTACGTACGTGTATCTGTATTTCGTTAATTTTGTTTATTACAAACAAACAACTCACGCCCAGATTCATCTCAAAATATATTTATTTTTATACTTTTTCCAACAAGAACAAAGTACACTCATCGCTTTCAAACCTCAGGGAATCTTCCTGTTGTAATTTTTGCAAAGGTGTGAAAGGAAAAAATCACCCCCTGGAGATGTTTAGTCTCCAGTTGCCACTGCTCATATTTTAATTTGCTAATTTTCAAATATTGCCCTAAGCTAACCAGAAATGTCATCTTAAATAAAATGAGATGTAACAATGTTCTAATGCCATTTATTGTCTCTATGTCAAAACCTCTTCATAAAGTCAAGACCTTGTCTAATTCATGACAAATGATAATAATCGTTTGATAAATTTTCTCTCTATTTTAGAATTGGAGACTGATTTATTTGTCTAAAAGGTGACCAAGTTGACAAAATAGTTTTGTTCTATTGCAATATTAATCCTACAGTATTAACATGTTAAAATCGACATTTAGAACAGATAATATACGTTATATATATATACTTATTTATATGTGGGTGTATTAGAGATACGTCTATTATAATGAATAGTTTTCGCTGGTAATAGATGTTTGCTGATTGCTACATCTTGAAAGTTTCTTCCTTCTGCAATTTCCGTAATCACTTTTCTTAAATATCAGTAATAGAAGAATTGACATATACAAATTTCTTGCACTCATAATTTTGACACGATCAACTTTAGATAAACCTTAATTAATAGTTATTTATTAGATTAAAGTCTGTCACATGATTTCAACCGTAGATATAAAATTTAAACTCGGTTAAAAATTAATGAAACTGTTTTTATTCTTATTATTAAATGTAATCACTTTGTATATACCTTAATACAACTTCAACCGCCCTTTTTTATATTGTATATTATCTTTTAGAAGTGTAAAAGTATATATAAAAGAAAATGATAAATTTGGTCTGTAATGGATAGTAATTATGGATAACAATGCTGTTATATGTATATGTGAAATTAAATGTTATGATGTGTAGCTTATCCTTCAACGAAGTCAAGAATCTCTCAGCAATTATGCCCAGAGAAACCTGTTAGCCACTTTATTTTCCATTCCCCAATCTTAATTTTTCCCATATTCTGCTCCATCCCATTTCTACAACATAATCTTTGTCAACTCTATGGGCTTTATATCTAAATCCCCCTTTTATTTCCACAAACCAGCATAAAAACCAATAATCCACTTTCTGTATAATCACTTTTTTCATATTTATTCTTTCATAACTTCATTATATGTACCCTTTCTGTTTTCAAGCATTTACATTCAATTAAAAGATGCCTAATATTTTATATTCCTTCATTACATAATTTACAGAGTAAATCACCCATATTTTTCCATTTACATGTATATTCTCTTGTTGCTAAAGATCATGTTCGAGTCTTAAACAATAAATAACTTTCCTTACTATTATCATATATTAACTCGCACCTAATATTCTCTTTATTTCTATACATATTTAAACTCTTTTTACTCTCCATACTAGTTCTCCATCTCTCTAACTCCATATTCTTTATTAATAAATCTATTCTTTTATCCCATTTCTTACCACTATAATACTCAGCAATCCTCCTAACACAATCATCCCATCTTTTGTACAAATATACTGATATAAATTCTTTATCCAAATCTTTTGCATACCACATTACCTTTCTCACCCATCTTGTTACCTGCCCTTTACTTATAATCCAATTAAATACTACTTTAGCTATTCTTTTATTATCCATAAATTGCAATCTATCAAATATTTTCAATTTCCTTTTTGCATTTCTCATATGAAAACTTGACCATTCCTAGAATTGCCTCCCTTGCTGTCCATACACCTACATCCAATGCATGTCTTCCTACTTCCCTTTGAACTTTTTCTAAGTAATTTAATACCCCTTTACTAAAACATAATGCATCATTACCATATCTTAACCCTTCTACTGCAACTGCCTTCCATATAATTCTAGCTACATAATATTTATTATATGAAAACACTGTTGATTTCTTTATCAATCCCATTCTTTTCTTTGCTTCATTTATCAAGTTTTTCTCCCATTCATCCAAATAATTTTTCTGATTACTTAAAATGATTCCCAAATAACTATATCTATTCACAACACTTAACTTAATATCTCCCAATAAAAATTTGACATCTTCTCTTTCCCCAGTATCCCCATCTCTTTACCCATTCTTGCACATGTCATCAGCATAACTTCCATATCTTCTCTTCTTTCTGCACACAAAAATATATCATCTGCAAAAAAGACCTGACAAAATATATACTCTCTTACTACGTATTAATGGTATCACTATCCCTCTTTCTAATCTTTCTATGCTCTTCCATTTTACTCAAATACAACACAAATAAAATAGGTGACATAGGGCATCCTTGCCTTAGTCCCACCACATTTTTAACTTTAACTGATTCTATATTCCCTAATTGATATATATATATATATATATATGTATCACATTAGGGATTTTTTAACTTGCATTTTTGTTTATCATATATATATAATTATTTTCACATAATTTCTTAATAATATCCACTAAAGCTTCATCCATTTTAAACTTTTCCATAATCTATTTCTATTTACTCTATCATACACCTTCTCTACATCTATAAAACTCTTATATAACTGTTTACCTGAATTCCTACTCACATCCATAAGTTGTGTAACTACAAATAAACTATCTCCTATATGCCTATCTAATCTAAAACCTCCTTGCATTTCTCCCACTACCTTATTCCCTTTCCATCCATTTTACAACTTTTCTAGCCACCATATATGAGAAAACCTTATATAAAACTGATGTTGCCACTATTGGTCTATAATTATTTAACTTTCTATGATTCTTACTTTTTCCTCTAAATAATAATCTTACTCTTGTATTACTCCAACTACTTGGAAAAACTCTATTCTGTGCCATCTTATTAAAACAGGATAATAACTTTACTTTTGCCCTATATCCTAAATGCATTACCATTTCTGCTGCCCATCCATCTAAACCTCTTGCCTTTTCACTTTTCAATTTCTTCTCTACGTCATTCAGTTCATTTTCTGTAAACCTAATATTTCCATTACTATATGCTTTCATGTTTTCTATCACTTTATCCTTCACATCTAATATCTTTTCTATAATCATTACATATCTATTTAAGATTCTCTCTAAATCTTCTCTAGAGCTACACTCTATTCTCTCATCATCTAGTAATACTATCTTTCTCTACCCTACATTTCTCCTTTTAATGTAATTCCAAAATTTTTTACTCCATCTCTTCCACTTTTATTAATATCCTCCAATAATTTACTATTCAATTTCATTCTCTTTCTTTAATTATCTATTTTAGCCAATTACTTTTTTTTCTAAGTACTTTTCCCATTTAATATTAATATCTTTTTCGATTTTTTTGTTCCTAATAGCATGCTTATATTCTCTACATGCTTTTTTCTCTCTTTTATACTTTTACTAATTACTAATTCTCATTTTTTATTACTTTTATTCTTCTGAATATTCTCATCTAAAACCCTATTTGCTACTTTTTCTACTTCTTTACACCAGTCCTTATACTCATCCCCAAGCAACTTTTTTATGATTTCTTCAACTTGTATTTTATACTCTTCCAACTTATTCTTATCATTCATTCTCCATCCACATCTTTCACTATTATTTCTACTTTTATTTCTATTCTCTAACACATTACTAACCATTTCAATTACAATAAAGTTATGATCACTAGTGCATACTTTTTTTTCATGTGATGTGATGTATTATGGCTTCTCCTTAAACATCTACATGTGGCGACATCTATAAGTCACTTTTAACAATACAAATTTGAATAATAATGATGGAATAGATTTATTGCTTGGGATTTCATAAAAATTTTCAATAACAGAAGTGCCTGAACTGGAATAAATTTGAAAGCCATATACTGGGAAATGTATCCAGGTCAGAAAAATGGGAATCTCATGCTATACCATTACACCACTGGTGCTACAAATTTGTATAGTTTTGCATACAGAAGAGCAATATAGAGACTTCAGATAATCTGAAGTATGGAGAGTTGCATGTTAGGAGTAACAAGAATGAATCAAAAATGAAATACATGCATTAGAGAACAAACAGGTGTTACTGACATTATTGAAAAGATTAATAGACTGAAGGGAGTTGGGTTGATCATATTTTTAGAAGAGATGATAAGAGATGGAAAGTTGAAATCTTGGATTGGATTCTAAAATCTTGTAAAAGACCTAGAAAAAACTACCCATGAGATGGATGGATAAAATAAGGAAGTGTTCTAGGGTGATGTGAAGAAAAGAGGCTACTGATCAGAGAAAATAGATTGAACATGGAGAGACCTTCATCCATCAGTAGATCAGTAAGAATAAAAATGATGATAATGATGATGATGGCAATTGAAAATTACTGGGGACTGGTTCTCAGTGCAGGCTTCCTGCAGTGACAGCTATAAATCAATATATATTAATACATACATGCATAACCCTTTAGAATCTAATGATTACCATAGCTTGCACAAGATGGCACTATTGTGTGAAAAAATTTGATATTGTCATATGGTAACATAATTTAACTATCCATCACAAAAATTTTAAAATGTTAGCATATCTTCATGAGTTTTGCCATGAAATATGATAGTGTGCTATTTACTACCTTATCTCATGATGGAATAGCTTGGTAACATCTTTCTAAATTGGGAAAAGCAGCTACTGAAACTTTTAAAATGATTCAGATTATATATGGCAGCAAAGCTATATGTCACAAGAACAATGACAGCAGGAAAAACACAATGTTTTACCTCTTTAGAATGTCTATAAGATACTCTTATCAACCTTCAACACTTATGCCACCTGGATGGCCAGATGTCACAACAAGTTTACCATTCCTCATCCCAAGTCTGAAGACATATTCATTTCTAAGTTGAAGGCATTTCACCATAAGGATGGTATCATCTCATCCAGATTTTTATTTGACAACACATGGAGCCTGATTAAGCTGGATTAAACAACACCAGCAAGCACATCAGACTGTCTGGTTGCCCAAGCAACATGGATAACTATTATTTTATTTAGAATTGTATCATTCTTACATATTTTTTTCAATAAAGTTATTTATAACTAAGATACTCTTAATCATATAAATGAAAATTCACCTACTTCTTAAAAATTACGATCAACTCCACATTATTATTATTCATAAATAGAGGAAATCAAACTCAGGATTTATTCTCCACTCTATCTCAAGCAACCAATACACATGGTCACACACATGCAAAAAGTTACATGGTCCTCAATTATGTATTCAGTGCAAAATCAGCACTCATCAGTTGTGCCAGGTCACAATCTCCCACACATAAGTATAATTAGTGCTCAATTTATATTAATATAGCAATTTCTCAAACTTTAATGGACAGGCTTCAATCTTCTCCCTCTTCCAAGTATTCAAATGTCCATTTTATTAAAAAACAAATGATGGAATGTCAAAGCCCTTCTTGGATTTGGTATTATGATCATACCCAATTATTATTATTATTATTACGATTATGAAGATGTTTCAAAGCAATTTTATTCATCAATCAAAGGTTATATCACAGTACTTACTTTTACAAAGAAGAAAAATTGTCCAAAAACATGTGGTACAGCACCATTTACATGTGAATGTAATTGTTTTCTAATACACAGTATATAAAATTTAGAGAGAAATTAATAGCTACATATATATTATTTTAACAACAGTCAATATAAGAAGTGATTAAATGTTCTTCTGCTAAATTGTCTGGAGAATTGATGGTCCATGGTTGTAAGCATTGGTTCAGTTTTGTTGCACATTTGTTATATATTCTTCTGCTAAATAGTCTGGGCAATTGACCGTCTGTAGTTGTAAGCATTAGTTTAGTTTTTGCAAAAGTTGATAAAGTGAAAAAGGTAATTATCATTAGTGTATCAATGAGCATTAAGGAAGTGTTTCCTATATCTTGTAAATAGTTGACTATAATTAAGTTGATGGTATATTTATCAGTATTGTGGCATATAGTTAGTGACTGGATCAGTGTTTCAGAAGTGGCCTTGTGTCCAGGTGTGCAAATTTTTTATCCATGACTCTCAGTTGTTCAAACTTGTTGGTAATGGTTGGGTGGTGATGGGTCTTGCTACCAAGACAAAAAGTGATCATGTGCCTAAAAGGCATCCAAACTAAATGTTGCTGCACATATAGCTGTATGTGTGTGTGTTTTTCTGTTATATATCACACAGATCCTATTTATTGTGAGAGTGCTTAACTTGTATGCATTGAACATGATTTCCCTAAGGACATGTTAGTGCTGGACAGATATAAAATAGATGATGTCATGTTTCTTCTTCTCTGTGACATAGTTGGCAGAAAAATCAATTGTTGTGTACAGTCTATGATGTCACATGGAATAGGCTGTGGATAGAGGAGAAATTCAAAAAAATTATCTCTATAAACCATTTTTTTTAATCTAAGAGCTAACTGTCTATTGTTTATTCTTAGAATTTTGGAGAAGTGGTCAACAGGTGTCTTTGGATATAGTAGATTGTAAATGCTCCAGTACGTATACTTATCTGAATTAAGTAGTGATATTTGGTCATAGTTTCTCTGTAATTGGCATATGACTGATGATGGAATCCATGTGATGAAGTAATCTGTGTTGATATTATGTATATGATACTCTGTAGGGCTAAAAATCGTCTTACAATGGCAGTTAGGAGATTTATACTTTTTCGGATAAGAAAAACTTGTATGGAGCGAAGACCCAGTTAGTTTTGTGTTGGTAGAAAACGAATGCATTTGACAGAGACATACAGTATTCTTATGCTATAGCAATTTTCACCAAAATAAAGAAATATAGGAGTTAAATGATTTGGCAAACTTGCTAATAGGTGAGTAGCAGACTATTTTTGTAATAATTAGTTGGTTGAAAAGGCAAATTTTTGATTGTAGTGAAAGCCAGATTTTGGAGAGTGAGGTATTATTACTATTATTATCATTACTACCTCTACTTCTACTTTTACTAATACTACTGCTGCTGCTGATACTACTACTACTACTACTACTACTGCTGCTGCTGCTACTACTACTATTACTACTACTACTGCTGCTGCTACTACTATTATTATTACTACTGCTACTACTACTACTATTACTACTACTACTGCTACTACTATTACTACTACTACTACAACTATTACTACTACTACTACTGAATATTTGTTACTACTTATTCACTTCACTTACCCATTCTAAATAACAAAATCTCTTGTTGTAGTAAATTCAGTATCAAAATGTGCAAAAGAAAAACCAAGGGAAAATGTTTTTTTTTTTATAATACTGTCATTATATTTTCAGAAACTTAGACAAATCCTCAGGTACATTAACTGGTTGTAAATGGTGATGATGAGAGATCCATCTTTCATTAGTATAATAATTCATGAGAATGTCTGCCCTATCAGTATTATAATTTCATAATCATCCAACAATCTCAAACTTTAAAATTGGGCTCTGAAAGATCAACTCTAGGTATGCATTTCTGGAATTTAAAAAAAAATGTTAATGGATTTATTGCTAAGGAGTACATAAGAAGTTCAAACAGAATAATTGTGAGTGTCAGAATCAATTCAGGAGCCTCCAGAATCTAAGTCAGATGCATTACTAACTGCATCAAACTGTGTAGGATTGCATTCTCAAATAAATATGAGGTTCAAAACTGAAGAAATTCAAGAAGTAGTAAACTTTATGAGTTGTTACTACTCTCTAATTTGAAAGGCATAGACCATGAGGAAAATTTGAAATTTTATTACATACTAATTCAAAATTTCATTTAATTAATAAAGAAAATTAAAATAATGACATTCTCAAAAATGTTGACATTATTTATTTATCATGGATTCTAGGTGAGGATTAGTTCATGAATACACTTTTATATACATAAGTATAATAAAAATCTACTTTACAGTGCTGTGTAAAAGAAACTTATACTTAGTATAAGCCTATGAGACTTATAAATATTGCACACAGAATTCTAGCAAATGCGAATACAGAAATGAGACTTATAAATATTGCACACAGAATTCTAGCAAATGCGAATACAGAAAAAAATTACTAAGATTTAGCAGTTTGATGCTAACGTTATTTATCATAAAATTATTTACCAATTCCACATTGAATAAATTTAAAACATTTGTTCTCTTATCAATATTAAATAGTAAAATTTTAAAAAAGTTCAATTAAAATGTTATACCAGAGCTCCTAGTATTCAACTAATTTTGATAAAGTACTTATATAATCTTATGTCCTAGTTTTTCAAATACACCTAAGCAGTTTTGATTGCCTTTCTAGATACAAAGTTACTGAGGTGTTTAAACTCAATCATGTTTTCAAGTGGATATCCAGCTAGCCAGAATTCATTGAACACTATTTGGATGACAGTTTGTATGTTTATCAAAAAATAAATTAATAATGACATGTAATATTTAATGTGGCTAAATTTCTGGGTACTTTTTGAAATTTTGTTCTATCATAATAGTATTTAATGTTTAACCTTTAAATATGTAAAATGATCCTTTTTTTTTTAAATCTTCCAAGGAGAGTGCATCACAAAATAAGAACAGTTTTTCCATCTCTACTCCAGCACCAACAATGGTAATCATAATATTTGATTACTAAATGATAGCACAATTTTATCCCCTTCACCACTCCTGTTTCCATCTATGACTCATTATTGAGAACTTGAGACTCAAAGCATGACTACATTGGTTTCAGCTATGAAACCCAAGTTAAGCTTGTCCAAGTCTCATATCCATAAGCAAAAAATTAATAAAACACATCTAATACAAGTATTTTCTTTTTCAAACACAATGACATATTTTTTTTAATATTAAGCTATTTCCATCAAAAGCACTCCAACCAAGTTTAAATCCTTAATTAATTTCATTTATTATGTTTTAATCTGTACTAATAATCTGTCTAAGGTATTTATAGTTATTAATGTTTTTTAATTCATGATTATCAATCTTTATTTCCTTCTTTGGTGAGAATCCATTAAACATTACTTTAATCTTCAATGCATTCATCTTAAGGCCTGCTTTCTTACTTTCATTTGATACACTTGGAAATTTTTCTGAAGCTCAGAAGCACTATTTAAAAATAAACACATCAACCTGAATAATCTAGATGACATAAAGAAATTTAAATTCAGTCAACTCTAACTTTCCATTTTAATCCACAAAATACTTCTTGTAAAACTGCCATAAAAACTTTTGGTGGTATAGAACCCTCTAACAAACACCTTTCTCAATGTTAAATTTCTTAATTCTACAAATGTTTACTTCTTTTCTTCTATTTAATTGTCATTCTTTCATAAGCATTTTATGATACAATCTAATCATTGTTCTTTGTATTTTGATAAATTTCGTGATATGAAAATATCCTTAGTCTTTATCTTGATGATCCAATGCTTTAATTGCTGAAGAAATGCTTATAGAATCAAATGCCTTTTCATAATCTCCAAACTCCAACCATAATGGCAACTCATATTTATTGGTCCTTTTATAACTTCTCTCAATACTTGCTTTCAAGTGATACACTGTGCTAAAAACACTTTTAGATCCAGGTTGTTTTTTTAGTTTATTAGGTACAAAATTCACTGTAGATAAAATTGGAATTATTTTGTAAAATGTTTGCATACAACTGATAGATTACCAATAGGTCTGTAATTTACAATATTTATTTATCACCATTTTTAAATATCATTGTTATCAGTTAAACAATTTTCAGATAACTTTGCCCACAATTTTTCTATTTCTTCACCTGCTTCATTTGAAATATTAGTAATAATAGTTCCATCACTTCTAGAAGCTTTTCCTCTTTTTATTCAATTAATTACATGTCTACCCTTTTCATTTCAATAGAGATAAACTCTCCATATTTTAGTGTCACCCATTGCAAGCAGTAGTAAGTAATAGATGCAAGATTTGTGCATAAAATCCCTATCTAGCAAATAATTTACTCACCCAATATCTTCAGGCTAGTTTCTAGCTTCTGAATTTCATCAGTGAGGAGCCTTGGATATGAGAGCAATATACCTACAGCCCTCCAGCAGCCACCTTTCACCTTATTAGTCCAAAATGAAAACACAATAATGTTAAGTTCATTAGCTTGTGTAGTCATATAAATCTGAATTCAATTCAGCATCCATACTTTTTGGTTTCTTTGGTTCTTTAGTAGCCACAATCACCATAATCCTATTGTGTAGGATTGGTATTAAATCTCTAAACATTATATGATCATTCTCTATGCTTACACAAGCTAGTTACACAGAGGTTGAACTCTCCATACTGTAGCATCACTCAGTGCAAGCCAAAGTAATTAATGAATGCAAGAAGATTGTGTATAAAATTTCTATCTAGTGCATACTTATCCAATATCTACAGACTAGTTTCTAGCTTGTGGATTTGATCAGTGAGGAGCCTTGGATCTGAGATCACTATACCTCAGACCCTAGTCTAGTTGTCCCAATTTCAAGGCTCCTCACTGCTGGAAACATAAGCTAAAAACTAGTCTGGAGATATTGAAGCAGTATGTACTAGATAAGGATTTCATTCACAAACCTTCTTAATTCATTGCTTACTGTGATTTGCACTATGTGGCACTAATGTATGAAAAGTTTGCTATTGCTTTAACAGCTTGTGTATGCATAGCAAATGGTGATCATGTAATGTTTAGTAGTTCATTTAAATACTTGACAATTTATAAGAATAGTGTAATTATTTGTATAACTGTCCAATAGTTTTCATGATTTTATCACTTTTTTAATTAATAGTTTCATCATCTTGTTGCTGACACAGGTTTTCTTCCAATATCAGACCATTTTTTTACATTTACATTTTTATTTTTTTTTTATAGCTTTCCATGTCAATTCACCATTATAACTTTCATATATCATCATTAACTATTTAATAAATGATAAAGATATACAAGAGATTGACATCTGGACCACTGATGAGTACTGGCTTGGCACGGCATGTACATCATGGGAAATGTGTAACGCGTGTTAGAGCTTATGAAGATATATTTAACAGTTTATTTTTTATAAAGTTTATATCTGGGCTAAAGATAATCTTTAGATTACTGAATGTTTATTAATAATCATTCATGCATTTATCTGAAATGGTTGGTGTTAAAGTTATAGATAGAGAAAATTTGGCACTTGTAAGATATATATGTACAATGTTTTATATTGTTTATTACAGCTAAAATACCATCGTCGATGAAGAAATATTTTAATAATAGTGACCATTATCAGAAGGCTGATTTAGATTAACAAAATTTACTGTTGAATATTGTTAAGTCTTTTTATGCTATATAGGTACCTATATAAAAAGCCTGAGTAACCTTTTTAATTAATTTTGAACAAAGTGATCAGAGTTATATACTTCGGATCAAACTTATTGCCATCACAACTTTGCCACAAACTACTTGATGGAAGCAGTCTTATAATTTTTATTAGACATTCGTTAGGCTAGAGATTATCCATTTAAAGAATAATATTTCAGTAATATAATTTTCATTGCACCATTTGCATGCAAGGGTATGGAGTGATTTCTATCCACTTTTAATAATATGTGGGAGATGTTATCAGAAACATATAATCAAAGACATGTGAAAAAGATATATGATCACAAAGATGCACATTTCATGCTAAACCAGCACTCATCTGTTGCCCACATTACAATCTTTTATACATATATTTATCATTGTTCAGTATATATAAATAGCCAATTAGTTGTAGTTCGACACTTATCAATTAAATGATAGTAATTCGCTATCTATATATACTGAACAATAATAAATATATGTGTAAGAGATTGTTATCTGAGTCAACTGATAAATACTAGTCCAGCATGAAATGCTCATTTTGGGATCATACATGTTTTTTTACATGTCTTTGGTCCAATGTTTATGATTACATCTCTACACAAGGTGTTGAAAGCAGAGAGTGGTGTAGTGAAAATTACTATACAGAAAGATTATTTATTATTGGATACTCTCTAATCTATTACAGTTATGAGGGTAGCACATTTCACACTTATCAATAATACAGTAGAAATTTACTATCTATCTATCTATCTATCTATCTATCTATCTATCTATCTATCTATCTATCTATCTATCTATCTATCTATCTATCTATCTATCTATCTATCTATCTATCTATCTATCTATCTATCTATCTGTCTGTCTGTCTGTCCATCCATCCATCTATCTGTCTGTCCGATCATCTATCTACCTATCTATCTGTCCATCTATCTATCTGTCTGTCCGATCTATCTATCTATCTATCTATCTATCTATCTATCTATCTATCTATCTATCTATCTATCTATCTATCTATCCATCCATCCATCTATCTATCTATCTATCTATCTATATGTCTCTCCATCCATCCATCTGTCCGTTCATCTATCTATCTATCTATCTATCTATCTATCTATCTATCTATCTATCTATCTACCTATCTATCTATCTATCTATCTATCTATCTATCTGTCTGTCTATCTATCTATCTATCTATTTATCTATCTATCTATCCATTCATCCATTTAACATACTATCCATTTATCCATCCATCCATCTATCTATCTATCTATCTAACTATCTATCTTTTTATATGTCTGTCTGTCTATCTATCTATCTATCTATTTATCTATCTATCTATCTATCTATCTATCTATCTATTTATATATCTATCTATCTATCTTTCTGTCTGTCTGTCTATCTATCTATCTATCTATCTATCTATCTATCTATCTATCTATCTATCTATCTATCTATCTATCTATCTATCTGTCTGTCTGTCTGTCTATCTATCTATCTATCTATCTATCCATCCATCCATCTTTCTATCTATCTATTTCATCCATCCATCATCTATCTATCTATCTATCTATCTATCTATCTATCTATCTATCTATCTATCTATCTATCTATCTATCTATCTATCTATCTATCTATCTATCTATCTATCTATCTATCTATCTATTTACTGAACAAATGATAAATATATGTGTAAGAGACTGAGGTTGTCTGATATAACTGATGAGTTCTGGTTCAACATGAAATGTGCATCTTGCAGATCATAGATATTTTTCACATATCTTTGGTCATATGTTTATGATTACACTCTTATGCAAGGTGTTGAAAACAGATAGAAATTAGTCACTACCATGTGTGAGAGTTGTGTAATAAAAATTACACTATAGAAATATTACTTCAACTTCTAGATATAATCTCCACTAAGTAGTCTAATTTTTTGAAGAAAAAAAACAATAAAATGAATTAAATTTTAATATTATACCAAAGGCAAAAATAAAGATAAGCTACAAAACAACAGAATAACATAAAGTTGAAGTAATTGCACCTGAAGAGAGCCAATGTGACTTTAGCAATTGTTCTTATTTTAACATCACTGGATTTACATCAGATGAGGTATGAATTCATATGTATTACTATTTTCATTTCAAACCATTTAGCAAAACAAAAATCTTTAATTAAGTTGGATCAAATGCTGCAGTAATCAACACTTGGTTAGAAAATCTTTGTGCATGTAATGTTTGCAGTTTTCAATGTAAAATTCTATTCTTTCATAAAATTTGTACAATTTCCTATTTATAGGATTGAAAAGATAAAAAAATGAAAATGGAATTAGGTTGGACATATTGCTAGAAGAAAGGATAATAGGTGAAGAATTAAAATTTAAACTGGATTTAATTATTATAAAAGACCTGAAAAGAGACCACATGAGATAAAATAAAGAGGTTTGGTAATATGAAGTGAAGACAGGACATATTGATAAAAGAAATAATAATAGGCAAAGAGTTAAACTGTAAAATAATTTCAAGAGATTATAAAAGACCTAAAAACCGACCACATGGAAATCGATTAATAATATAAGGAAGTTTGGTGGTATGATGTGAAGAATGGAGGTAAAATATAGAAGTGTTGGATTAAGCTTTGAGAGATCTTAAACAGTAGATAAATAGAGATTGAAAATAATAATAGGGATAAATGTTTACAATAGATTTGGATGATCTTTAAACTGATGATAAAATTAATATTCAACTATTAGTAAAAATTAATTTAATTTATTTGTATATAAGAAAATTACATTCTATACAGATATGTAAATAAAGAAAATACATTGTTATATATATATATGTGGATGGCTTGTGTGACCAAGTCGAAACGTCAGTGTATTGGTATTAAAAGTTTTTAACACGGATGAACCCGCAAAATATGTATTTTATATATTTAACCCGTGCAAATCTTCGTTTTAACATATATATATATATATATATATATTCAAAACAACAATTCAAATGCTTACTTAAAAAGAAGTCTAATGATTTCTTTCTCAGAACTCTATGAAAAGTCTTAACACCAGAGATGACAAAGTTAAAAACATAATCCATGGATCTTTAGATCAGATTTCAACACTCCATTACGTTATTGAACCACACATCTCCTAATTACTGGTTGATACAAAATATTGTCATTTTCTATATATCCAACAAAATCTAAAGTCAGATAGATATTGGATTTCATTTATGCTTATGACCACAAAATATATCCTTCATAAAAATAAAAATGTCAATAAGGTAATGAAATATTAGATATTTTTAAACGACTGAAGTTATACCAAAACTCTCTAATTAAGTTCGACTTTGTATCTAAACAACAGAAAAACATTTTTATAAGATAAAAGTAGTCAGTTTCAACAGGAAAAAATATCACCAATTAACTGCTATTTAGGAATGACTTTTACTGAAGACTAATTTATTTTTTATCTTCAAAATATATATCTCACTTTTTTTTTTCTGAACAACTTTTTAGAATTCTGAATGATACTAATTTGACTTGCGGAATATACTCCAAGAAGAGATTTTTGGCCGCTACACATTTTTTTGTTCTAATACTGTGTTCTAGGTAGCAAAGTAAACCCTCAATTTAAATTTTGGATTATACAATTAAATATTACTATTAAAACATTATTGATGTATTTATTTAATATTTTATAATGTTTTGAAACTTCACCAGATATTAGAAGACAAGCTGATTTCTAAGAAATGTAGAAAATTTTATTAACTCATCATCCAATTAACTTAGAAAATAATTTTATTATGTAAAACTTGCCCTATATCAAAATTCTCTTATTAAATGCTTGAACAAGAATGTCTTAAAACAACCAATTTCTGTATTAAATAAAAAAAAATAATTCATGATATAGTTTTCCCACAAGATTTGTCTCAAATCAAGATCTTCCTTTTCAATGTTCAACCAAAAATCTACAATCCAAAAATTGTGGTATAAGAAATGAAAAGTAATATTTGTCTCAAATGGAAATCATTCTTTTGGATGTTTAAGCAAAAATATACAATTGAAAAATTATGGTATAAGAAATGGAATGCAAGATATGTTTCAAATCAATATCCCTCTTTTGGGTGATCAACCCAAAATCTACAATTGAAAATTTATGGTATAAGAAAAGAAATTCTTATGATAATGCATACAAATTTCTTTCTTAGATCTGACTATAAAACCTAGATTTGACTTTTCAAGATGGATTTGGAGTCTTATTAACAAACTCAGGACAATACATGCTCATTTGATTAACAAATGAGATTTATCTGCTACTGATCTAAGTAACTGTGGCCAAAATACAAGTTAATAACTGCCAAATCTATGAATCCACTGGAAGAATTGGAGTATCAAGTAATTCCAGGAAAGAATCTATCTCCTAGATGGAATTTTTATAAATAATGGAAATAGGCTTATTTGTGAAGCTCAGTTATATTTTTTCAGATCTAACACTAAATCAACTTATATTTAATCTTCATAGATGTTACTCTCTCATGAATATGTTGAGGATTACACACAATGAGCTCAGATACATGAATATATTTATGAGGATATAATAAAATATAGCATGAGTCATCTGGTTCATAGCTTTCTTATTTATATGACAGTATAATTGAAAATTTATACACCAATAAGGATTCTCATTCCTGGGTAAAATCTCTGCAGATTAATTTATTGTGAATTTAATTGGCTAGAATTATTTTCTTTTAAAGAGTATGCTCAAATTAAACAAATAACAACTTAAATTAGCAATTTAGAAAATAAATATTATTCAATGAAAAACAGTAACCAATACAAATATTTTTTCTGTAAACTCTATATTTGTGTTAATATAAATACACACGTATAAATTAAATCTAAACTATAATGTATATAATCACCTTCTCAAATGAATGACAATTTTTTATCAATTTACTCGAGCGCTTTCAAAGGTCTAAGCCTTCATTTTCAAGAAGTAGCTGGAAATAAACTATGCAAATTAGGGTGGACTAAATATGCAAATAAGGGTGGACTAGTTCTTCATTGACCTAGATCTACCACTTCCTAGAGATGGCATAAAATTTTTCCTTTTTATTCATGGTATGGACATCAGAGATGATATAACATGCCTCTTTAACTCTCCTTCGCAACTCGTGCTGCTCTTTGCACACAATGCGAGGCTTGTCTGGCTTGCACTGGTGTCCTGTAGAAACTGCGTGCTGTGCAAAAATAGATGGGTGGGATGGGTCAGCCAAAGCCTTATTGTATGCATATACATGTTGTGCAAATCTTGTATGGATTGATGCCCTAGTCTCACCATAATATGCCACTGGGCAATTATTATTACTACATGCGATCTTCTAAATGGTCTGTTCTAAACATTGAATTACTCAAGATATTTAGAAAGATGTCTGAAATAAATAACATTTCTGTAATTTAATTTTCACTACACCACACTCATGCAAGATATGGACAGTTAACCTATCATATGATGACTATTTCATATGCTTACACATGCTGTTAATAAAGGTTCAAAACTCTCCATAAAATAGTGCCACTAAGTACAAGCCTAAAATCCAAGGTTCCTCACTGATGAAAGCCATGTGCTAGAACCTAGTCTGGGTATAGTAAATGCATCAGCACCAGATAAGGATTTTATGCACAAACCTATCTACATCCATTGATTATGAAGGATTGCACTTGGTGGCACTACAGTATAAAAAATTTGGTACTCTTATTAAGATAGGGACTGGTTTCTATACACTTTTACACTCTTTCACAATGTATAAAAAGTGGATAGAAACTGTCCCTAACTTGTGTGAGAGTGGTGTAGTGAAAATTGCACTACATAAATATTATTCATTCAATGGATAAATCTTCTAGGAAAATTTTGAAGATTTGGAATTATCTGGTGATATAGCCTTGTGGATGTTAATACTCTTAATACCATGCTGCAATATAATAAATGATGCTTCATTTTGATGAATATTCTTCAGAATATGACAATACCCTGGGTCTAAATCTTCAAGGCCAAAAGCTTTAATCACTGTCTTAATGCTATATAGTCAAATGCTTTTTCATATTCTACAAATTGATAGCATAATGGCAAATCATATTGATTGGTTCTTTCTATTATTTCTCTCAATATATGGATGAGATGATGCTTATTCATGATGTTAAAACAGTGACAAATTCTCAATACAGTAATGCCCCCCCCCTACTAACAATGGGTTGACTCAAATCCTATTTTGCAAGTATAATAAATAGCCATTCTAACTCAAATCTTGGTCATGGCTGGCAGATATACTCTCTTAAAATGCACTAATTTAAATCTCACATCATGGGCATGATAGAAAAGTCACAACTATGAGAGGCAGATGTGATGGTATAAACTCCATGTCATGGGTATAAAAACAGATATTCTATCTCAAATTCCAATATCAAGAGCATAAAATTAAATAAAGGAATTTACATACCGTGTCATAGGCATGAATGATATACTGATTGATTATTAAGTTATAAACATGGTAAACAGATATGTTTTGTGCCATCATGAACATGACAGATGAATGTTCATATCACAAGCATTGAAGCAGCTACAGACACATGAAATCAAATCCCCATGTCATGACCTTAAATTAGATATTTTGTTGAGTATGAAGAGCAGATATGCCAACTCATAACTCATTTCATAATCATGATAGGAAGATTCAAAAACTCAAACTGCCATATTAAGACATTAATAGGTAAATAAACTGTGGAGTGTAACAAGCAGACGCATTAACTCAAACCCTATGTTCAACCATCACAGATAAATGCATTTCAAATGTCATATTATAGCCATAACCAGAAGATGCACAGATGATCCTAGCAGGCAGATGTTATGATTCAAATCCCATGTTTTGAGCATGGAAGGTAAACTCAATGTCACAGACATAACAAATAGGACCATTGACTCGGACAGAGAGATTCAATAACTATTACTCTACTGGACAATTCAATACATTAAAACCAGTACTATTTTCCCTATATTTCTATCCTATATATCTGAGATGTAAAATTGATAAAAGAAAACACAGGGGCACCTCTCTACTCTAATGCCATCTATTTTAAGGTTGAGGATGAAAAGAATCTTCAAAATATATTGAATAAATTGGAGGAAGGATGTATGGAATATTTATATTGAATAAATTGGAGGAAGGATGTATGGAATATGAATGAAGATTAATGTTGAGAAGACCGAGTGTTTATAGATAGGGAGAATGCAAATCAAACTGCCAATTGAATTTTATGATAATATAATTCAATAGATAAATGGATTTAAATGTTTTTTGTAGTTGGTTGAATGAGGCTGGAAATCACAAAGATAAAGTTAAAAGAATAGCGTTGGCAATGAGGGCATTTATTAAGAGAAACAAATTATTTGGGGTAACTTTGAAAAGAGAATTAAGGAAAAGAAAAATAATTAAATGCTATGTGTGAAGTCTTCAATTATATGGTTGTCAAACATGGACAATGAATAAAAAAAATAGCAACAGTTGGGAAAACTTTAAGATGTGGTTATGAAGAAAGATGGGGGAAAATAGTTGAATGAATGAAATAGCTAATGAAGAAATTAGGAATAGAAAGAGAAGCTGGATTGGGCAAATCTTAAGAATAAAGAATACATTAATAAAAAAATGATTTAGAGACTGGAAACTGGAAGCAAGAAGAAATAATGCAAAGGACTGACCTTGCTGGATAATATAAGAGATTGAACGAAATGTATGGTGGAATTGAACACTTGGGCACTGAAGAGATCTGACTCAAAAAAATGGGTGAACTTGTAATGTGATTGCTTTCTGGACCGGATCTAGGACAGAATATTATTGATGACAAATAAGAGATTGCCAGATAGTAGCATATTAAAATCACTATTCACAAAACAAACTGCCCAATCAGTGAGGATTGAAATCCAAAGCTGGAACTAGTATAAAACAACGTCTTTTAACTTCAACTTCCTATTTTAAAAAATCTCGAAAAATTCAAAACACCCATATTGATCTGTTACAATTAATGAAAATTTATTTAATTATTTCAATCACTTTTAAAACTCATAATCTAAATATGTTTATTCTTTAACCCCCTCAGCTTCTTATAAAAATGAACAATGCTATTTTAAAATCACCCATTAATTCTAAATCTTAAGATTTTTTTTATTTTATTATTATTTTATCTTTTAAATAAAAATTTACATATCTTTACTATATTTGTAATATCGAAAATTTACATTTACTTTTTAATTTCTTTTTCCAAAAACGCTTTTTTATTCCTAATTATTTCGGGTTTTTTTATTCTTCATAATCGTATTATTTTTTGCTAACCTTTTCTTTCCTTGATTCTTTTTTATTTGGGGGAATATTTTAATTATAATCTAAGTGAATTAGTTTAATTACCGGCCATATAAGACCATAGCTTTTAATATATCTGTAAGTGAAAATTTATTTACTTATATTTTAATTGTTTTTAACCAAGAATTAATTTATTTTTACAGTGTTTTTTTTTTTTTCATATGAAGCGAACCCGAGCCGGCTGCTTGGAAGGTAGCTATGCTAACCATTAGGTCTGCAACGTATTGACAGTAAGTTAAATTATTATTCACTCTGTTTAAATTTACAAGGAGTAGCTACGTATTTACATACAAATATATACATACACTTATTTAAGAAATGTATGTATATATCTTGAATATAATGCTTATATACACTTTCCAATATCGTGTTTTCCTGAAGGTTTGTGATGATGGTGTTTTAGTTGTATTTATATATTGGACTATTTCCATCATTTAATATGCATATTGAATGTCTTTAGAAAAATTTAACTTTATTTAAATGTTCCAAATGCATTCAAGGTTAGTATAAGACATTCAGCATACATATTAGATGATGGAAATAGTCTAATATATAAATACAATTTTCAAATATCATTTATCTAAATTCATGAAGTTAAGGTAATTTGCATAAATATTTGTATTTGAATTATCGCTTGTATTTACATTATACCGCTCATATTTATAAAATTGAATGCATGTATGCATATATGCTCATAACCACAGCGTATGTATATATCCAAATACTATAAATAAAAAAAGACGCTACACCATATATATACTATACACATATATATCTCCATATATATATATCTTCTAATTTAAAATACATTTATTTATTTAATATTTTTAACAAAAATATTTAATACATTTTGTTACTTTTAGAATAAGTTAAATTATTATTCACATTGTATAAAATTTAGAAGATTTTTTTTTTTTTTATAAATGTACATATAAATACATCCACATACCCATTTATATAATGCATATATTTATAATATCTTTATATACACTAGCGACAAACAAATTTATATATGAATTCACGAGATTAGAGATATTTTGCATAAATATTCAGGCTACGTATTTGCAGCATACTGCACGTGTATATGCCTAAACACATGCTTATAAAACGCGCTGACAATTATATATGAAAACAAATATAATATTTTTCTTTTATTTATTTTGCTAGCTTCAGAGTGGTTTAAAAGTTAACGAATCGCTGCACTGCAATTTCAATTAAGTGATGTGGTCTGCCCTCTATGAAGAATTTGAAGAAATACTCACTATTGATTTAATAATTTACTTTGAATTTATTATAAAAGAAAATAACCGGGGAAGAATGAATCAATATTAATTCTTAAAAAAATAATCTTAATAAATTAATCATGGATATTTAAATTTTTATGTAATGTTGTTAATTTTTTTTTTTAAAAATTATAAGTATTTTTTTGTTTATTATAAGGTGAAAAGATATGTGTTTAATATTTTGATTATTATTAGCTATAATTTTAATTAATGCAATTTATGCTATATTTTCATTATAAATATGAAAAAAATATATACGCTACGGATAAATAATACTTTTAACGTATAATTATCTAGCAAGACGATTAAGATCACGTGCACGTTGTCTTCAAAGACCAGTGAAATCTAATTCTATCCCTAAATTGATAAATTGCAAATTCTAAAAACTTTTGCTTATAATTTTAATTTATGAAATTATACAAAGATGTCTTTATTGATTTATATAAATATCAGTACATCCTACAAATATTATTTATTTATTATGGTAAAAAAACAAATAATAATTTGAAATATTTTATTATATATAGAGTGTAATTTTCTATAAATAGTATTAACTCAAAATAGTCAGTTCGGTAAAGAATGAGACATTGTACTAATAAAATAAAACTAAATTACTTTTAGTATGTACTTTCTTTTTAAGAAAATTATCAAACTCTTTTTAAAATCAAATAAAGGAATGGGTTTACAATGTCTCTTTTAAATGGGATCGCCTTCTTTTGTACGGAAATAGTATGCAGAAATAAAATAGAAATGAAATTATAAGCGTTGGTGGCCGAGAGGTCAGCACAACGGCCTTAAAAGCAGTTGTCCCAGGTTAGCGGGTTCGCTTCCCGGCCGATGCTATGACGCATGAGAAAAAAAAAAAATTCAGTTTCCTAGATAAGATCCTTAGTGACCAAATTATCATGTATTTATTCATTAAGTTTTGTCTTATTTATCATTATGTTATCAGCTAATTATTAATTATGCCTATAGCTCAAATGTAATATTCATTCTTATCCAATTACATTATTTGTAAACATATATTATTTACTTTAATAAAGTTATTTTAGAATAAATTTCAAAAGTAAAAATGGTTACTGTAGAATATACTATTTGTTTACTCATTAAATATGATTACCAAATTAACGGTGAATTTTATTTCAGTTATTTATTAATTTTAATGTTGCAGTCATTTATATTAAGAGCATTTTATTGATGTGTTGACATTCATGCATATATGCGGAAACACGCCTATAAATAAAGCTTATTATGCGAATTCACAAACATACGTATAATACGAGTTTGTATATACACATACTTGTTAAGATATGTATAACAAACATCCCCATTTCAACTCAAGCAAAAACGTATTTTTTACATATTTATGAGAATACACCCGCATATATTTATATACTTATTTTTGAAAGTATCAGCATGCATACAAATAAATTCAGAATATCAAAGGTAATTTGAATAAATATTTAATTTTGCATTCATGCATAATAAAAAAAAAGAATCCTTACGTCGTCTTGCATAAAAATATGATATATGCGTATATTTGTTATTTATAAACATATATACAAGAAAGTTAATCATGTATTCTGCAATAGCACAATTCATGCATGTACGTATATATGCAAGCATATATATGTATAATTAGAATATAATAAGCAGTTAAGCGGTTCGGTAAATGTGAAATGAATTATAAGCTTCTATATACCCCGTGTTTACTTTATTTTTATTTTATTCTACACTCAGCATCACTAAGAAGAAAATAGCAGGAATCCTGTTTCGAGGTTATAACGCCCTTATGGATTGATAGCTTCTTCAAAGGAAGATGGTAAGAGTAGTTATTAGCCTAAAACACTTGTCCTGGGGATATGAATAGTTTTTTTTTTTTTTTTTTACACATTGTGGCAGTAAAATAGAATATACAGCGAAAGGGCAATTAAAGATTTAATAACACTTCTATTCTTTTCATATAATAGTTTGTGCATGTGTGTATGTGTAACTGTTAAAACACGTGAATTTAAATATATATGTAAACATTTTCATATGCATTCAAACTGACAGGGTCATGGATAGGGCCTAGCACATCAATGCCATGTTGTGGTCAGGATTCAAATTCAGGCTTGTTAAAAGTCAGGATTTTTTTTTCGGATTCTAAACATTTAACACAATTTCTTTCATTATCAACCCACAGTTTATCCCACACGGTTCTTTTTAAGTAAAAAGTAACATATAAATCAAAAACTATTAGGCCCATAACCATCTGAAGGTTAGCAAATCTGCATTCTCCACAAAAATGTGTCACATAAGAACTTAGAGGGAGTGTTGCCTTTAACTTTCTAGACATTCAATTATAGTAGTCATTTGCTCATGTAAACTCATATATATATATATATATATTGTTAAAAAGAGGTTGCCTTGACAACAGTTTGAAGTTGTTGATTATTATCTATATTGGGATTGTCCAAGTGTTGACTGGTTTATAATGGTTATATATATATATATTCCACCTTTATTGTTCATAGGAGGTTGCCTTGACAATAGTTTAAAATTGTTCATTCTTAATGATATTGGAATTGTCCAAGTGTTGACTGGCTTTTAATCATATATATATATATCAGCATCATCATTTTGAAACAATGTCAATCCAGTGTTCAAGATCAAGATTTCTCCATATTTAGTTCAGTTTCTTTGATACATTGCTTCTCTGCATCATACCAACAAACTTCCATATTTCATCTGGTCATCTAACATGTGGTATTTTTCTAAGTCTTTTATAAAATCCTGAACTCCAGTCTGAAATTTCAGCAACTATGTGTGCAGCCCAGCTCCATTTTGACTTTCTAATTCTTTTAATTATGTCAGTCCATACGTGGTAGCTAATCCTTTTTTCTCTACGTAAATTTTCAGATAAATGTCCAAGTTCGAATCAGATCCATGAGTAAGAACTGGTAAAACATATTTATAAAAAAATCGATCGCGTAAGTGTATTTCCTTTTAGTATTAAGTTATTTCTACTGAAAGCGCATGATAAATTTGATCTACTATGGTACCATTTGTATTAATAAGTTGAACAAAGTGCTTGTAGTTGATAACATTTTCTCATTCATAATTATTGATTTTTATTCATTCTCTCTGAAAAACCTTTGAACATTATCTTACACTTTTTAAGATTTTGTCTACAATTTTTTTCTTTTGTAAGGTGTGTATGTGCGCGCGCATATATGTGAATATGCACATATATAAACAGCACACACTTGAACTAAATACATTTTATTTTCTGTCATTACTTCCAAGTGCATAGAAATACTGTAATTCCTAATAGGTAGAACTGCGGAAAAGACGTTCTGTTAAGTGAAAGCAGACCTTTGATTTCTTTTTGCGATCTTAAAGAAACCAATCAGGAAAATTTCCAAATGTCCACTCTATATATTTTTGTCATTGCAAGTGTTATTTTTATATGATTATTCATATAGTATTTAAAGATAGATGGGTTTCTCTCATCATGCATCAGCTAATGTAGTGAGCTTAACCCTGAGTTTGAAATCAGAAAGCTCTGTGGTCTTCTGGTAGTTTTAACTGAAATATCACTTAAGATTTTCTTGGGAAAATGATTAATGTAGTGTGCGTGTGTGTTGACTCCTTAAAGATAAAATTAAATTGTTGGCCCATAATCCCACAAATTTTTTGAAGTGGTAGTTGTAGGGGGTGGAAAATGGATTGTACTAAGAATGCCCTGGATGTGAACCCATGATTCAATTTGATGATGATCTTTTATTTAGATACCTACAACATCAGATCACTTTCAAGTAAAGAAACATTGTATAAATGGAAGAAGTGTCTGATATTAAATGGGACATTGTTGAACTTTGTGAAGTTAAAAAAAAAGATGAAGAGACAACTGATTTAAATAATTGAAATAAAGTTTACACAAAGCAGAAATCATGAAAGTAGTGTGAAATGTAATTTAAGTTAAAAACGGAAGAAGGAACTTGTGGAGATTGATTGTATATTAGACAGAATGGCAATATTAGTTAGTCAACTTAATTAATAAAAGAAACCAATATGGATTATTCAGGTTTATGTCCCAACAGGTTTCTATTGTTATGAAGAAGTAAAAGATATTCATACAGATGTACAAAATGCTTTTGATCAGTTCAAACAATATTTAAAAATTATTATGAAAGACTTTAATGCCTCTAATTGGTAAATGGTTGAGTAATTAGTGTACAGTGAGTATATTTTGTTATGGTGGTAGAAATGAGAGAGGACACAGAATTGTAGTGTTTACAGAAAATAAAAATAAAGAAACTGTACTATTATGATTTTTTTTTTTTTAAAAAAAGTGTTAAACAGAAATGGACATGTAAATATCCATATAAAGATACACCAGATTTGGATTATAGTTTGACTAACAGCCAATATGTAATTCAAAATTATAATGATCTTAACAGATTTGACACGTGAAATAGTTATTGAGTAGTGAGATGTAAAATATAGTTAATGCAAATCGAGAGACAAGAAAACTCATCAAGGAAGTAAGAATTAACAGCTAATATTCCTAATTTTCAGAAATATTTTTGAACCTGCAAATAGTTTTAAAACAATAATAGACTTGGAAACTGTTGTAGATTTGAATTAAATCAAATAAGAAGATAACTAATAATTTATTATGAATCATCAAAAATGGAAATTAATTAAATCCACTATGCTGTTATTTCATATAAATTATAATGAACAATAAAAATTATGTACAACCGCTATATATATATATATATATATATATATTAATACTTTACACATAAAAAGCTTTTTCAGCCCCTGCTTTTATGCCCTTTTCAAATATTAAAGCATCTATTTTTAACATTAACCAGTTTTTTTGCAGATAGAACACTGACTAGTGGATCTATATGAAAGTTTTATTCTATTTTACTGATGGTTATTTTATTGTTGTTATTTTACTTCCATTATTGAACAATAGGTGGTGTTCTATCTAGAATAACTGGTTAACAAAGAGTTGACAAAGATTATGTTGTGGAAATGGGATGGAGCAGAATATGGAAAAACTTAGACTGGGGAATGTAAAATTAAATAGCTAACAGGTTTCTCTGGGCATAAATGCTGAGAGATTCTTGGCATCATTTAAGAAGAAGCTACAGTACATCACATTAACATTAAACTAAATACTTAACATTTGAAAAGACACAAAACTATGAGCAAGAAAAGTGTTTTTTGTGTAATTATTATTAATATATTAACATATTTTATACAATTTTTATTATTTATTAAAAATTGAAGAAAAAAATAGCTAACCCACAAAGCAATAATTAACCAGAAATTTTTCTACTGAGATTGGAAATTATATGATGAAATTAAGACATTTTTTCAAAAGATCCTTTAAAAAAAATTAAATACATAATTTTTGTAAAGTAATACAAAATGAGTTAATAATATAAAAAAAATAATTATGAATTGGCAAAGAAAGCTATAGAAGATAATAAAAGTCTTATAATTGTTAAACATCTTGTATTGAAACCAAATTTACTTCTGCACTAGGAAGAGACGGAACCGTTACTAAAGAAAAAAGGTAACATCATAAAATGTGCGGAAAAGTTCTCTAAAATATAATCATACAAAAATAAGAAACAATAAAATAAATTATTTCATACATTTAATATATCTGAATTGTAGCATATATACAGTAGTAACCCCATGCAAGTTTTAGTAATCAATGGATGCAAGAAGGTTTGTTTATAAAATCTCTAACTACTGACTAATCATCCAATGTCCCCCCAGACTAGTTTCTAGCTTGTGGTTTTTATCAATAAGAAACTTTGTATCTGAGAGTACTGCACCCCAATCTTAGCACTTTAAATGAAAAAGTGATATATGCAATCAAATCTGTTAAAAGAGAAAAGGCTCCAGGGAGTGATGAAATATGTATTAATATCATAAAAAAGCAAATGATGAAATAAAAATAAATTGTTAGCAAAGTTATATACCAAATATATAAATAATGATGGCATAACAGATGATTGGAAAATGCAATAGTAATATTGATAAGAACACAGAAACAAAGTCCTCCATATAGTAGTGTCACTCCATTGATTACTTTGCTTGCACTGAGTGGCACTACTGTATGGAGAATATTGCTTTTGTGAAAAGCAGTTTGTGTAAGCATAAAGAATGGTGATCATATGATGTCTAGTGATTTAATACCAACCCTGTACAATAGATAAGATACTAGAAATTATAAATCAATTGGTGTTCCATCACTACATCCATACTAAATCCATAAATATAACTCATCTTCAATGAACACTGGATTATAGCTGATAAAAAGTGCAAGCTGGATTTAAAACTGGGTTTAGCACAGTGAATCATATCTATGTATGAAGAGAAGTTATAGAGAGGTCAAATGAGTATATCTATGTATGCAGAGAAAGGTCAAATAATTAATATTTGCCATTATGCTTTAGATTTGTAGTATATGAAAAGGTATTTGAATTTATAAGCACATCCACTGTGATTAAAGCATTGGATTATCAAGATCAAAACCTAGGCTATTGACTTATTCTGAAGAATATTAATCAAAATGCAATGATTAGGTTACATAGTGATACTGTGATGTTTAACATTAAGAATATATATATATATATATATATATATATATATATATATATATATATATATATATATATATATATATATATATATATATATATATATATATATACAGGGGATTTTTATAACAGGTTTCCAAAAAGCACTTTGTACATTTAAATGAGAAGCTAAGAGATTAGAATTAGAGATTATTTTTGCTATGAAGATGATGTAGGCATTTTGCAAATGATGCTCCAGAATTTTAGAAAATGCTGCAAGAGATAGTAGACAACAGTAAGAAAGTAGTATTAAAATAGATGGTAAAAGAATAAAAGTACAGTTCAATTAATTTTCTTAGAAAAAGAAAATAAAGATTGATAATAATGAATACCTTGGTCGGATTATGGCTGATGTTAGTCATAAAATTAAACATTGATGAAAGACCTTTAGAATAAACCAATCAATAGTATCATGTCCTATATGCAAGTCCAGGGAGAAGTCACATCACAAATTGATTCATTCTTTTCATTGTCCAGCTCTTCAAATTCCATCTATTTCTTCCTCTATTTTATATCATTTATCAAGATGAATCTTTTTCATCCTTTATTCTTGCTTACCTCATTATTTCTTTGCAAAACATCTTTCATTAAACTATTATTTCTTTTTAATACATGTCCCATCCAGTTTTTCCTTCTATATCTAATTTCTTCAATCAATCATCTATTCATTTACTGATTTCAAAACTTCTCCATTGGTCATTTATTTCATCCAAATGATTTTTTCCATCCTTTTTTGCAATCACATCTTAAAGACTTCAAATATGTTTGTAATTTTAAATAATTTAATATTAAAAGGAAATATTTGAAAATATCCATCATTAAACTATTCTTTCTTCTTAATGTATGTCCAATCCAGTTTTTCTTACTATCTCTAATTTCCGTAATCAATCTTTTTTCATTTACCCTTATTAAAACTTCTTAATTTGTCATTTTATTTATTCATCTAATTTTCCCATTCTTCTTCCTAATAACATGTCAAAGGCTTCCAATCTGTTCCTAATTGTAAATAATTTAATATTAAAAGGAAATATGCCTATGTATTTGAAAAGGAATGTTTTTCAAGATATGTATTTACCAGTTCTTATTTAGATCAGAGATCTGAACTTTTAACATAAATGCAATGCAAAGACTGCAAATTACTCAATGAATATATGGAAATATTTATATATTCTCATGGATAAATGAATGCATAGTATTATTTTTGGGAGCTTCCATATAGTAAAAATATAATAATTAAGTAGCTGATGTTTCAGTATAATAGCAAAAACTTTTCTCAGAACTTCCAAATGTGTGTGGTGAGATTTAAAATCACTATTTTTTTTTTTTGCCATTTCCTCCTTATTTTCAAATTCCACTGGTTGAGAAGTTTTAATAAATATTTTATCCTCCAATAGCTTTTTCCAAATATTGTTAATTTTCTTCAATTCACACTTTTCATTTATGCTCTTAGACCTTTTAAAAATCTCTATAGCTTCCCTTAACAGTCTCTGGCCATATTATTGAATTTTTGCAGAATATGTGTTTTATTAAAATTGTTGTCAATTTAATTAATTTAATATTTGAATAAATGGCTGATCAAATAGATTTTTCTCTAACTGCCCAAAAGGGGTTTTTCTTTTCTTATGTTTATTCTATGATTGGTCTGACAAATTGGTCACATTTATACATTGGGCAGACCAATCATAGAATAAGCATAAAAAAGGGAGAATCCCTGTTGGGCAGTTCAAGAAATATCTAATTGATCAGCTATTTATTCACACATTAAATTAACTAATCGTGATATCAATTTTAATAAAACATATTCTGGCAAAAACTTGAATATTATGACCAGACACTGCTAAGGGAAGCTATAGATATTTTTAAAAGATGTAATAGCATGAATGAAAGGTGTGAATTGAAAAAATAACAATATTAAAAAGCTATTGGAGGATAAAATATTTTTTAAAACTTCTCAACCAATAGAACTTGAGAATGAGAAGAAAATAACAGAGAAAAAAAATAACTATTTTAAATCTCACCAGGGACATTTTTAGAATTTGAGAAAAAAGTTCTGAGAAAAGTACTTGTTATTGTACTGAAATGTTAGTCATTTAGCTTTAATATTTTTACTACATGGAAACTCCCTAAAATACTATGAATACATATATACTAGAAGTAACAAAAAGAGATCAAAAATACATGGGTGAGGGAACAACAAAGTATCATTGATATCATTGAAAAAAGAGACTTAAATGATAATATATGGACAATTGGTTATAAATTGGATTACAAGAGATTGACAAAGACCGAGAAAGAGACCTTATGTGTGCTGGATAAATGAAATAAGAAAGCTTCTGATATCTTGTGGAGAAAAGAAGCTATAGATTTGAGTAATTTAATTGAAGTTGGAGAGACCTTGATTCTAAGTAGATTGATACTAGTTGAAAGTGTTGATGGTGAATAGATAGATTTTTATTATCTTTATGCTTTGCTACCAACTTCGTAATAAGAATATAAACAAAAATAAAATGTTCAGGATGGAATATTATCCAAACCATCATCACACACCAATTGAAAAGTCTGTTGAGTACAGGTTACTTTTTGTTATTTGTCCATGAGAGGCTTCTGGAAAGACCTTTACCCTAAAATGAGTCAATTAAAGTGAAATATCCAAATAGTTGTTATGATGTATCATAATTTGTAAATTTTGGATATTTTGGTGCACTGATAAAGAAACCAATTCTGGAGACCAAACTTGCTCCATTATTTTTGGGTCTCAATCATTTTATTAACTCTTGGAGTAAACTAGTTCATTATTTTTCCTTAAACTAATAGGTTAATTTTCTTTATAACTTGTAAACTATGGTGCACATAAAAACTTTAATTACCATGTTAATGCATGATTAAAAATGCATTTCTTTGATGAAAATAACAAGTTACTATTACAGTTAGTAATTTTTTTCCCATATAAGAAGCATTATTTTTATTGTATTTAAATCATAAAATATATAATAAATTGCCTACACATTACAAGTAACATATTTTTAGTGGTAAAGTGATTAAAAATGATTGACTGAGAAGTAATGTTAATCTGACATGCCCCCCCCCCCTACTAGTAGCAAAGGTGATCTTTTATTCCAATCATTTATTTTTATTTTTATAATATATGCATTGACAATACTATAACTCATTTTTATAGAGATGTATTTTCCATTGCATAGCTTAGAATAATTAATTATGATTAGATAACTTTATGAGTTGTCTTGACACTATTTGCTTTTAAAAAAAAATTCTAGGTTGCATTTGATTGAAATTTTTTTATGCTTATCTGTCCTAGCTCAAATACCAGTTTATGTACATGGCATATTGATACATCAATTACCATGCCATAAGATTATTTGATAATCAATCACATAGACAATATTTTGATGGAGATTCAATTTATGACACCCCAATTTTTTATTACAAAATTCCAGTTATTTTTGGTTACCTATATCATACATAAATTATTAATTAAAAATCACATAAATAAATATCAACATTAAATCTTAATTTTATTTTACATTTTTTACAAGACTTTTTTGATAATATTCTGAATGGCAGTATCTAATGAAAAAAATGTCTACTGAAATGTTTCTGTTATAAGTGACATCATCAGCCACCTCTAAATACCTCACCTTCTCCATTCCCCAATGGGTGGGGGGTTTCCACCCTCTCCTTTTAGGGGGGGGGTTTTTTTTCACTCTTAGTTAACAGTGCTTGAAATATAATAATGCAGTATCTATTTAAATATTTTCATACAGTTTATGATTAAACATGTACATATGTAAAATTGACCATCCTTTACACGACAAGTGTTTGTTTATAAATGAGATTGTACTTTAAATGTTACAAACTTGAGAAAGTTCAATAATATTGATTTGATTGTTATAATGGTATTTAAGTAATAATAATATTAGTATGTTGATGCACTGATCATTTTCAATATATCTGACACAAAACACATGTGATGATTGGTCAATTTTCCCATCCATAGGATATATTTAGAAGTTTGAATGATATCTTAGATATGCATAAGAATTTCCAATATCTTCAAGTAATTGCATATTTGCAGAACTAATAAATAAATTATATACTCACAAATATGTATGTATTCATGCATAATCTAAGTACATCAATTCAAAATTAAACCACTAGCCAAAATTATATTAGAAATCTACTACCAATGATTTTTCAAATTTCTCACATGTAAAATATCACAACACAAAACAACTCTTCTATCTTCTATAATTCCAAATTATAATTCAATTTCTTTAATATCAAAACAACTTTTAATCACTTCAGAATCACAAATCTTTAGTAAAAGAATATCATTAATTTTTTCTTTCATTATCTTCAAACAAGGAAATGTTATTATGCTCAAATATAACTCTACATTTTTTTTTTGTTTCTTTAATGAACTTACTATTTCATGTAAACTCAGATAATTTTGGCTTATATATAATTTATTTTAAAATACAAAAAAAGACAATGTTCTCATTTATATTATTCGGTAATTTTTTAAGAGTAATACCATACTTCCATGCTATTTTCTTATTGCCAAATATGTTAGGAATTTTTTTTAAAACTTTATAAGGAGTTTTTATACAGAAATAAGAAATTAAATAATTCTAAAAATAGTGCTTTGTGTTTAAAAAGAGAATTTTAACTATCGACTATTCTGATAAATAAATTAAGGATATTTGTTTATAAAAATATAATAATGATAATAATTTTAAAAATGTTAATATTAAAACTATGATGTTATTTCTTTATAATCATATATGACTATAAAAAGAAATAATTTTGAATTAGTAATATGACAAAAAATAGATTAAGAATATTAAATTTTCAAAAATTACTGAATAATATAAAAAAGAAAATTGAGAGGAATATCATCCCTGGTGTTGTTTACTTTATGTCTTGTTTTGTAAAAAAAAACATATATGGGCTAAAGTAGTTTGAGCTTAAATGAAAGAGTGAACATTTATAAAAAGTAAATATTTTAGTTTTGCACTACAGATTTAAGAAAAAAAGTACAAAATGTTGGAATATGTTTGAGAAGGATAAGGTTGTATTTTTTGAAAAAGATAAAAAGAAAACATTAAAGATTCTCTTTTAAATCACCCAGTAAAGAAACTAACAAACTAAAGTGTCTGCTTACTTTAGAAATGGCTTTTTAGGTCTGTTGATTTAGATTACAATTGGTAGAGCATGTGGCATGGAATCAGGAGGTCCCATGTTTGATTCCGATGCCCACAGGTTGTTTGGTGCTGGAACTTCTTATGAACTCCTGAGCAATGAATCTTTTGTCTTTTACCCTGCATGATTTGGTGCATTTGGTAGAGCATCTGACTTAAAATCATGAGGTCCCAGGATTAATTCTGCTGCTCAAACATCCTATGAATATCTAAGCAACAAAGCTATTTGCCTTTTATCATACATTATTTGCTGCAGTTAGTAGAGCATCTGACTTAGAATTAGGAGATCCCAGTATTGATTCTGGCATCCACAGGTTTGTTGCTCAAATTTCTTATAAACTTCTAGGCAATGAAGCTATTTGCTTTTTACCCTGCATGATTTTCTGCAGTTGATAGATCATCTGACATGAAAACAGGAGATCCCATGATTGATTCTGCTAACAACAGGTTTGGTGCTTGCACTTTTTATGAACACCTGAGCAAAAAAGCTATTTGACTTTTATCCTGCACCATTTACTGCAGATAGTAGAGCATATGACATGAAATCAGGAGTTCCCAGATTGATTGTGATGCCCACAGGTTTGGTGCTCAAACTTTTTATGAACTCATGAGCAAAGAAACTATTTGCCTTTTACCTTGCATGATTTGCTGCAGTTGTTAGATTAATTGACTTGGGATTGGTAGGTTTCAAACTCTTCTATAAGTTATGTGAAGTGATGTCATATCTTTTCTTTAAATGCTAAAACTACAAGCTATTGAATATTGATTTATTAATTTTAAAAAATCTGAAGAGGTCAGTATTTTTCCAGACAATTTAATAAATGTTCAAATGTCATTCTCTATCTGTTTTGTCTTGTCTCCAATTTTTGATGGTCCATTTTTCTTATAATCTGGTTAACATATCATTTGATAACTTCAACAAATGTTTTGGAATATCAAAAATTAAACTATTATTGCATCAAAATTCCTAGTTAGTGCCTACTTATCAAATATTCTGGCTAGTTTTTAGCTTATAGATTACATCAGTGAGGATCCTTGGATATGGGAGCATTCTATCTGAATATTTGGATCTAATGAATCCCTCTAGTAGCCATTTTTATCTTTTTAGTTAACTATAAGGCTATGATCTTAAACTGAAAACATGATAATGTTTTCAATCAAAGCTAATTTACTAATATAGTCATACAGATCTAAACCCAGTTCAATATCTATATATTTTGGAGTATGTTTTTTAATAACCATGACCACCAACATCCTTTGTTTAAGATATTATAGTTGTTGAATACCAATCTTGAAAAAAGCTGTCAGTGACTATGGTTATTAAAAAATAACACCATAATATATTGTTATTGAACTGGATTCAGGTCTGTATGGATATAGAAGTAAATTAGCTTGAACAGAAAACATTGGTTTTTCAGTTTGAAATCATAGCTTTATAGCTAAGTGAAAATGTATAAGAAGGCTTCTTGGGGATGCATTAGATCCAAAGACCTAGGTGCAGTGCTCTCAGATTCAAGCTTCATCATTGATAAAAAACCATAAGCTAGAAACTAATCTGATGGTATATTAGCTTATGAACTGAAATGGATTTTAATGCACTGATCTTTTACTACTCATGTTTTGCACTAGGTGACAATATTTTATAGAGAAAGTTCCTCGATGAAATTCTAAAATTATAAATTTTACATAATTTATTAAATATTTGGGATTATTTTTACACAAAAAGTGTATATGATGATTATTTAAACCTAAAGAAATACACATATATACTTCAATTTTATTCATATATGTTTAACTTTTAAAAATAAAAGTTAATAAATTTGACCATAAAGTTAAAAAAAAATCTATGGGATTAAGATGATTATGTCTTGTAATACTGATCATGAAATTTTATTGCGTGTCATTACTAAAACTATATTAGGATATTTTGACATAATCTAAAAATTATGAAGCAATTTTACTATTTTAATGCATAATTTAATCATCTTATATCGGAGTATAATTTATTTGTTCACATTTTAAAAATAAATTTAAATAAAAAGATTTTGTTGATTTTCTGAATTGTTCACCAATACCTTTTTTTCCTGCTTATCCTTTATCTGAACATCCTTTGTTCTCATTATTATATACTTTTTTAGAATGTTTTTCATTTGTAAATTTGAATTTTTATGAAATCAAATTTAATTTATAGAGTTTTCTTATGGAATAAATATTTTATACTGAAATCAAAGATTGAACAATGCCCCCAGATTTAACAATAGAAAATATTGACTTATTAAAGGTTTAATGAAATTTTAGAATTACGAAGCTATTAGCTTATTTAAAAGTTATTTTTAATACTAAGAGTTATTAAAATGGGTGTTAAAATTATGGGTCAATAACTTAGTGCATATTTCTTTTGGGTTGTGTTGCTTTGTTCTTGGGATATATGTTTTGACAGAAAAATCATTAGTAGAAAATTTGTAATTTAATTTTAGCTAGTGATTTCATTATGAATTGGTATATATAGTTTATTATAGTGATTAGTATTTTGGAATTATAGATTTTGTATTCATACATATAATTCTTTTGCACACATGTGTATATGCTGTATGAAGTGTTTTTTAATAATTTAGCTGAGTGCACATTCAGTGCTGAGCATCATAATAATTGCTGCCTTATTAATAATCTCTCATAATTATGCATAACATGCAAATCAATTCATTTAAATATTCCATCTACAAGATAATTGAATGGCATTTTCTTTTTTATTTATCATTTTATGGTTAGCTGTAAAACAAGTTTTTTTTTTACTTTCTTTTCCATTCATTACACCAAGCATACTGACAATAGATCGAAGCTATGTTTATGCCATCTCTCATGATTCCAAAACATGGACATATATTTTGGATTGTCTTTAGCATACTTATTTAAATATTTGCACTGTTTTAGCTGTGTGACTTAAGTTGTTGCAGTGGATCTGGTATATTATTTGCATACCTTTTTCTTTTGTAATCTATCTTTTGTATTATTTATCTGACTGTTGAGATTGGAAAAGAAAACAGCCTTCAATTATCACACAGATGGAATATTTAAATAAACTTATTTGCATATTAAGTATAATCAAGAGAGATTAAAAAAATAAAACAGGAATGTTATGAAATATGAGGGCTATGATTATGGTGTCCGTCAGCAAAAGTGAATTTCACTAAAAAAAAAAAACTATTTCGTTATGCATATGTATTCAAAACAATTATATATACAAGTGAAGGATAAACTAATATTTGCATATATAAATAAAGGCATATGTTTTTATATATTCATATTTTTATATAATTAAAATTACCCCAAATCCAAATCTCAATGAAACTAACCAAGAAATAAAATCAAAACACTACCAATGGTTTCACTGTTACAAGCAGACTTCTCAAGTGTAAAGAACTACAAAACAACACCATATTTATATTAAACATTAGCCACAATTCCATTTTCTTTCCATCCACCTTTAATATTAAAAGAACTTTTAAATAAGTTAATTGCTTCAGAATAATACATTTTCAATAATAAAGATTCTTTAATTCTTCTTTCTATTTCATTTCTCTCAAAGAAGACATTAGCTTCATCAAAATTAATAATGTGGTCTATTTCTTTTTCATGGACATACAAAGCAGAACTAGGATATTTATTTCTAACCTTACTTTTATATACTTTTATTCTTTCATTTAAGCTCAAACTACTTTGTCCTATATAAACCTTTTTACAAAACAAGGGATAATATACAGTGCACTAGCAATAGACTTCTATCAAAAATTTCCTTTGTATTATTTAATAAATTATTCAGAGTAATACCCCTTTTCCAAGCAGTTAACTTATTTAAAAGTTCTTTTAATATTAAGGATGGATGGGATGTAAATAAAATTGTGGGTAATGTTTTATATAAATATGGTGTTATTTTGTAGCTCTTTACACTTGAGACATCTGCTGGTAGCAGTGAAACCATTGGTTGGTGTTTTTTGATTTTATTTCTTGGCTAGTTTGGTTGAGTTTTGGATTTGGGGATAATTTTAATCATTTATTAAATAGTTTAGCTTTATGCTTGTAATATTTATATCTTTATAGGTAGAAATCAAATCCAATTTATAGAGTTTTATTATAGAATAAATATTTTATACTAAAATCAAAGACTGGACATGAACAAATAATGCCATCAGAGGTAACAATAGAAATTGTCAACTTGTTAACAGGTTAATAAAGGTTTATGACTTTGAAGCTTTTAACTATTTAAAAGTTATTTTAGAATGGATATTAAAATTATGGATAGATAATATAGTATATATTTTTCTGCATTGTCTTTTGTGTTTTATATGTTTGCTTTGACAAGAAAATCATTAATAGTCAATTGGTAATTTAATTTTAGCTAGTGATTTAACTATTAATTGGTATATATAGTTTATTATACTGATTAGTTTTTTTAAAGGGTTGTGATGATGGTGTTTTAGTTGTATTTATATGTTGAACCATTTCTGTCATCTTATATTAGTATTGAATGTATTTAGAAAAAAAATAACTTTATTTAAATACTCCAAATACATTCAACTGTTAGTAATAGCATACAGGTTAGTATATGCACAATGTTTTGAGAAGTATTATTTCCCTCTCTTTTTCAGATGTTTCTGGTCTGACCAGTGACATTACTAGCATGGGAAATGAATCTGGACTGTTAGATTATTGCATGGGTCAGTTAGTTAAAGCATTACTTTAAAATATAATATGCAAATAATCTAAGGATCCAGGTTCAATTCCCATGCTAGTACTGTCACTGGTCAGGTCAGCAATACCTGAAGAAGAGGTGAGTATAGTACTTCTTGAAATGTTGTGCATATACTAACCTGTGTGGCATTACTAATAGTTGAATGTATTAGGAATATTTAAATAAAGTTACATTTTTCTAAAGACATTCAATACGCATATTAATTGATGGAAATAGTCCAACATATAAATACAACTAATATACTGACTACTTTGCATTTTGAATTGGAGATTTTTTTATTCATGCATATAAATGCATGAAAATATTTTAATGTTTTCCTTTCTTTCTATGTATAACTTTCAGGCATTTATATAACATATAATCTATGCTTATACATATAACAATTATTCACCCTAAGATTAATTTCAGTTGAATATTGTGATGATATTTACAAAATATGTTATGTTTGATGATAGTTAGCTGGTTTCAGGCTGAGCGGATGTCAGCCATGACATAATTCTCTGATGAGATGTGTTGGTGTTTTTTTCAACATTTGTCACAGGAAAGGTTGTAAAAATTCTATAGATGACATAAGTTAAAATTAATATGATTTCATATAAGAGGGGTTCTCAAAAATAAAAGAGATCATTCTCTGGTAGCCACAATTGAATGGTATATGATTCTGCTTCTAGATACTTCTTGTGGGGACACTTCTAAATCAATCTGCCAAATAATGTCATGTGAAATCATGGTACCACATGACATTTTTTTATTAAGGCTATTATAACCTTAAGACTTTGCACCTGAAAAAACGACAGTAGGGACCTCTGCAAATCTTTTCAGGCACATAGTCTTAAGGTTAATAAATATTACTTTAAGTAACGCATATGTGCTTTATAAATATAATTATTATGACATATTTTTTGTAAAGTGTGTTTTGCATATTTGTTGTTTTTTATAAGGGCTGAAAAGTTGGAAAAATATGAAAATCCATTTTTTTAGGGGAAATGACAGAGAAAACAGTTATAATGCTTAAAAAATCTTATGAGTAAGTTTCTCTGGATAAACATAAATCTAAGCATGGTTTAATGGAAGTGCCAAATCCCCCCCTCCCCATGTCTAAAAAAGCATGGTGAGTATAGTCCAATGAAAAGAAAATGCTGTTTTTTGGGGGGATGCAAATGGAATTGTTCTCTTAGAATTTATTCACAGTGATACGGCATTTAAAATCTACAAGTTCTGCAACTTTTGCATAATGTGGTAAAAGGTAAATATCCCATTTTGTGGCAAAGAGGAATGCAGTCTTTACCACAACAACATAGTAGCAGACAAAGCCTTGAGTGTGAAACAATTTTAAATAAATGTAGCATGATCCAGTTTAGCCATCAGCAATATATTCACTCAATTTCTATTCATGTCATTTCTTTTTATTCTTTTGAATTCAAAAAATAGACCTGATTTTTTTTTGCAGATTTAGAAATGGTGAAGAAAAACGGGGGCATTAAAAAACATCTTTTTGTTAGAGTTTCCAGACTATGTCAAAGAGTGTAAAACATCTTTAAACTGTTGCATTGTATTAAATGAACAATACTTCGAAAGGGATTCAATTTGTAATACCTAAAAATAAATACATAATTTTTTATTACAAATTTCTTGTTATTTTGGGGTACCTAGTTGCTCAGGAAAACCATCTTAATATAAAAAAGAACCAATTTGAAACGGGCTGCCGCTTTATTGTTACCCTATTGTGTTATAATACTAAGCGGAATAGTTGTTGAGCAATGGGATTTGTTTTATCATTAATCCATAGTTCAGATAATACTGCTTTGTCTCCTAAAATCATCAACTATATAAAGTTTGTATTACAGATGCATTGCTGCTTTGAATTTATTTGCATATTTGTACATAAATTAGAATTCACTTAGACACATACGCATAAGAATTAATTGGAAATATAGTGTTTTGCGCATGTGCTAAAGTTATGGCTTCGAATTTGAATCTAACAGGAACTTAATTGTTTTATTAGGTAGTTATGGATTTTCAAACAATCTTAAAATATATGTAAAGACCGAAATTCATTTAAACACACCGGTATTTATCAATAAATGGGTGTATAGCTAAACTCTTCTGAAAGGACCTTCTCTCCCCTGGGGTCTATCTATTTGTGTTTTGCCTTTTATCTATACATATATATTAGCCATGTCTAACGATAGTTTTTTTTTTAATCTGAATCTTCTTTTATCTTTTTATTTGAAGTTTTGAATTTTGAATCTGCACATATACACGCAAAGGAATTTTCCTCTTTGTGTTCTAAAGTTGCAGAATTTCCTCCTCTTATAGTTCTTTTTTTTTTCCATTCTTGAAATAATCAATAAATGTCAGTATTCAAGTTTTATTTCGCTCAAGTGATTTATTGTAGCTTCTATCCGTTACGGATTTATTGTTTGTATTTATCTTTAAATGAAGTTGTACGGTTTAAAGATGTTTCAAATTATAATTAAGTAATTGAACAATAGAAGCTAATAAAAATATACTTTTTTTGTATTTTATTTTAGTACGTAACTAATAGAATTGCTGACGCTGGTTGTTATGTTTATAGTTAATAAAAAAATAATCGCATGATTGACTGCTAGAGATTCATACTAACTTTGAGTATCAAAAGTGACAGGATTCGAATTACAGAATCAGTTACTTTAATATTGCCCCTAACAAAGATTGCATTTATAACTTCATTCAAGCGATAGATTATTGTGCTGGTGTATGATGGGATTGGTGCATTAAACACTGGAGAAACATTTCAGATGCATTTTCAATACATTGTAGTAGAGATTATTTGTATGGAGAATTCAAATTAGTTTTAGTCGTTTAAAATGATTGGCTAATTAACATTCGTTCCTTCAAATTGTAATATTTGTAGAAAGTCGTTTAAGGTAGATTGTAAATTGAAAATGTTTAAACAACCATACATAGTTCATTGCATACAAAATGTTTCACCACAGAACAATGTGACATTCAATAATTTATAGGCTACTTTATTACCAATGTTTAAAGACATTTTTGCTTTATTTCCTAATTGAGAATTACTAACTTAATTCATAATTATATGAAGCTAATTTTATTGAACAATTTTTCATGTGTCATTCATACTGGGAATCTTAGTTACAGATATAAGGCAGATCAATTTGTCCTTGTGCAGTCATTAGAATATTATCATCATCACTTTCCACCATTACTGAGCCACTGCAGAATATAAGTCTCTTCATGTTTAACCCAGTTTCTATGATCTTTCTCTTCTCTTCTCTACACCACCACAGCATACTTCATTATTTCAGCCATCTACCTTACATGTGGTCTTTTTTTAAATCTTTCAAATCTCTTGACATCCAGTTTAAAATTTTAACTTTCCATCTATCTTCAGTTTCTTATTTCTTTTAATGATGTCAGTAAAACATGTTTGTTCTCTTATCCATGTATTTCATTTTGGATTTCTTCTTTTTTCTTCTAACACACATCTTTCTACACTTCATTGGGTGGTCTGAAATCTATGTATTACTCTTCAGTTAAATCTCCAAATCTTAGATCCATAAGTAAAAACTTGTAAAATATATCATTAAAAACTTTTTCAAACAGATCACCATATTTTCTTTTAATATTAAGTTGTTTATACCAAAACACTCCATCCAAGTTTGATTCTATGAGTAATTTTATCCATTATGGTCCTATCTATATTAAAAATGTGGTGAAGATATTTATAGTTGTTAAGTTCTAATTCATCATTATTTGTCTTTATTTGATTCTTTTGAGAAAATCCATTGAACAGTACTTTAATCTTTATAGCATTTAACTATTTTCTTACTTTTATCAGATAATTCTAGTAATATTTCCTAAAGCTCTGAAGCATTATTTGCAAAAAACAATTACATCAACTATGACATCTAGATGATTTAAGTAATTATATTTACAAGGCAACGCATAACAATAGAGAGTGGACATTGATATAAACAGGGCATGAAAAGTTTATCGTTCTACATTATTGAAAATACTATTATCATTTTCAACAACTAGTTAGTTATACATAACAGAATGGAGATCTCTAAGTTTAATCCAGTAATTTTAATAATTAGCCTCTCTTTTCCACATCATTCCAACAAATTTCTTTATTTTCTCATTAATTTCACATAAGATCATATTTCAATTCTTTTACAATCTCTTAGGATCATGTTCTATTTATGTATTATTATATTTTTTAGTAATAAGTTGATCTCATCTCAATTTCTGTATATTAATTCTTTCAATGATGTATATTACTGATAGTTGTTTGTTCTTTCACCCAAATATTTTGTTTTCCATTTTTTCTTGTACTTCCAACAGAAAATTCTCCATATTTTACTAAGTGGTCTAAACTCTCAATACTGCTTTCCTCTTAAGGGTCCATTCTCAGATCCATAAACAAAAATTGATAAAACTGAGCTATTAAAAATGTTTCTATTTAAACACATGAGTATACTTCATTTCCATATTAAAACAGGCATAAGAGGTGGTGGTCATGTGATGTTTATTGGCTTTCCATATTAACTTATTTCTACTAAATGTACATCATTTAAAGTTTAAGTCTGTGATTAATTTTATCCACTATGTTTCCACTTGCATTAACAATGTCTGACTGACAAATTCATAAAATATTAATTTGGTCTTATTTAGCTTTTATCTTCAGTCCTACTTCTTTATTCTTATCATTTAACCACCTTTTCTACAAAATCAAGATAAATTAAATACTTTCATTTTAATCTTACTCTCTACAGCTTTCAATTTTATTCACAAAATATTTATTGAAAATTGGTAAAAAGTTTTGGAGATATAGAATAACATCAGTGAATATAACTTTTTCAATGTTAATATACTTAGTATCAATTTGCAAATTAATCATTGATGTTGGATTTGGATAAATATTCTTCAGAATATGACAATATTCTGAGTTTTTATCTTGCTAATCTATTTATTTAATCATAAGTGAACTCTATTAGAATCAAATGCCTTTTTTCACCCTACCAAATCCAAAGTATAATTGCAATATATTTTCATTGTATCTTTCTATAACTTCTCTCAATCGCTTTTAAATTCTACTCCTTCTTTTGATTGCTTTTAATGTAAAATTTGTTGTAGATGAATTGTAATTATATTGGTAAATATTTTGTAAAGAACTGATGCAAAACTGATAGTCCAACCATCAGTAAGTTTATTTCTTAGAAAACTTTCCATATTTCTAATGGAACCTGTGTGCTGTCTATTTGTGTGTTATTACTAACAATGCTGGGTTTAAAATGACTAATAAATTATTTCATAATCTTTCTTAAATATTACTAATGTATTCATCCAGTCACCTGGTACATCTTTATTATTTAGACATTTACCACATGGTTCTCAATATTTTTGTTTTCATCTGCTCATGAAACTTTTACCTTCTTTATAAGTTTAATTGCATCTCTTACATTATCATTTAAAGTAAATAAGCATTTATTTTTATCATTTAAAATATTTAGTAAGATAGAAGATAAAATAACACCAGGGAACATTACTATATAATTCTTTGCAAAACTTTTATATACTTTGTGGTATCAATTCTGTTTTTATTAAGACTTTTATCTTTCTTAGTCAAAATAAGAGTCATCGATCACATGACCCTACTCTCTTAAGCTTGTAAGTTATAATCAATGAGGATTGTCAGTTCCTCAACAAGCTTTGTGATAATTGCTTAGCTAGAGAAAGCATTTAAAATATCTCTGTCAGTACCCCCCCCCAATCTCTGACCATGATTTCATGTTCTGGCACTCCTCAGAGAGGTGCCAGAGTAGATTCAGACACTAGATCTAAAAATACCAACCCAAAAGTAGCATTTAACTAAAAGTTATTTATTGAGTGTCTGAAATGTCAGATTTTCCACTCAATAGATAACTTTTAATTAAATGCTGGCTTTGGGTTAGTATTTTTAGATCTAGTGTCTGAACCTACCCTAGCACCTCTCTGAGGAGTGACAGAGCATAAAACCATGGTCAGAGGTTGGGGGAGGGGGGTACTGACAGAGATGTTTTTATCTTTCTTTTCTTATTTTTGAAATAACTTTTTTCTAATCCTAAGATGTAATTGTAAACTGTTGAAATTTATATTCTTCTATAGATGTCCATTTCAATTTACAGTTATATTTTCTTATATCATTATTAATTATTAAATACACTGATAACAATTATAGTTACTTATTCAATATTTGATTATTTATTATCAAAGGTATTAACAATTTTACAATTTACCTGAGTGTTAATTTGTCACTTATTGACAAAAATCACTAACTTTTTTTAAGCATCAAAAATTGTATATATATATATATATTATTCCTAAAATTTTTAATTTCAAAAAAAAATTCTATAGATATCAGGATATCTAAAAATTCAGCAATGTGAATCAAATTTTAAACTCTGTCTTTGATTGGTTTCTATTGTTTCTTGGCAACCTCTAACTTTATTATAAATAGGTTACATTTTGGAACAAATCAAATTGCAGGGAAGGTGGTCACATGCTGTTTGTTAACATATAATCAATGATCATATGCTAGAGTATAATTGCAAAACCATAAAAGTTATCAAAAAATTTTAAACTTTTAAAGCATAAATGATGACTAAAGGGAGTGTGAAAGTTCGGGTTCAAACCCCTCTAATTACATCAGCTTAAAGTATATATTCTATACTTGCATTTAAATCACTGGTATTTTAAAAATAAATGTCAAATAAAAAAGATTTTGTTTGTTTCTGAAATTTTACAATTGAATAACAAAATAGTGCTTTTTCTTTGATCATGATGTAATTTTATCAATATTTAAACAAATCAATATGATTCTTTAGATTTTACTACATTTCTAAATGAAAATATCAAATGAAGTCAAATTTATTGAATTCTGATAAATAATAATGGTTCAATATTAAATTTAATGTTTAAAGCATAAAACAATCATAATACAAGTGTAGATGGAGAATATTAAAATAATAGACTCTGCCATGAAAGGCTAAATTATTTTTCATATTAAATGAGGTTTTTCTAACATCATAGAATGCTTGGAAGTACACACTCTGATTAATTTCAATTGTCAGATTCACTATTGTTATAAGAACTAGAAAATTAAATGTACACAGATTCACTTCACATTTGCAGTGGGATATCTGATAATATATGGAAATTCATTGCTGTAAGCATTACAAGGAAAGTTTATTATTTTGATGATAATATATTAGACAATACATGGCTATGATCATTTCAAGGAAAGTTTATCATTTGGATGATAATATATCATTTGAAGAGCTGCATTAATAAGTATTTAGATTTCCAATTATTGATTACTCACTCACAGGGCTAGAAAGAACTTTGAACATCTTTTAAATAGTTCCTTCATGTCAAAGGCCTTTTACAAAGAGCAATACAGGAGAACGCAGCATTCACCATGCTTTTCAACTGCAGGAAAGTGAGGGTTTGAGTATGTCTCAACAAAGTTTTGCCTTGTAGATAAAAAAAAGATAAAAAGTAAACATTTTCCAAACAATATTGGTTTATTATAGCAGTTATCTATGATTATCAGAAAGAAAGATTTAAACATATTGAGAAAAATTGAAGTTTACTTAGTTTGGATTTGAACTCAGGTTTGAGACATGGCAGTTCAATTTACCACTGAACTATTAAAACTTTCAAATTACACAAATATATATGCATGCACATAGATAAAATGTGATAGGTTCTTTCTGCAAGATGCCTGAAGCACGATCTTTGAATCAATATATGGGTTATACAATGTCATAGTTTAACTATTCACCAAAAAAGTTGAGGTTTCTAGCATAACTAAATCATGGATCATAACATAAAATGTGATAGTATGGTTTGTACATTAATTCACAATAAAGGAATGCACTAATATTTTTTTTTTCAATTGAATAAACCCCCTACAAAGGATTTGAAGTAAATCAGACTGGGTAAGGCAGGGAAGCCAAGATCTTTTTCAAATGGTTTGCAATAGCTTGCGATGGTAAGGAGAGCATTGAAGATGGTGTATGAAAGTACAAAAACATATTGTCCCATTTTATATTATAACTCATGATCCGAACACTTTCTGGTAGTGACAAGCTAAAGTGTGTCGCTAAGTAACATACATTGATTTAGTGATAACGCTTCAGTCAACTTGTAGAGAGAATAGGATACTTTCCCCTGGGTCACACTATCTGTGTATATATAATATTAATAACCGCATTGCAGAGATTTATATATATATTTTTAATTATTTTAGGTTAGAGATTTCGTTTTTTTATTCCCTCCCAAACTTATTCATCTCTATTATCCGATGTAAGAATAGCTGAAGTAAAATTACGCAATCTATTTCATATCTTATAAAATGCGTATAATTAATTTTGGCAAGAAAATAATATAATAAAGAAACGTTATAAAATTTTTTTGAGCAGACAGAAAGAGAGAACTAAATAAAAAGTATAAAGAAAAAAAATTACAAAAGCTTTGAAAATTTAGATTAATTTCAATAATTTTCTCAGATAGTCTTCTTTCTTTCGAAATTCTCTCTCTAACTTTACTCTTTATTTATTTATTAACAAACCTCTCGATGCAAAAAGATTTAAACATTTAACGCTTACAATTTTAAAAAGTTAGGTTATTAAAAGAATTATGTATTGAATAAAGAAGGAGTGAATTGAATTCAGGCTTGATTATTAATCCTAATAGTAGAAGAACAATAATTAAAATACAGAAGTATAAGTGAGAGATAATGAAAAGTTAAATTTAGCGAAAACGATAACGATACAAACTTTGTGTTGCATGAACGTAATCACTTCTTTATATACATAATTTGAGACACACATATATATGGTTAAGTTGGAATGAAGGGCATACTAATAAAAACCAACTTACAAAGGTGTTTACTTTGCAGTTAATATTCACTCTTTCACAAGATAGTAAAAGTTACCTTGTGTTAAAATGACGTCATGAAAAAAAATTAAGTTGTTACCAGAAGCATGAAAATTCAGGTGTTTGATATCTTTAGCTCACCGAGGATGAACGTTTGTGATTAATTCACTCTTCCACAGATATTAAAAATGGATAGAAACCACTCCTTTCCTTGTGTGATTGTGGTGTAATGGAAAAATTGAGCTATTAAAATAAACATGCAGATTCGAGTGTTTGATACCTTTATCTCACCTGAAAAGTCAAGGTTGTTTATGAAAAATTTATTATTGATCAATAATAAAAATGGATAGAAACCACTCCTTATCTTGCATGATAGTGGTGGAATGGTGAAATATTGAGCTATTAACATAGGCAAGCCAAGATTATCTGGTGAAAACATAATTCTTTGACAAATATTATAAATGAGTAGAAATTGTTTCTTACCTCATGTGAAAGTGATGTAATGGTGAAATATTGGGCTGTCCATAGGTACACCGAGAATTAGCTGTTTGATTCCTTTAGCTTATATGAGAAGTGACATTTGTTTGTGAAAAATTCCCTATTCTCAAAATATTAATGGATAGAAATCACTTTTTACTTTGTGTTAGAGAGATGTTGCCTACATGGGCATAGATATTAAGGTGTTTGATCTCACTTGATTATCTGAGGAGGTGAAGTTTGTCTGTGAAATGTTTGCATTAAGAGCAGTCCAATTTTCTGTATTGGTGGACCATGTGATATGTTAGAATTAAGACAAAAACAAAATGAAACATGAAACATGCTCACATATATAATTATGACTATCATTTGATCTGCAAGTGCCAAATTTATTTTACATCCATACATTTGACATCATTCACTTTAGGTAAAAAATATCCACACCTCATTTTATCATTTATTTTCATCAACTGTCAATAAAGACAAATGCATTATTTTTTGATATAATCTTTTATCTGTCCATAAGTTTTTCTGTTCTTCTCTTCAAAATGTTGATGTGAACCATTAATGTACCATTGTCTTCTTCATGGATGACATTTGTCTTACCTCACTTGAATTTTCCTACCCCTTCATACACACTTCTTCATGGCAAAACATTTTTCCATAATGTGCAAAAAGTTTTTGATAAATCAGCATCTAACAGACTGTCACAACTCAAAAAATAAATCACTGCATGCTTTTCATCTCTCATGCAAATCACAAATAGGATGGCGATTATTTTTTATTAATGTAAAGCAGTCAAAACTGCATAACGGTAATTGGGAAGACAACAACTTTGTAAGAAAATATCGATTGCAGCCAACAAAAGTTTTAGTATAGACATTGGATACATTTTGATTCACCCTCATACACTAAATATTCATCATCATCATCAACAACCATTGTCAATCCACTGCAGGATGAAGATCTCTCCGAGTTTCATCCATCTTCTCCGATCTTTAGCTTCTCTTCTCCACATCACTCCTGCACACTTTCTTATTTCATCCATTCATCTCACATGTGGTCTCTTTCTGGGTCTTTTACAATCTCTTGGAATCCAGTTTAAGATTTCAATTGTCCATTTATTACCATCTATTCTAGCAGTATGTCCAGCCCAACTCCACTTCAATCTTTTAATTTTTTCAATGAGGTCAGTTCTCTTACTCATACAGTGCATTTTCGATCTCTTCTTGTTATTCCCAACATGCATCTGTCCATACTTCTTTGACTGGTCTGGAATCTCTGTATTGCTCTTCTATTAAGTGTCCAAGTCTCAGATCCATAAGTAAGAACTGGTAAAACACATTTGTTAAAAACCTTCATTTTAGTATCAAGTTATTTCTATCAAAAGCACTCCAACCAAGTTTAACTCTATGATTAATTTCATCCATTATTTATGTTTAAAATAATTGCTATAAAATGAAGAATTTTAAACCTTTATATACATAGTAATGCAAATTATTACATTTGCACGGGTCAGATTTACTCAACCCACAGTTTTGATACAAACCACCCCAGATTAACACAACAGTGATGATCACTAATCATTTATTGAACTAGAGATTATCTCTAGCCAGATATTACAACAGATATATTAACCCTTAACTGACTGAAAGCTTATATCTGAACTAGGGATAATGTGTATATTAATAAATGATTACATATGTAGTAATAAATAAAACTATTAAATATTTAATAGAAAAAATAAATGCAATTCAACTTACAAGCATGACATTACTTGAATACAGTCTTTTTAATAGTTATTGTCCAAGATAAGAGTTATGTATTACTTACTAATTATTTTACAATTTTATAACAATGGAGGGTTGCAGTTTATATTGAATAATATGTTTGCTATGGATAAATATTAAACTATCATGATGAAGACATATGTGGGCCAGGATCTGGGCAATTGATGAATGCTGATTCTAACAGAAAGGTATGTTGGAAATCATTTTGTTGTTACATTTGCATTTATCTTTATATTTTAACTGGCTCTAATTTGAAGTTGACTATGTATTTAGTGTTAATAATTACATTTTGTCAAACATTGGTGGTCGAGAGGTCAGCGACGGTTGCTTTACAAGCAGTTGCCCCAGGTTAGCGGATTTGCTTCCCAGCTGATGCTATGACACATGAGAAAAAAATAATAATTACATTTTGAATTACAAGTGTCAAATTAACTCAACCTACACCTTTGACATGATCCTCTTTAGATAAATAAAATAATGATTCTTACTAATCATTTACCAAACTAGAGATTGTCTCTAAACACAGATATAAACTTTAAAACTCAGTTTAAGATTAATATATCTAATTTTTTTTTTTAAAAATAAGACACACGTGAAGTTATTCATATTTCTCTTTCCCACATGTAATATCTTTATAAATATATTAAATAACCTTCATACTTCCACATATTCTTTTAAATTCATATAAATAAAGATACAATAATGGTAACCTATGCCAACTGATGAGAGCTTGTTCAGCACGAAATGCATGTTGAGGGTCATACGGTAGTATTGAGGATGCTTAATATATTTATAAATATTACTAATAACAATTATAAAAATCCTGAAATCTTTTTATTCATACTGTTCTTAGCTGTTAAATGTATAAATTTGTCTGAATAAAATGTCATTATTAATGTTTACCATTAATATATAATAGTTATATTTACTATTATCACAAATAATAATCTATAGTAATTGTAATATATAAGGGATTTGAACTCAGACTTTCACACGACCCTCAACTCTCCATACCATCTCATACTGCTGACCCACCTGATCATTCATTAGCCAGAAATAAACTTTAATCTGTAGTAAAAATTAATACATCTGTTTTTAATTAAACATAAAAACATGTAATAATTCATTTTCATCTCTCTTTTTTTGTGTGTAATAATTTTTATCCATACTTAAAATTTTTACTTCACCAAACATTTTTGTAACATACACATAAGAAAACAAATGACCTCTAAAATGCTTTTCATATCAAGGCAGCATGCTTCGATTGGCCCAGATCATGATTTCTCAAACACATCTTTATCATCTGTTCACTATTTATCAGCACCAAATTATTACAATTTGATTTACAAGTATGAGATAAATATATCAGTAATTATTACTAATTATTTATTACATTTGAGATTAACATATTATTACTTACCCAGATATAAACTTTAAATTTCAATTAACAATTAATGTATCTGTGTAAGGGAATAGTAGTTTTAACTTTATTTGTTTAATTCTGTTATTTTGCCATATATATATATATATAGCATGTGCCTTCCTATTTCCACACAATTTTTAAATCTCAACTCATAAGGCAAAACTGGCATTACAATGTAGGAAATATGCCACTGTTTTTAACACTAATAAAATATTTGTTTCTAAATGCAATACAATTTTCCAAAAACAATAACAAAAACAACAGAAATAATCTATTCTTCTTATAATTGCTTCCACTTTTTGATCTGATAACAATTTGTTTAAAAACTATAATTTTAATTAGTTTATTTCAAAACAAAGTTTCTAATTATAAAAGCAGATTAAATATTTAATAACACTACAGGTGATTTATAATTTAATCTTCAATACTTTCTCTTCCTCTTTCCTTCTTTATTTTTGGTTTTTTATATAACATATAATAACATTTCACTCTTCTTACACTTTAAAGCAATAAATATATTTATTTATTCTTTACAGTTTCGACTGATTCTAGCAGTCTTCATCAGATCTGAACTATAAAAATTATTTATTTTATGCTTTTACAGAAATTTGAATAAATAAATATATTTTTTTTAAAGTGTAAGAATAGTGAAATGTTATTATATGATTTATAATTTTCTATCCAAAGTTTACTTTTACTTTTTTGTATGCTTTCATTTAATTTCCCATTTTTATTGTCTGTCTGATGAAATTTTGTAACTCAATTTTAGTCATTGCTCAACCTAAATGAAACATTGCATACATTTTTTCCTGATGACACTACATTTTTTAGGCTTTGCAAACAATTTTTATTTAAAACTTAGTGAAAATTTTATTTTTTAATTAATCTATACACATGCAGTGGTAATTTGCCAAACTCTGGATTGTAAGATTCTCAATCAAGCCCAGTTTGGGTACTCATGATTCTTGAACTTCTTATAAACAGTCAAAAATTTAAACCACTTGATTATTATTTAGATAAAAGTAAAAAAAACAGGACTGAAAGTAAATGCTAAAAAATATTAAACCAATGTTCAATAGATTTTTTTAGAAGAAGAATATAAAGAGCAACTCACGAGTTAGGAGAATTTAACAGCTATCTAAATCTTGACTAATTATTAATATAAATAGAAACATAAGGAATGAAATTAATCATAGATTTAAACTTGTATAAAGTGCTTTTGTTAGAAATAACTTAGTATTAAAAGAAAATAAGCTTATGTGTTTTTAAAAAAGGTTTTTTAATAGATGTGTTTTATCAGTTCTTATTTAAAGATTGAAGACTTGGATATTTAATATAAAACAATATAAAGATTTAACATCTTTACTAAAATATGAGTATTTGTATGTTAGAAGAAATAAGAAAGAATCAAAAGAAAAAAATGGGTTGGTGAAAAAAACTGAAAATGTTGTTAGAAGAAAGCATATAAATGGATAATTGAAATTTTACACTCAATCTTAAGAGATTATAGAAGATGTTGAAAAACATCACATATGAGATAGTTGGAAGTAATAAGGTTTGTTGATGTTAAGTGGAAAAAAAGAAGCTATAGATTAAAAGAAATGGTTCAATGTTGGAGAATGTTTTATCAAGTAGTGGATTAATAATGATTGAAAATAATTCATGTGTGTATTAAAGAGGGTTCTTTCTTCTTTGTAGCCTAATTCTAAGTGCACTTTTGGTGAAATTCACCATAATCACAGCTCTCTTAAATTAATTTATTTATACTATAATTATGCATGAATTTCTATTTAAATTAGCCCATTTAGATATCAAAAGTGCACTTAATTTGAATTACAAATACAAATGAAAGGGAAAAATAAATATTATATTATAACAGTTGTGGTGTAGTGAGTCTTACTGTATCTGCCATACAAGGGCACCACCAGGCCATTCGAACCTGGAAAATTTATATAGTAGGCAGATACTTACTGTTAAGATCCAATTTTATTGTTTTATAGACCATTAGCCCATGTCACTAGCTTTAGGGGTAGCTGAGATTTATAATCTAATATTCTTAATGTATATATTTAAGAATGGAAAGATAAAAAAAATAAACTTCTGGATCTTAACAGTAAGTATCTGCCTACTATATAAATTTTCCAGGTTCGAATGGCCTGGTGGCACCCTTGTACGGCAGATACAGTAAGACTCACTACACCCTGACCATTATAATTGGTACCCAATGTTATGTATTTATACTATATATAATAAATAATGCATTTTTTCAATATTATATATTAATTTTCTGTCTTAACTAATGAAAGAAAAACTGTCAATAATTCATTTTAGCATTCCTTATTAAAAGATTGTGAAATCACTGTGAAATAATCATTGCATTTGGCATCCAAAATGTATATAGGGAATATAGTTACAGTAAGTTTACAAGCAAGAATGGAATACATTAAAACAAGGTATAAATAAAGCCACATTTGTATAAAACCTTTCATGATACATTCCATTTCAATTCATTTTAAAGCCCATGAATGTAAAAAATCGTAAAGTAATAAATACAGCATTTATTCACACTAAATTTAATATCTGATCTTGACTAATAAACCAATTATTATTATAAAAGTTTTTTTTTTCCATACCTCTAATTACTAGATGTACATAAATAGTAATAAATGTAACCAGGTTTCAAGCAACAGTTTGGTTTATTAGCCAAGACTGAAAATTTACATATATTACTGACGATAATACTACATTATATTACAAATATTTTAACTAAAAATTCTTCACTTGCATAGATTAGGTAGGTAGACATAGACTCCTTCATAAAAGTTAGAAATAGGCTATATAATAACTGAAACACAGTCTTATTAAACACCTGTGTCTATATATGTAATATATAGGGTATATGAGCACAGACTATCACATGACCCACTACTCTCCACTCTATGTTATAGCACTGATACACCTGAACACACACACACATATATATATATTGTAAGTCAGAATCATCTATCTCGCTAACACACTGCAGAATTCAAACCCCAGACATAAAACTGAACATTCTAGGAGGGGTTGCCTTCTAGATATACTAAGTTCGAATATAAAGTCCAAATTTCACAGCGCCATCTACATGACAACGCATCTGATGCCATTACTAGTATGACCTTTGACCAGTGCCTGGTGGTCAGGGAGAAACAAAAGACTCTATACTAAAAGAAGTTTGAGTGGCTAATTAACGTCTATGGATTTACAAAAAAAATGCAGAAAATATATATATAGACCGAGACAGTGATAGGAATCACATAAAATAAGAGATCAAATTTAGTTTTAAATAATTTCACAAAATTTATTCATATAAATTATATATATAATGCCACTGTCTGCTTATATGAGACAGGGATGCATATTAAATAATTGTTGGCATTATATTCCCACAACTGACATAAAGACTTTAAAACAAAATGATGTATTCTATTCCTCAGGCTAATAGAATTACGATAATGTGCTTGACAAGATAGGAACATGTGCGAGGTGCTTTGAGCAATTATGCAAGTTTAAGAAAATATTTGAAATTAAGTGTTATAAAATATTTATTGATTTCGAGAATAGCACAAACAAAAGCTTACTAAGCAACAAAGTGGGAATGTGATCAAGGCATTTATTTGAGAATAATAATAATAGAGTTACATTGGGAGGTCAGTATTGCTGATAATGAATTTATTAAAGTTGGAGAGTGTGACACGTTTAAGTCACGGATGCTTTGTAAAATAAATATAAAATAAAACAATATTGAAGATCCGGAATAATTATGGAGGGCATCTCACTGCTAACCCGTAGGAAAGTATTTTATGAACAGCCGAAACTTAGTGACTGTGTGACGATTGCATTTAATTCCCAGGGGTGTCATTTGGGACACCCTCTGCCTGGAAACTTGCAATAAGCGAAAATAATGGACTTTGCCATATAAAGAATCTTTGGAAAAATAAAACAAAGTGGTCTCAACAACCAATTCATTTACCAGCAATATGAGACTAGTGTATATAAAAACATACTAAATGGGTTTTACTTGGATTAAGAGAAATGCCCAATCAAATTCTCCGAAATTCATTTAAAAGGGTCCACACATTCTTGACGTCAATGATGAACTTTATAATTAAAGTAGAACATGATAATTAAAATAGAAAAATGCATGCTTGTGGGTTTGAAAAGTAAGTATAGATTTATATATGCAATCATGCAATTGGGGACACATTTAAATCACTGACCTCGCACATACTCTCATGGTAGATTAAAATCAATAACATGTAGATTTTAAACTATGTGATTATATTATATTAAAGAAAAGAATCGTCCTTGAACGAGTGATTTGCAAGATAATAAAATTAGAAAATTATAAATTTAAAATATGCCTTAATAGCGGTGTCTTACTTTCAATAAAGGGAATAGTTCACTCGGTTGAAGACAATTCTGACACATTATCATAATAAAATAAAAGAAAGCTTTATAAATAGAAAATATTAACCCAAGGATAGAGAGCAAAATGTTGAGTATATTTAAACACGTTAAAGAAATACATAATGAAGTTATGTGAAATATAAGAAAACAATGTTAAATAGCTATAGCATGTTAGTTAGAAAGCACAAGAGCTCTTGGGTTAATTTAGGGTTACCTCTGGAGAAGCATTTAGTTAGATTGATGGTCGGCAGGTTTTTATATAATTTAACAGCAAAATCTGTAAATGTTCATATTTTTGGTGGCAGCAGCAGCAGCAGTTCCGGGGTTTGTGTGATAACTTCCGATGGTCTACGGCAGCAGATGACCATTCCGGAGAGAAATAGCCTTCTTGCACTCTACTCTGTCATGTCAAGATTTACAAATTACTAGAATAGAACTCAGAATAATTTCTCTTAGAAACATTAGAAGAAAAAAACTGGAGAACAAAAGAAAAACATTCTTTTTATAGTAGATGTTAACAATAGAACTGCCCTGGAGCATTACAAAAATATATCGGACTTATCAGCTGTAATTAAATCTATTTCAATGTCTAAAGGAATTCAACATTAATTAATTTCTTTTGTTAATTTCCCTGTCGACATTCGGATTACAAACTAGATTTAATTAGAAATTACTTTTATTAATTAAAGAAAACCTTAAGTGGACATCTTCTGTTTTTAGATAAAACTTATATAATATTAGCTAATTAAACTATTGTCCCTCATTTATTTTAAAGAAATATTTGGAATGACTTTTATTAAATTAAACAAAAATTATTTTACTTTTAACTTGCAATATTTGAATCTATTTACTAAACGAATATTTACTAAATGAATTTTATTTTAAATCAAAATATATTACGACAGTAATATATTTGTAAATAGATTCAAACAAAATAACTTTAACAATTTATAATTTTGATATGTTTTTAAAATGCATACCATAGTGTGTGCACAATTACGACTTATATAACCTACTTTTTAATAAATCAAAATTATGCGAACATATACATAATTATAATCTTTTATTTATTTGGGAATGACATATATATAATATGAGCATTGTACTCGTGGTTTAAAATTAGGTGGGATTTTCGGTATATAAGCGTATTGCAAACACACTATGATAGATTGGGGTTCAAACTAAGGTATGAGGTAGGAAATAGGTGAGAAAAAATGAAATTAAGATCTGCAAAGCAGACCTTACTGTTTCACTATAAATCACCAATATAACATATTTCATGCTAAACCATCAATCATAAGTTGATCTAGATTACCATCTCCACACATATATGCTTTAAGTACTCAGATATATATTAAGCTAGCCAATCTTCATACTTTAATGGATAGACTTCAATCTACTCCACACTCAAACTCTTCAACCGTCCATCTAATTGAAAATCAGATGATGGAAAGCTCAAAGGCCACCCTGAGGCTGAGATTCTTGTCACACCTCTGTTGACCTAAGATCAATCTGACCCCTCAGGTACAGAACATAATCCATTTAAAACATATACAAGGGATGTGCAGACATCTTTACTATCTAATAACTGAAACACAGGCTTATTAAATACCTATGTCTATATATGTAATATATAGAGTATATGAGCACAGACTATTACACGACCCACCACTCTCCACTCTATCTCATAGCCTAGATATACTTGAACACATATATGTGAAAAAGATAAATATTCACCAATATACATATTTCATGCTAAACCAGCAATCATTCGTTGGTCCAGATTACCATCTCCACACATATATGCTGTAAGTGCTCATATATATATATATATATATTGAGATAACCAATCTTGTATATGTATTAAATGGATTATGTCTTTACATGAGGGTTCAGTTTGACCTTAGGTCAACATGGGTGTGACAAGAATCTTGGCCTCAGGATGGCCTTTGAGCATTCCATCATCAGATTTTCAATTAGATGAACGGTTGAAGAATTGGAGTGTGGAGTAGAATGAAGCCTGCTCATTAAAGTATGAGGATTGGCTATCTTAATATATATCTGAGCAGTTATAGCATATATGTGTGGAGATGGTAATCTGGACCAACTGATGATTGCTGGTTTAGCATGAAATACGTTTATTGGTGATTATTTATCTTTTCGACATGGGTGTGATCAAGTGTATCAGTGCTATGAGATAGAGTGGAGAGTGGTGGGTCGTGTAAATAGGCTATATATAAATGAGCTTTCTTTACGCCTATATTGTAATGTATCTCATTCTTGTTACCAAATTTACTGTTAATCGCTATTTATATCTGGGATAGCGAATGCAAGTGGTTATTTTGTATTAGCTGAGTAATCTTGTTGAAATATTTATAACTTTATTTGGTTCACTAGTCGTGACCAGAAATTAGTGTGTACATATATTATATGATTTTTATAAATAATAAATTATTCTATATAGCAGATATATATATATTGAACCATATTGAAATATGTGTAGTTCATGAATGTTTTGGCATTTGGTAATATTTTAAAAACTAAAATTAAAATTTAAAAATCGTTCAAAAGACACAATTTAGTTTTTTTTAGTTAATATAATTTATTTTAGATAGTATAATGAAAGTTATTTGTGCATTTAGTATTATCTATTTAGTTAACAATAAAAGATGAAATTGGAAGGAATAAAAATACTTGCAGATTATTAATCTAGATAAATAAAGACAATTCCAAACGCAAGAGATTACAACCAAAGTTTTAACGCTAATTAAAGAAAGCAGAAATAATTGATAAAAAGGAAAACTTTGTAACAAAAAAGAAAAATAAATGTACTAGATATCAACTTGTATTTTGATAACAAAAGATAAGAATATATGCAGCAGAAATCTAAAAAACTGACCTGAGGTTATAAAAAAGGAGGAAAACTGCAAACAGGATCTTTTTACTAAAGGTTTCATGCACCCTGGATGGGTGAGAGAATGGGGCCTAATTGTGGCTCCCTTGTTCTCTCAACTATAAAAAAAATTCAGGAATATTCATTTGCTGAACCAATGCATGAGGTGTGAATAGAAACCGGAGCATTTTGCAGACACCTTTTCTTGTCATAAAGAGGTTATACAAAAGCTTCATATCTAGCCATACCTTGCAATTGATGATAAACATAAAAAATGTCAACAGAAAAAATCAGTTAACTTCCAATGAGCTTGGGATCCCTAGAAATATATGTATGCTTCAAGAATCTATGGTCTACACAAACTTATCAGTAAGCTACTATTGTTCATACTTTGATTTGTGACTAATTGAATGTTTGCAAAGTATTTTTAACTAGGAAGCTTCTAATACCAATATAGACATTTGTCTAGGAGAAAACTTAAATGTAATATTAACTGTTTTAATTATTTGATTAATGTTATCTAAGTTAGTATGTGTATATTCATTCAATTCTATTAATAATTTGTTGCTAAATATTTTAATTGTTTTAATAAAATATTTAGCATTGATATAACACTTTTGGTCTACATTGTTAATTTTAGTTATTAGAATTTATTATGTATAAATCATCTTTCCCAATATGCTTGTTTAATAGTTAAGCCTAGAGAAATTTCTTTTTAAAAATATTAAATTTAGTTATTTACTGCGAATCTGCTCGATGAACGTTAGCGAATCTACAGATTCTGGTGCCTTCATAAATAAATAAAAAAACTGACTCTGTCAGAAATTTGAGCTGCATGAAATTATTAGGTCAGTTAATCAAGAAATATAACTATGTTCTTAAGATATCTAAACTCATACATGAATAGAAGATTCTTCTTTTTCATAGTTTCATTAATTAGCACTTTATAGTTTTCAATATAAGACCGAAATGCAAAATGTAAAATGTTCAAATATATATAATAGTGTGGCAGGACCTATTCTTCATATGCTAGAATTGACATGTACTCTCTTCCATCAATAGTTAATGAAAGAAAGTATGTGTCAGTTCAAGCAAATGTGTGAAAAATACTGCCTTCAATAATATTACACACACACACACACATATATATATATATATGATAGGCTTTTTGGCACATGGGTTTGTGCCTTTGTCAAATGTTAAGCATCTATTTTAATGTTAACCAATTTTTGTAGACAAAGATGTAATCATTGCAATATGATTTACTACAGTCATACAGGACACAGAAAAATATAGGAGCCAAAAAAACTTAACAATGCAATTAATATATAAGATAATAATTTTGCTTGATTCATTCATTATTTAACATATGGACATAAAATAGATGCTACAAAATATTAAACCTTTAAATTATATTAAAGAACCATAAAGAAGACAAATATATGAAATATATTATATTAAGCATAACTTAAATAATTGTATGAATATTTATAAAACTTCAATAAATTTAGTAAACAACTAATAAGGTGGCATACTTATAGTTGTACAAAGTTTTTTTTTTATATTCTGTAATTTTTTATATCATACAGTCATTTTTTTTTCAATTTTTAGTCTGTATAAATTTATTCTTTTATTTTGTTATTGCTTTTATTTTACTTCTATTGTAGGACTCTACATTGTATTCTATGTGTAATAATTGGTTAACTTTAAATAAGATGTTTAATATTTGAGAAGGGTATAATACCATTTGCAAAAAAGCCTTTTTTATATAACTATTATTCTATATTGTACCAAGCAGTCCATTTCTTTTAAATACTGAGGGCCCCACTAGTCCACTGGCGACCTAGAAAATTTGATTTACAGTGATCAAAAAGTTGATGGTGATAAATGGTGCCAGATGGACTCAGGGAGAGAAAGAGATTTTAAACATTGTCCATCAATTAAGGGACAGGACACAGCAACAATATTCCAAAAGAAATATAATTATGAATAATTTTAAAGTTTATTGAATTTAAAACAACGTTAATCAAACAAAATATCAAAGTTTGACCTACATTCCTCCATCTTGTTTATCAGAAGTGTAAGTGAATATTATAGCATCACAGGTAATTTTGTTTGTTCACCTAAACATTAAAGGGGTTTATAATTTATTTCTGCCAGTGATTTATCTTAACAAATTTCACTTTCCTTTACTTAGAGATTTAAAAAAAAGATCTTGTAAGGAAGTCAATGAACAGTGCAGACCCTGTAAAACATAGAGATATAATAGAAATGTCATATGCCTGTAATCACTCATAAGAAATCAATTTATGGCTTTTAAGGTTAACTCCAACAAGGCAAGAAAAAAGATTATGGTTTTACATAATCTTAAATAGAAAAAAAAAATATCTGTGGTTTAAAAAATCCCGAAATATATAACCGATAAATCACTAGCCAAAGATTTATGGTCTGCATGAAATGCAAACATATATTAAACTAATTTATACCATTATTTGTTTTTCTACTATAGGCATTTTCAATAAGTATCAACTTATTTTTATTCTACTCTTCCATATTACAGACTTTCATATCCACCACTCTCTAGTCTACCTCATAACACTCATCAGATTTTCAATTGCATGGATGGTTGAACAGTTGAAGTGCACTGAAGCCTGTCCATTAAAGTATGAGGATTGGTTATCTTAATATATATCTGAGCACTTATTGCATATATGTGTGGAGATGATAATCTGGACCAACAGATAATTGCTGGATTAGCATGAAATACATATATTGGTAATTATTTATCTTTTCAACAAATATGTGTTCAAGTGGTGTGCTGTGTAAAAGTCTGTGCTCATATACTCTATATATTACATATATTGATACAGGTATATAATAAGCCTGTATTTCAGTTCTTCCATATTCTACTTGAACTTCCTTTTCTAATTTTTAATACTATTTAAATTTGTTAAATTCTTTATCAAGTATATAAGTAGCCAAAGGTTACAATAAACTTTTATTACTACAGTCAGAAGTGAACATATTTTTGGTACTATTTTTTATTTAATGTTACCTCTCTTGCACCTGCAATATAACTTATAATAAATTTAGGACATTAGTCTGCAATGCAGTAAGTTTTGTTAAGTGTAAAGTTTCAGTCAAGAAGTAGTGATATTTTTGTAACCATAATTCAATGGGTTAGGGGGTTATGAGATGATATTATTGCATTAAACATCACATGATCCCTATCTCTTATACTAGCACATAATTGTTAGTAAACAAGGCAAAACTCTCCATACAGTAGTGCCACCCTCCATTGATTACTCTGGTTGGCACAGGGTGGCACTACTGTATGGAGAGTTTTGCCTTGTTTATGATCTTATTGCCTTTTGATTCACATTTGAATGTATCTAAAATTACTGTTATTTTATTTGATTTTAAAATTCACCTCAGCAGAATTGAATATACAACATTAGATATGAAGCTTGAAGACCATAATTTACTTAGTGTTTATAAAATTTAAGCAAAAAAAAAACAAAAACCTGAGCTAGCTATATGTCAGATAACCATCATTAAATGTAAATATAGAATGGATCCACCTACATTTAACTTCTGATCATATATAAGCATAACATTTAAATGTACTAACACAAAGAGCACGATTTATGTATACCAACATAATTTCAAGACAACTATAAACTGTTCTGAATTCACTATAATTAATTAGAGGGAAGGCTGAGCCTCATATTTAATAACCCCTAAATGTTAAATTAATCTTCAATTAATAGATATAACTGTAAGAGTCAGACTGTTGTCTGGGATGCCTAGCTGAATTTTAAAATTAATCCTAGAAGGTTTATTCAATTAGCCTAGACCAGGTTACAAAGTTATATAAATTAAATTTATTTCTAGATTATATTCAAGTTCTCTTATTTTATATTAGTTTTATCTTTATTTAATTACCGTCATTTTATTTATAGAACATATTTAAGCATTTCTGACTACTTGGGTTTTCAACAAGTTCAAAATACATATTTTGAAATATTGTTATGGTTTAATATAAGTTCTTCATGTATTCTATTATTTCAAATAATCTGGATGGCCCAATTAAGGTGGATCAGTGGTAAAAAATAAGCTAGTGTTGCCTAGTAAATAAAATTCATAAAGAAATTGTTGAAAGATATCTCGATATTTAATTTATAATAAAATGTCCTTTTTGTAATTAGAATTAATTTAAAATATATTTTGCAAATTGCTTGTCAGCTTTATAAATTTGCATCTTTACTAAAGGTTTTACACTTACTTGAGTAAGATTTTAGAATAAATTTTGTCTTTATGTTAATTCAAGGAATGGCTTAGTTTTTAAAAAAGAAATTTGAAACATGTTATTAATATATAGGAATTTACTTGCCTATTTTATTGCTATTTTCTTTTATTAATATTCTTTATTTTTTTTATGTATATATTTGTAGTTTTGTTTTACGGAGCAACAACGACTTACTGAACCGCATCATTTGAATATTTATTTGGGTGATAAAGACCATTATCTATCTATCTATCTATCTATCTATCTATCTATCTATCTATCTATCTATCTATCTATCTATCTATCTATCTATCTATCTATCTATCTATCTATCTATCTATCTATCTATCTATCTATCTATTTATCTATCTATCTATCTATCTACCTACCTACCTACCTACCTACCTACCTACCTACCTACCTATCTATCTATCTATCTATCTATCTATCTATCTATCTATCTATCTATCTATCTATCTATCTATCTATCTATCTATCTATCTATCTATCTATCTATCTATCTATCTATCTATCTATCTAATCTACGTATCTATTGATCCATCCTTCCATTGATTTATTCATCTGTCTAACTATTCACATATTTATTTATCTATTCATTACCCAGCCATCCATTAGTCTAATTCTCTATCTAACTACATACCTGAAATATGTCTTTTTGTCCGTCTATCTAACTATTTATCTATCTGATCCATATATTTATTATTTATTGATCGAATTTTCTTTCAAATCTTCTATTCACTTATCTTTTCATCCATCCATCTATTTAATTTCTTATTTATTTATCCCTTCATTTATCTTTTTCTCTTTCTGCTTGTCTGTTTATCTAACTATTTATTTCTCTATTCTATTTATTCATATATCTTTTCTTCCATCTATCTTCATACTTATCTAACTATTTAAATGACTATCTATCTACACTCTCTATCCATCCATTCATCCATTCATGTATCTATATGTTTTTCTTTTTAATAGAAAATTTAATATATTCAGTATTAAATGGCAAATTAAGTACCATGAAAGAACGTAGGAGGAAAATATTTTTTTATATTTATAATTAATATTTGAAATACATGCACTGTATTTATACTTTAAGCTAGATGTCATTAAAGGGTTTTGAATCCACATTTTCAAGCTCCCTTTAGTCATCTATTACTTCTTATAGAACTGATACACATGACCACATACATGTGAAAAGGTAAATGATCTCCAATATAATATATTTCATGCTGAACCAGCACTCATCAGTTGGTCCGGATCAACTCGATTTATATTAAGGTAGCAAATCTTCAAATTTCAATGGACAGGCTTCAATCCTCTCCAGTCTCCAACTCTATAGCCTTTGATATTATTTAGTAAGGCATAATAGTGTTAATCATTGTCACAATAAATAAAAGATGTCAATTAAACAGACTAATTATATATGGAAGAATTTAAATAAATAATACTTCTGTAAATATATAATACAAATATAATATAACAATTTTTCAATTGTTAATACAGAGTTTCTTTAATATAAATAAATAAAATAATAACTAAATAATATTTCCAAGCATTTTCAACTCTTACTAGTCCTTATCAAGACAGTGTAAAAAATTTTATTTTCTTCTAGATGATGAATTTAACATTTCATTGTATTGGCCAAGAACAACTAATTGGAAAGCTGGTTAATTTCGAATTCATAGCACAAGATGAACTTTGTATAAGATATGATTCTTTAATTTTGCGTTTTTTATCATGTGTTTTGTGCATTAATATTGTAAAATTCTTTGGACTACATATATGGCGCTTGGATAAAGAATTTATATCAGTATATTTGTACAAAAGATGGGATGATTGTGTTAAGAGGATTATTGAGTGTTATAGTAGTAAGGAATGGGATAAAAGAATAAATTTATTAATAAAGACTAGGGAGTTAGAGAAATGGAGAAATAGTATGGAGAGTAAAAAGAGTTTAAATATATATATAGAAATAAATAGAATATTAGGTGTGAGTTAATATATGATAATAGTAAGGAAAGTAGTTTATTGTTTAAGACTCGAACGGGATCTTTAGCTCTAAAAGAATATACATGTAAATGGAAAAATATGGGTGATTTATTTTGTAAATTATGTAAGGAAGGAATTGAAAATATTAAGTATTTGTTAATTGAATGTAAATGCTTGAAAACAGAAAGGGTACATATAATGAAGTTGTGGAAAAATAAATATGAAAAGAGTGATTATACAGAAAGTGAATTATTGGTTTTTATGCTGGGTTTGGGAAAAGATAAGGGGGATTTAGATATAAAGGTTATAGAGTTGACAAAAATTATGTTGTGGAAATGGGATAGAGCAGATTATGGGTAAATTTAGGGTGGGGAATGTAAAAGAAAGTGGCTAACAGGTTTATCTGGGCATAATTGCTGAGATATTCTTGACTTCGTTTAAGGAGAAGCCATAATACATCACATCACATCACATCACATATTATTTTATTTATTTATATTTAAGAAACTCTGTAATAACAATTGACGAATTGTTATATTATATATTGAAGAATTTGTAATTTTTGGATTGGGTAGTATAGTCGTAGTCTTATAAAATATATCTCTGGTGTTCAATATGTTTTAGGATTTTTTTTATATTTTTCTTTTTTGTGTTTTCCACGATGTTGATAATAATAATAATAGTATTGTTTGGATTTTTTTTTTCATTACAATCCTCGAAACCAAAATAAATACAGAAGATAAATATAAATCATACACTTTTATATATAGAAATATTTTAAAAAAAGAGATGATAATAATATATTGGAAAATAAAAAAAAATTCCACATGGTTAAACTAGTTGCAGTGCCTTGTGTGTGACGTTTGAGCATCGTAAAGACAGAGCGTCATCCTACTATCTTATCTGTGGAGTTTAAACATTATCAGTGAGCTAAATCATAACGCGACATAAAAATAAATTCTTTTTAACCGAGCTAGATAATAGAAAAAAACAACAGTTGATTGTAGCTTTAAATTTAATAGCAATTGGAGAGTAATAAATTAAGATTTGAGAATACAAAAAACGCTTCAATAATGAAAAGTTCAAATCATTTTAATTCTTTGATTGAAGACATATGGAGTTTACAGGAAATATGGTCGTACACCTTCGGTAGTAATTTGCGATTTATTTATTAGAACTTATTGTAATATCTCAATACTTCGAGATATATCACTGAAATTGATTAATTTGGAAGATAAGAGTAAAACTTTGCGAACACTAAATCAGACATTATATACAAACACACACGCGCATGTACATACACATATATTATAAGTTGCACATAAAATTTGTCACTTAATTAAGCTGTTGGCATAAAATATATGTATAGGAAAAAAAAGAGTTAATCTGACGCAGAAGAGAAACTTTGTTTATTTTAAATATACACATAGTCGTAAAACCTCAGGGTTGAGACCTATAATTTTGCAAATAAAACCGACATTAATATTTATGAAAGAAGCGCAAATAAATAAAATCATTTAATACATTTAAAAGATTCTTTATAAACATATTTTAAATATTATTTTGATTACGTTAGTCAGCGAATTTTAATTCGGAGAAAAAAAAGTCGCTCACTCTTAGTGACGCTCTGACGTCATAGACTATTTGCTGTGATGAAGCGAAAAATCCTTGTCGCATTTCATCGCTATCACTTGCTCGATTCTTCACTACTAAAATGCTTAGCAGCTTATCCTTTTATATGCTTTTTTATATCTATATAAATAAGTAAAAAAATAAATATAGCGATTTTCAAACTATGGCAAATAATTTCGTATCACATGATCATACAGACACAATAGTATTTTCGATATAGATTCAAGACTTGTAGAATGTTGCCCTCTTTCCGTAAAATGCAGATTGCATTTAATTTTATTTACTCTATATCCAAAAGTAGATATGTGATTATTTACTGATCATCCCTAAATGACTGAGTACGTTGGTTATTATTATCTGAAAAAAATCAGGATTATGGGCCGGGGCAGCTTAATGCTATAATTACATGACAATAGCTATACTGTAATTTTAACCATAGGATGACATTAAACGTTGAGGAATCAATAATTCAAGCATTCTGTATGTATCTTAGCCTTTCAGGATTATATTTGTCATCGTCATCATTATTTTCAACCGCAGGTCGAAGGTTTCTTCAAGTTTAATTCAGTTTCTCTCTTCTCCATATTACACTAGCAAATTATCTATCCTTCATGTATATAGTCTTCTTCTAGATTATCATTTGGGATCCAGTTTAAGATTTCAATTGTCCATCTATTATCATCTCTTCTAGCAATGTGTCTAGCCCAGCTCCAATTTCAGTCAATTTCATGGAGCAGTGGTAATGCTTCTAATTTTATATGACTTAGATTTGTATCAGTACTGGGTAAATTTTGAAATTTTTTTAGGTTTAGAATAGCAGAAATGCTTTTGTTTTTCAAGAAGTTAGGCAATTACCAAATCAACTATCCATTTAACTAGACGGTAAAATAAGGACTGCAAAATATCCGAGCTTTTACTAACTGAAAATTCATAAGAAAGCCAAGTAATTCCTTTCCTTGCAATATTTTTAGATAAGTATGGCACTGTTGAAGATACTTTGATCCTGCAATCTTCTATTTTTAAGCTGTTTTATATTTTGCTTCACACACACGCACACACACTTGCTTTTATATATATATTGTAATGGATGTTTAAGACATCATTACAAAAAATATACTTTTATAGGGGTAAAGAAAATAAAATAGATTTTTATTTAAGATTTCATTTGTAAAACTTGATTAAAAGGTTTTTTTTTAATGCTTGTACTAATATATATGTATGTGCGTGGGAATTATATTTTAATACCACAGTTATATGTGGTTTTTAATTTTGATTTTATAAAAAAGAAAACTAAGATTACTTTTTTTGTTAAATTTATGTAAAGGTAAAGTGTACAAATAGATTGTACAAATAGATTGCTTTACAGATTTGGGATTTATATTGATAAGAATAATTAAAAAAGAAAGAAAACAAAAAGAAAAGAATTTTTCATTAGTTGGTTCCTATATCTGTAAAGGGCAATTTATTTCGTTAATTAGATAACTATTGTTATCTAGATAGAGAATTTTTAAATTTTAATTAAAAAGAAAAAGTTTGGTAATTGGTTTAAGAGATATGATTCAGATATAACAGGCTGAACCAGGCCATTGGATTATCTTTGACTAGTTTTATATACTTGCATCAGCTAATATACTTGCACCAGCACAAAGAGACAGACACCAACTCTGACAGGAGAATTGCCCAAACTAGAGGACACTTCCACCAACTCTGAGAGATACTTGCCCTAACTATTCCTGCATATTCTGAAAACTGATCCGGTAATTATTCTACCTAGAATGAACATTAAACCTAGAGCAAGAATATTTTCTTTACCATGATGTGCTAAGCTTCTCGCCAGGACAGGTTCGGACATCCTGTGTCTCCATTAACTGCCTACACTGCCATAAGAACCGGCGCCAAAGAAACCACTAACCAATTCGCCCAAGCCTACTGTCAGTGAATCCAGAGCAACAGACTAACCTAAGAAGTCTAGTGCACTAGCATTGAAATAAATTATTAAGGTACCTTACATTTTTGTGACTTAAATAATGTTGTCTTATATGGTGTTTCCTTTTTTTTTTAAAAAAATATAAATGTTTTTTAAGTTGTATCTTATGTAATTGATTTCTGTGTACTTGATTTTTTTTCTTTCTTTTTTTTTCAATGAGTGCTAGTTTCAAACCTATTACTGTCCGTCCTATTTAAGTCTTAGTAAGTAAGATAGTAGTTTATTTTAATCTCACATTCCTTTTATTATAGAATGCAGTCTGGATATTACAGACTATTTTAATTGATTTCTGGCTCATGACCCATGTTGTTATTAGTTCTACTTATGTCATGAAACTCTAATTATTTATAATAGACGATTATAAAATATAATCGTTTTTAGTTTTATTTCTTCAAGCTTCCAATTCGCTTATTAGGGGCACGTATGATCGTTTTAACCCTCTCAATAGGTAGATCGTGAGCTCCTAGCCTGTCTCACTCATAGGGAGGTCAATCGATTGAAAGTAATAAATTTCAACACCCTTTTATTATTATTAATGTTTTGGAAGCTACCTTCGCATTCCTTCAATTTCGACATAAGCTTACATAAATCTCAAATACGGAGATTCAGCCTTTTCCTAACTATGGGTTATAAGCAGGAAGCTAACCTCCCTTGTCTTGCATGAGATCACTGTCTACTTACTAATACTTCTGTTACTATCAGTATTTTGCACTCTTTCACGCACAGAAAATCGCTTTCAAAGCCGTATAAATATTTTAGTTTAATCATGACGAATGTACGTGTAGTACATATTTTAAATGTGCTTTAAGGATTATTATTTAGATTTATGTTTATTTAATCATACTCGTAATAAAATTATTTATTTATTCATTTGCTTAGTTGATTTTGTTTTCTGTTGCTACCTTTCCAACTCTCTGAACAAAACATAGATCTCATTTGCTTGATTGAGCTAGTCCGGCGCATTCGATTCGCATATCCTGTAACCCCTTAAAAATAAATGTCTAGTTCCAAATTTCGGACTAGTGGCGCCCTGGCGGTCAGTATATGTGAGTCTAAAGCTTTTGTCCGGTATATAGGATAGTAATTTTTGGCGCAACCAAACGTGGGAGCCGATATTAAAACTTTACATGAGATGTTTTGTTCGGATGGTTGGGAAAAATAAACAGAAATGGTAGGCAAAAATAGGTGAAATAAAGTTAGTGGTAGAATAGAAGTTGATGGAAAGATGCAGGTAGTTTTGGATCTGTCCGTATTTAATGTTTTGATATTCAAAAAGAGTTTATTAATTAGTTCAACGTTCGTAAAGTTTTTTTTTAAAAAAAGTAAAGAGTTTAAGTTTGCTTTGTAAAAATAAAATAAAGTTAGCTGTTAAAGATTAAAAAAAAAAAACCCATTAATAAACAGTTTTAAAAGAAAAGTTCTGTTGGTAATTTGAAAAACATAATTAGATTGCATCGGGGCTAAGTTTATTTTGAAAATGGAAGCTAAAAAAGAAAACAATAGGGAGGTAGGTTGGGAAGAGAGCCCAGTTTCATTTAAACACTCTCAGATAGAAAAAAAAGAGAGCGAGACACAGACGATGATGAAGATGATGATAGAGTTGATAATAGAAATGAAACAAACTCAGCAAGCCGAGATGAAAGAAATACGACAGGAGTTGCTGGAAATGAAACAAAATATAACAAAACAAAATATAGAAATAAAATGGAGTCAACAAACAATACTGGAGGAGCTGAGAGCAGAAATGAAAGGAATGAGACAGGAAATATTGAAGAAAGTCAACAAAAATCAGGCAGCTATAGAAGTCATAGAGAAAGATAGGAATAAGGAGGTTCAGGAAGTTGAAATAGTAAAGGAAGAGATGAAAGAAGTAAAAGATGAATTAGAACAGGATAGCGTTAGAACAGACAAGGTAGAAATAGAGATAGAAGTTGGTAGAGATTGGGTGCAGATAGGTGGCAAGATAGAAAATGCAGATCAAAAGACAGAGAATAATGTAAAAGAGTTTCTGCAAGAAACTAAAAATAAATTGGTTAAAATAACTAGTGGTTGTGAATACGAATTTAAAAAAAAGAGAGTTAAGAAAAAAGTTAAGGAGTATGATTTTAAGGCAGAGATAAAAGCTATCTATAGAGCAATTTTATTTGAAAAGACTATAGAAGAGGGATTCGTTCCATTTGTTATTAACGAGGCGGTCTGTACTAAAATGGGACACATTGAACAAATATATTTTGCTCGGCTAAAGAGTCGTAAGATATACGAGCTACAAGATAAAACAGAACGAGAAAGAGACAAGGCAATAAATTATAAGCGAAGGACAGACAAAAGGGGGAAAGGAACGTACATTAGAGAGGCAGTAAGAATAAAGAAAGAACCGCCTGACCGAGCGTAAGTGATATTGATCGGAGGTACTGCTAAAAAAAAAAAAAACTCAATGGATTTGTAATTGGACTACGAGTTGAGAATAGAAATTTATTTCGATGTAGGTGATAAGCCTGAATGAATTTTGTAAATAATATTATATAATTACAACTATATATGTGTGTGATAAACAATATTACATTTTGATATTTTGAATTATGTTCGTTTTTATTTAATAAAATGTATAGTGGCTATCGTAATTGTATTACTTTGTTGTAAATAGTTATTTTAATAGATCGCCAGTATATTCCTGAAAATTTGTTACTTACAAATGATTTAAAATAGTATTCGTTAGGGTAGTCGGACGGATTTGATTTTTTTTTAAAAGTGAGAACAAACTTAGAGAAAACTGGTTAGTGGTAGGCAGAGCAAAGTCAGCTAAGTTGTTTTTTTTTGTGTGATGACGGAGAGGCAGTTGTAATGGATGTTTAAGACACCATTACAAAAATTATATTTTTATAGGGGTAAAAAAAATAAAATAGATTTTTATTTAAGATTTCATTTGTAAAACTTGATTAAAAGGTTTTTTTTAATGCTTGTACTAATATATATGTATGTGCGTGGGAATTATATTTTAATACTACAGTTATATGTGATTTTTAATTTTGATTTTAAAAAAAAGAAAACTAAGATTACTTTTTTTGTTAAATTTATGTAAAGGTAAAGTGTACAAATAAATTGTACAAATAGATTGCTTTACAGATTTGGGATTTATATTGATAAGAATAATTAAAAAAGAAAGAAAACAAAAAGAAAAGAATTTTTCATTAGTTGGTTCCTAGATCTGTAAAGGGCAATTTATTTCGTTAATTAGATAACTATTGTTATCTAGATAGAGAATTTTTAAATTTTAATTAAAAAGAAAAAGTTTGGTAATTGGTTTAAGAGATATGATTCAGATATAACAGGCTGAACCAGGCCATTGGATTATCTTTGACTAGTTTTATATACTTGCATCAGCTAGTATACTTGCACCAGTGCAAAGAGACAGACACCAACTCTGACAGGAAAATTGCCCAGACTAGAGGACACTTCCACCAACTCTGAGAGATACTTGCACTAACTATTCCTGCATATTCTGAAAGCTGATCCAGTAATTATTCTACCTAGAATGAACATTAAACCTACAGCAAGAATATTTTCTTTACCATGATGTGCTAAGCTTCTCGCCAGGACAGGTTCGGATGTCCTGTGTCTCCATTAACTGCCTACAATGCCATAAGAACCGGCTCCAAAGAAACCACTAACCAACTCGCCCAAGCCTACCGTCAGTGAATCCAGAGCAACAGACTAACCTAAGAAGTCTAGTGCACTAGCATTGAAATAAATTATTAAGGTACCTTACATTTTTGTGACTTAAATAATGTTGTTTTATATGTGTTTTCTTTTTTTTTTTAAAAAAATATAAATGTTTTTTCAAGTTGTATCTTATGTAATTCGATTTCTGTGTACTTGATTTTTTTTCTTTCTTTTTTTTTTAATGAGTGCTAGTTTCAAACCTATTACTGTCCATCCTATTTAAGTCTTGGTAAGTAAGATAGTAGTTTATTTTAATCTCACATTCCTCTTATTATAGAATGCAGTCTGGATATTACAGACTATTTTAATTGATTTCTGGCTTGTGACCCATTTTGTTATTAGTTCTACTTATGTCGTGAAACTCTAATTATTTATAATAGACGATTATGAAATATAATCATTTTATTTTTATTTTTTCAAGCTTCCAATTCACTTATTAGGGGCACGTACAATCGTTTTAACCCTCTCAATAGGTAGATCGTGAGCTCCTAGCCTGTCTCACTCAGAGGGAGGTCAATCGATTGAAAGTAATAACGTTCAACACCCTTTTATTATTATTAATGTTTTGAAAGCTACCTTCGCATTCCTTCGATTTCGACATAAGCTTACATAAATCTCAAATACGGAGATTCAGCCTTTTCCTAACTATGGGTTATAAGCAGGAAGCTAACCTCCCTTGTCTTGTGTGAGATCACTGTCTACTTACTAATACTTCTGTTACTATCAGTATTTTGCACTCTTTCACGCACAGGAAATCGCTTTCAAAGCTGTATAAATATTTTAGTTTAATCATGACGAATGTACGTGTAGTACATATTTTAAATGTGCTTTAAGGATTATTATTTAGATTTATGTTTATTTAATCATACTCGTAATAAAATTATTTATTTATTCATTTACTTAGTTGACTTTGTTTTCTGTTGCTACCTTTCCAACTCTCTGAACAAAACATAGATCTCATTTGCTTGATTGAGCTGGTCTGGCGCATTCGATTCACATATCCTGTAACCCCTTAAAAATAAATTTATAGTTCCAAATTTTAAATAAATTTATAGTTCCAAATTTTGGACTAGTGGCGCCCTGGTGGTCAGTATATGAGAGTCTAAAGCTTTTGTTCAGTATAATATATATATATATATATATATATATATATCACTTGAAAGTGATCTTCCATTGTAAATATCTAAATAAAAGGTTATCTTCAAATGCCAAATTGTATCCACAATCAGGGGATTTTTGAAGCCTTTTGCATTTTGCTTTCACCTACTGCTTTCACTGATATGATTATTTTTTTGGGAATAGGGGTCATTATTTAATTTTGTCCACCATGATTATAAATGTCAATAAAACAATTATTTACACTAATATTCATCCTGACTTCAATAAAACTCAATTGATGTTTCAGTTAAGAACTATGAGACTATTAAAAAGAAAGACCATAGTGTTCTTAGCCGTAAACCCAGTGATAAATTGCCAATAAACCCACCATGCTGGCATATATATGTTTGTGAGCAGCTTTGACCACATTTATTCACCCTATGAGTAATCACATAATAATAACAGCTGCAATGACAAGAAGATAAGATGTGGACATAATTTGCCCTGCTCACATTCTTTGAGCTCTCAAGAAGGAATCAAAGATCTCTTATTTTAGATAACAGCAGACTCTTTTTGTAATTATTACTGATCCAGTTCCAATTGGAGACATATGTATGTTTAATCCAGATTATTTTATTCACAAGTCTGTTTCTCACTATGGAATCAACCATATTTCTTATTTCATCCAATTTTAATATGTCTTTGGCAATCTCTTCGATCCAGTTTAATAATTCAATTGTCCATATATTATTATCATTTCTAGCAGTTTAATATCCTACTTTTATTTCAATCCTAAATTTTTAATGATATATTTTATATGGATATATATTGAGATGACAGTGTAGGCATGAAGATTTTGATATTTGGTATTGGGTGATCTTAGTTTCTCTACTGATAGATGTGCAATATGATAGAGTTGAAGTGAATGATGGGTTATAACAGGAAAATAAAACTTTATATATGCATGTGTGTATAACAAACACATTATACACTGATAAAATATATTTTACCAAGCATATTAAAAAATAATCATGTGATTGACTGCTCAGGAGTTCATTAAAATTTCAACCACCAGTAGTGATAGATAGAAACCATGATCTGTAGACTTCGGTTTTGCCATGCCATCACTGTACCACACATATATTAATAAACATATATTAATATATTAAATTATTACATTTTTAATTACAAGTGTCAAACTTATTTCACCCACAACTTTGACACCATCACTCCAGATAAATACACTAATGATTATTGCCAATAATTCACTAAACTAGACATTATCTCTAGCCCAGATATAAACTTTAGACCCCAGTTAAAGGTGAATATGTCTGACTTTTTAATTAACACACACACATAGTTATTCATGCTTCTCTTTCCCATGTGTAATAACTTTAGGCACACTGCAACTTTAAATATCAATGACCAATCACCAGTGTAAATGCTTCAGATTACGTTCTTCCACTAAATACTCCATGAAGTTCTCAGTCTAATATATCTTTTTTGAACTATAATTTATATCCTTTTTATGTTGTCATGCATGCATTGACCAAAAATCAAGTTTTATAAAGCTCAAAGGCCAAACTTCTCATCTGCATAATATATTTTTTAAAAACACCATTAATTTTGTATTTTTTTTTCTAAATCTTTAATTACTTTTAGGTTAAATGGACAATAAATTAATTTCCACATCATAGTACTTTGTGCATGTGAAAAGTGTAATGTCACTTTCAAGTTATACATTTATTAATTTATTAACAGCTACAATTTTACACAACAACTTTATAAACCATCAAACATCACATGATCACCATCTCTATACTAGCACATAATTTGTTGTAAACAAAGACAAAACTCCCCATACAGTAGTGCCACCCTGTGCCAAACAGAGTAATCAATGGATGCCAGAAGGCTTCTGCATAAAATCCCTATCTAGTGCCTACTCATCCAATATCCCCAGACTAGTTTCTGGCTTGTGGCTATCATCACTGAGGAGCCTTGGATCTGAGAGCACTGCACCTAGATCTTAGGGTCTAATGCAACCCTCCAGCACCCATCTTTTTACTCTACTTTACTACAGAACTATGAGAATGAAATTGAAAACATTGTTAATATCTTCAATCTAAGCTCAATAGCTTATATAGTCATATGGGTCTGAACTCAATTCAGCACCCATATATTTTGGTGTCTTTGGCTCTTAAACAACCATAGCCACCACTATCCTATTAGTCAGGATTGGTGTTAAACCATCAAACATCACATGATCACCATCTCTATACTAGCACATAATTTGTTGTAAACAAAGGCAAAACTCCCCATACAGTAATGCCACCCTGTGCCAAACAGAGTAATCAATAGATGCCAAAAGGCTTCTGCATAAAATCCCTATCTAGTGCCTACTCATCCAATATCCCCAGACTAGTTTCTAGCTTGTGGCCATCATCAGTGAGGAGCCTTGGATCTGAGAGCATTGCACCTAGATCTTAGGATCTAATGCAACCCTCCAGCAGCCACCTTTTAACTCTACTTTACTACAAAACTGATATTGGATGAGTAGGCACTAGGTAGGGATTTTATGCAGAAGCCTTTTGGCATCCATTGATTACTCTGTTTGGCACAGGGTGGCACTACTGTATGGGGAGTTTTGCCTTTGTTTACAACAAATTATGTGCTAGTATAAAGATGGTGATCATGTGATGTTTGATGGTTTAACACCAATCCTGCCTAATAGGATAGTGGTGGCTATGGTTGTTTAAGAGCCAAAGACACCAAAATGTATGGGTGCTGAATTGAGTTCAGACCCATATGACTATATAAGCTATTGAGCTTAGATTGAAGATATTAACAATGTTTTCAATTTCATTCTCATAGTTTTGTAGTAAAGTAGAGTTAAAAGGTGGCTGCTGGAGGGTTGCAATAGATCCTAAGATCTAGATGCAGTTCTCTCAGATCCAAGGCTCCTCACTGATGATGGCCACAAGCCAGAAACTAGTCTGGGGATATTGGATGAGTAGGCACTAGATAGGGATTTTATGAAGAAGCCTTCTGGCATCCATTGATTACTCTGTTTGGCACAGGATGGCACTACTGTATGGGGATTTTTGCCTTTGTTTACAACAACTTTATAACTTGAGGGTATTTTGCTTTTACATTACTGATTTAACGAAGATTGAATTTCAGTACAATGAATTTGGGCTGCAAATTATTATTTTTACTAGCATTAAATATCTTTTAATTTATCAAATTTATCATTATAAAGACCAGCCTTTCTGCCTTCAGTATTCAATGATGGCAACTCCTCGTGAACACAAGCTAAAACATTATAAGGTTTATAATGTTTATACAAATATTAAATATAACAATTATTTAAATTTTGTGTTGAATAATTCTGAAAATTGCTTGCACTAAACTGTTTTTGATTTTTATTGTGGAGTAAATGTGACCGAACAAAAAAATAAAATTGCAATACATATTATATGATGCTGTAAATTTGATCCCAACAGCACCTCTCACACACGTGTATTTGGGACACATGTGTTTACACTTTGTGAAGTGATTATTTTTTAATTTTATGTACATTTTGTTTCATATTTTCTGATTGGGGTGTGTTTGTTATTTTTTAAGTTGTTTTTCTCACTTTAATTTTTCCATACTTTTATACTCATTTAGTTTTAAATTTATATTGGCATTATAATTTGGTTCACAATTGTCATTATATATATATAGAACAAAAGAAAAAAAAATTAAATCTCATTATGCATTCTCATGATTTGATAAATAAGCTCTGATGAAAGTACTTGTTATTGTACTGAAACATCAGCTATTTAGCTATTATATTTTTATTATACAGAAGCTCCTGGAAATAATATTATGAATATATGTTGTAACTTTCTGATTGATTAACTGTATCCAAGAAGGATGTAAAACAGATATCATAGTCAAAATTTAAAATTTAGGAGACATACAACTATGTTAATATTAATTTTAAATGGATAATATATATAAATAGTTTTATTTATAAGGTATAAATATCGAAGTCTGTGGAGATAGTTACTAAACTTCTTTTATTTATAGTTATTTATGTTATAAACCATCATATATAATTCCATTATAATAGTTTTTGACAAATGCAGGCATATTTACATTGTACCTATATAAATTTATAATATTTATTAAAAGTTACAATATTAATAAATCAAATCTCATTTTAATTAAATGACAGTGATCCTTTAAAAGGTGTATGCACAAGTGTGTGTGCAGATTTCTATTAAATAAGAATAAAAAAATATTTTATATATTTATTGTACGATAATAATTTATTTTTATTTAAAATATTATTATTATATTCTAGATATAAATATTAATTAAATATCTTATTTAAAATGCATTAGTATTACAGTCTATTAAAATTATAATTATATTTTAAATTTAAGTTTAATTTAATAAGTTTTAAAATATTTATTGATATTAATTGTTTTAAAAAAAGTAGACAAAAAGATAATTTATGCAATGAATTGCTACTTAATATTAGTCATTGATCAATGGAATTAATTTAATTAGTGGTCTGATGTCCTAGTGTCTACAGAATAAAAGGTAGTAGCAGAGCTTTAAAAAAATTTAGAAGTAAGAGTAAACACCTGTTTCATTAAATTCTTTAAAAGTTATAAAAATGTTATTGCGTTATATTTTTTTAAATAAATAAAGTAATCAATAATAAGCTGAATAATGATAAAATATTTTAAGAGTGGAATATAAAAGACCATGGAGTAAATAAACATAAGTTTCCTCATGATAATCTAATAATAGTATTGGATATTAACTTATAATTATAATAACCACTAGTGGAGTTAAAAAGGAACAGTTAAGTTTATTATTACTTGTGAAAACAATGGAAAAGCATTATAACCTACAATTACCTGGAAATTGCAGCTATTGTCATGTAAGAAAACATTTTGTTATCCCTGAAAAATTAATTAATTTCATTATTAAGTTATCTATTAAAAGGAAATTTTATTTAATACAGAGATATAGTTATCAGTTTATAAAATTAATTTATAGCACTTCAAAATAGTAACTTAGCAATAAGTATAAATCTATCTGTCAAGCATTGGTGGTCGAGAGGTCAGCAACAGCTGCTTTACAAGCAGTTGTCCCGGATCTGTGGGTTTGCTTCCCGGCTGATGCTATGACACATGAGAAAAAAAGTATAAATCTATTTGAAAAGAATTGTTTCATAATCTAAAATGACTTATTATTGTGATTAAATTTGCAACCCTCCAGCAGCAACCCTTTATCTCTATTTAATTACAAAACTAGGAGTCCAAGAAATGGTGATCATGTGATGTTTAATAGGGATTTATCTTTGAAAATAATTTTTTAAGAAGACAACTCATAAAAAATTTATTAAGGCAAGACAAAATAAAATAAAATTAGCTTTGTCAAAATGGTAAAAAATATATATTTAAAAATTTTAATAACAATAAACAATATACTAGCTGTAAGTTTTTTTTTCCTTTTTTTTGATGATAATTAACTTTAAATTTATATGCTTTTAATAACATAATATACAAATATATAATATTTCCTTCTACTAACTTTTTGAATAGATAAATTGCATCCAATGTGTACCACCATTGTTGTAGATTATGACTTTATTTAGATATTTATTTTCATATTTTTAAAACACCAAATATTAACTTTTTGATACTTATTGCTTGAATGTAGCCTTTGTAATTAATAATGCTAAAATTATCAATATATTATATAGAAAATGGATTAATTGTAAAAATAAAATGTTGAAATATGAAGGAATATTAATTAATGTAAGTATTATTATGTCCCATTCAAAATACAAAGGTAAAGTTTGATGCTGAAGTGGTGAATAGTATCTTTATAAATTTAAATTTTGAACTTATTTTTAAGTATATGTATCTACTTATGATCCTAGACAATGAAAGATAAGTGGTATCAGCTTTTATTTAACTTACCGTGTTTTTTAATTTTTCTGTCTAGAAACAATTTTGTAATTCAATTTTCACCCATATTTAATTTCCAATCTAATTGAAACTTTGTATAGATATGTATTCATAATGACAATGCTATAAAATCTTTATCTCATACTAAAACTCAATAAATTAGTCTTAATTTCCTTTTAATTTAATTTTACGTTTTATCATGTTAAATATTTAAAAGCTTACCATAACTATAACAACGTACTATAAATGTCATCACAGATATTTACATAAGCACTAAAACTAAAAATGGATGAATTCATTTTTATTTTAAGTTTTTTTTTAAAATGTGAATGAATAAATGTAGATTTATAATAATTATCAAATTGTGCTTTTAAAATTGGATATTTTCTCATAAAAATTCCAAAATTTTAAAAGATTTTAACACCAAGTCAATTTTGACAGTTAATGATGTAATAGATATTGTCATTTTAGTTTATTTTTATTTTATTTATATTTTAAAAATAAAATATAAATAAATAAATTAAAAGTTTTTTTTTTATGTCAAAGCATTGACCGGGAGGCGGTGAACTCGGGCCAACTGCTTGGAAGGCAGTTATGCTAACCGCTAGGTCACCTACACTTGACAATAAATTATAAGTTTACATGTGCATTTCTTTACAATACTGAACCAATTAGTGTGCAAAAAATAATCAAAAATACTTTATGAACAGACTGTTTTAATAATATGTGAAGAAGTTTAAAATATATTTAAATACATATTGTATGAAGTTAAGTTTAAATGTCTCTGAAAATAATATGTGTATGATGTTAAAGTGTAACATATACTATATAGATTACTTGAAAAAGGGTGTTTCTTCTGTATCTGTAGTTTAAGATTTTGGTCTGATTTCTAGACTGATGAATTGTGTGATAGAATTGAGTTAAAGATGAAAGATGTCCTGATAAAAACAAAACACTTGCAAGCTAAAAGTCATTTACAATAAGACTTAAAAAATCTTCATGTGAAAAATAGACTAGAAGGATGCAAACACCCTCTAGGAATTTCTTCTGTCAAAATAACAAAGTCTTTTGAATGTTAGCTGCAGTCCATAAATTACTGATCTTTTAATTTTTTTTTTTCAGCTTTAACATCAATAAAAGCATTATGTTAAACCACAGTAGAAATGGTGATCATGTGCTGAATAAACAGTAGCTTATAATCCGGTGATTATATGAAGAAGCATTACATTAAAATGTTTTTTAAAAAAACTATGGGTCATTATCACTCAGGCCAATGTTACTACTACAGTCTAAAGGTATGGGACAACAGTGCTTTTTCTGAAAAACAACAATTTTCAATGAAGATGAGACATTAGAGTTTAATTTAATTATGAACATAAGCTTACTGTGATATTACTTATTGAATATTGTTGATTTTATTGTTAAACAGATTCTTTTCAAGTGTATTTTTTAAATATTTTATATTATTAAATACTATACAAATTTCTGTTTAATTTGTTAATGGAGGTGGTAGCTTCAACAATGGGCAGAGCACCCATGCAATGAACATCCTAGAGTTTATCACATCATCATACCAATGGTACTAGTTTAGGATGCATTCAATGCTTTTTTTGCATAACTGCAAGAGTCATCAACCAACTATGGAAATACTAAGTGATAAATGGAATAAATAGTAGAAGTATATTTTATGTGCCTGTTGTGTTTACAAAACAAAAATAAAGAAAAAAATAATCTGCGCTATATGTACTTTGAGTGTGGGTGTAGTGTGGATTAAAGAAAAATAATGTGAGTTAAATTTGTATTAACAGGTAGTAGAATAAATATTATAACATTTTAATGAATAGTATGCCTTATTTTTTCTTAAACAACAAGAACAATATGAATGAGAAAAATAAACGTGTGTTATGTGCACTTTTATCAAAAAGGCACTACAATTAACAGACGGTTAAAAGCTTTCAAAATTTCTATTAATAAATAGTATAAACAAAAACACTTGATTTGCCTGGATGGGAGTTCCCTTCATTGAATGGATATAATGCAACTGGTATTTAAAGTGGAAAGTTGGAACCCTCTGTTTTCAAGGTCGGCATAGACGGCTTGCTAAAGTTGACAACTGACCTTGTTTACATGTCACTTATGGGGACAAAACAATTTTCTTCCATTTAAAAATCATGTGATGCCCATTCCTTACAATCACACACAATCTTTTAAAACAGTAGCAATTCTCTCCATACCATACTGGTACCCAATGCAAACCATAATACGCAATGGTTACTAGAAAGTTTGATACATAAACCGTCTAGCATCCATTGATTATTTTGGTCTTTATTGGGTGTTACCATTATACAGAAAGAGCTGCTACTGTTTAACATATCGTGTAAGCATAAGAAATGGTGGTCATGTGGCGTTTTACTGGTTTAATATCAATCCTGGCCAAAGATGTTGGTGACTATCATTATTAAAAAAACTAAAAAACCCAAAAATATAGATAATAAACTGCAATGAAATTTATATAACTATACAAATAAAATAGCTTGGATCAAAAACATAATTGTGTTTTTATTTTGGCCTCATAGTTTTATAGTTAACTAAAAAGTTAAAATGTGGGTGTTGGAAAGTTGCACCATATCCAAAGACCTAAATGCAGTGCTCTCAGACCTAAAGCTCCTCATGGATGATAGTCATAAGCTAGAAACTATTCTGGGGATATTGTATGAGTAAGCATTAGATGGAAATTTTGTTGCACAAACCTCTTCTATCATCTCTTGATTAATATGACTGCTGCTAGGTGGCACTATTGTACAGAGAGAGTTATTATTTTTTTTTTACTCACATGACACAAATATCCCTACTAACCTCATTTACAATTAATATCATTTAGTAAAAAGATGGGGAAAAAATTCACTATTCATACAACTGCCAAATTAAAAAAAATTCTCACACATTTATCGTTAATATTATCATTTTTTCAGAGTTTATTTATCGTTTATATTATGTACACCTGGGTCTCGTTTTATGCGGATTTATTTAATGTGATTTTGAAGTTATGCAATTCATGTTTCTTCTTAATATCTTTGTATGCAATTTTCTTTTATATGATAAAAATTATTAGATCAGAAGTTGAGCTCTGATAATGCGCTATTACTATAAATATTATAAATTTCATGCACTCACACGTCATATTTAAAGTAATAGCGCATTATCGGAGTTCGACTTCCATCTAATAATTTCAATATTTTCAGCACTTTATAATAGTACTGTAATAGATTTATGCAATAAAGAAGTTTATAATTCACTTAAAATCAGGATTTCCCCATTTTATATACACACATTAAATTTTACAAGATTATAATGTAAATCTGTTCATACGTTATAGATGCCTACACTATATATGTTGTTGTTTTTGCATTTTAAATCACGTTCTATTTTTGCTTTTTTAAAAAAGAGTACATAATCAATTAATCATTTAGTGTCTGCAAGTAATAAATTTTACAAGACTATAATGTAAATCTGTTTAAACATTATAGATGAAAAATACTATGTATGTTGTTGTTTTTGCATTATAAATCACTTTCTATTTTTGCTTTTTATAAAAAGAGTACATAATCAATTAATCATTTAGTGTTTGCAAGTTTATTTTTAAAAGGTGTTCTTATTTTTATTTTAAACTTTTAGTTTACCCTAATGGAGAGGAAAAAAACACCCAAGAAAATGAATTTCTTTGGAAACAAAAATATCAATTTTAGATTGCTTAGCGAAATGGGAAGGATCAATAGTGATTGGAAAATGTTTTAGTTGTATTTCCTCTTGACTTCATTTAAGAAGAAGCTACAATACCTCATCACATCATATCATGACAAATCTGATGTCTCAAATAGTGATAATAATTAAAATACTGTACATGTATGAAAAAAATGTAAATTACACATAAAAATATATTGTTTTGAATAAAATTAAATACTGTAGTTAATAAAAAAAGTAAAAAAAGTTTGTCTTGTATCAATTTTTTTCAAATTTGGAATTTTTTGTTAATCATATTTTATTTTCTTATTTTTTTTTTAATGCGAATTTTAAAGTAATTTTACATTGTTGCTTTGCTTTTATGCAATTTCCGAAAATTACAGTACGTATCCCCCATTTTTCCAGGTAAGGTAAAGTCTATTTTTGTGCTATTTCTTTTGTGCATGTTTTCTGAGGAACCTATCCACCGCATAAAATGAGACCCAGGTGTACTCAAAAAACAAAAAAAAAAAAAAATAATTTGTCACTTTCATATTTTTTATTAAAATCTCAATACTTTTTAATTCCAAAATTTGATGAAATTTGGCACTTATACAACTATAGAAAATTGTTAAGTCCATTGTTTAGTATGTGATGTGGTGTGTTTTAATGTGATGTATGATCGTAATGTGACTTCTCTTTAAATGAAGTCAGGAATCTCTCAGCAACTATGCACAAAGAAACCTGTTAGCCACTTTACCTTCCTCTTCCATTCCTCACCCTAAGCTTTCCCATAATCTGCTCCATCCCATTTCCACATCATAATGTTTATCAACTCTATGGCCTTTATATCTAAACCCCCCTTATCTTTGTATGTGATGTGATGTACTGTAGCTTCTTCTTAAACGAAGTCAAAAATCTCTCTGCAATTATGCCCAGAGAAACTTGTTAGCTACTTAATTTTACATTCCCCAGTCTAAATTTTCCCATATTCTGCTCCATCCCATTTTCACAACATAATCTTTGTCAACTCTACAGCCTTTATATCTAAATTCCCCTTATCTTTTCCAAACCCAGCATAAAAACCAATAATCCACTTTCTGTATAATCACTTTTTTCATATTTATTCTTCCATAACTTCATTTTATATGCCCTTTCTGTTTTCAAGCACTTACATTCAACAGATGCCTAATATTTTCTATTCCTTCCTTACATAATTTACAGACTAAATAACCCATATTTTTCCATTTACATGTATATTCTCTTGTTGCTAATTGTGATTCTGTGCCCCCCCCCCCCCAGGTGTGTAAAAAAGTATAGAGCGCATGTTAAATTGGTATCTCATATCATTTTTAGTCCAGATATAACCTTTAAATCTCAGTTAATGAATAATATATAATTTAACTTCATCTGTTAACTGCCGATTGATGAAATTTTACTCGCCATGTTTAAATAGCAAGATATCCATTTACCGACCAATAATTAAATAGTTAGCAATTTCGCATTTTAAATTGGCATTGAAAATCGTCAGGTATTCACATAAATTTTTAATATATATATTTTAAAAGTTTCTAGGAACATCTTTTCTTTAGTACTTACCAAAGTTTACAGTGATTGGATTTTTGTTTTTTTATTTTGGGTAATTTCACGTTACTTAAATAATCTTAATGTATGTTTTTTGTTCTTTTTTTTTTCACAGAATTAAGAGAGCTTTGTATTTTCCCATCTGGTGTTGAAACAAAAAAAATCAAGAACGATTATTTATGGTTGATTAAGACATGTCAAAACATAAGTCCATTGTGAGGCGTCGCGAGGAAAATAGTTTTATATAAGTTTAAAATAATGACTGTAAGATAAGAAAGTATTGAAACAAAGACAAACTTGTTTATAACATACACACACAGACACAATCGACACTCATATATTTATATCATTGAATCACCATGCTAAAACACAATTGTATTCCTTATCAACTAGTATTTGGTAATACGTAATAAAAAAGAAAGAAAAAGTATATAATTCGTCAAGTGTTGGTGGTCTAGTGCTTAGCATAGCTGCCTTCCAAGCACCTGGCCCGGGTTCGCTTCCCGATCAACGCTTTGACATATGAAAAAAAAGTATATAATTCTAACTGCTTATAAAATAAATATATAACTCTGTGTGATTTGATCAGATTGGCAGACCTTGGACCAAAGAATCATGAGTGCCCGTCCGGATTTGCCAATTTCCGGTTCATGAATTATTGACGAACTCCGGACCAATAAATTACTCATTAATTTTTACTATATATGTATTTGTTAATAATTATTTTAAAGCATTAAATATTGTATAAGAATAGAAAGAAATTATTTAGTAAAAAGTTTCGTATTACAAAGAGAGAGAGAGAAGATTAAACAAAATTTAGAAGTACAATCTGTAAGAGGGCTATGACATAAACAAACTAGTCAAAGATGAAAGAGTTGAAAAGAATTTAGAAGAGGAATAAGTGAGTAAACAGTATAATCGTTAAAAAAATTCTGATTCTTTTGAATAAAATTTAAAATTGTGATGTGAGTTGAGACGTATAGTATGATTATGCAGTTAGAGAGAAAAGATCAAATTTAGCAATGAAATGAATGTCGAGTGGTATAAGTACGTCGACAAGAGTAAGTTGAATATGACATTTACTTTTAGAAGAAGGATAGTGAAACAAGTTATTGTTTACAGAAAAGACAAATATTAACAGTCGAACAAAAGTTAAAAGACAAAAAAATGAAAAAAGCAAAAGAAAAATATATTTTTATTTTTAATTACATTTGCAAGGCACATTGGAACATATCTTAATGAAAGATAAAACTTGGCCTTTAATATATAAAACCTTACATAGAAAAAAATAATACACCCAGCGAATATGCCAAAAATCCCGAATTTAAATGCTAACCAGAAAAAAAATTTTTTTTGCTTTTGCAGATTCTATTTTATTTAGATTTTTTTTTTTTTAGGTACCTAACCATTACATAAACTAGTTATTAATCAATATTGGACACAAATCGATATCTCCTTTTTCTATCTACTGAGGACATCAAGACAATTGATGAAGGATAATGAAAAATATCTCATTCATTGTTTTGTGAAGAGATGTTGAAAGATCTTCTTACTATAAGTTATTTAAAAGTTGCTTAACTATTTTATTTATCTATGCATCCATCTGCATATTTATTTACTTACTTATCTTTCTAACTACTAGCTATTTAACTATCTACCTATCTCTCTATTTATCCATCCTTGCCTATCTTTTTTTCTCTATATATTTATCTAGCTATTTATATGACTGATCATATCAGCTGTCTGTCTATCTATCTATCTACGTAATATTTATCAATACAACATTCTGTTCATCTGTTTTTTATTTATCTATTTATCAACATATATCTGTCTACTTACCTCCTAATAACATACACAATTAATTCTTTATACATCTGCTTAAAAGCCTATTCATCCATCCACCTACATACCAATCCACAAATCTATCTATCTATCTGTATATCTATCTATCTACCTATTTATATATCAACCTATCTGTCTATTTATCTGTGTTCAATATCTATCTATATGTCCATCTGTCCATCTATCTATCTATCTACCTACCTGCCTGCCTGCCATCCTGCCTGCCTATCTATCTATCTATCTATCTATCTATTCATCTATCTATCTATCTATTAAAATATTAGTCAATCTTAAATAAAATTGAAACTTCAAACCAGTTTTTATTACTTAAATAAAATTGAAATCTCAAACCAGTTTTCATTATTTATAGGATTCTATATCCATCTATTTATCTCCTACCAAGTTATTTACTACCTATAATCCTATTAACTACCTAATGACTTACCTTTGTTTTTCCCTCACTTTACCCTACCCACTGCTCTAATATCTTCTCTTTCTTCCTCCCTCACATTATCTATTTATATATGCATAATTTTTGCCTATCTGATTACATACTTATCATTCTATTTATTTACCTGTCTATTTAATTATCTTTTAATTATTTACTTACTTATCTGCCCCACTCCTTGATAAATTTATTGTTGACTCACTTATTTAACTACCATGCCTGATTAACTAACTATCTAGTTCCCATCTTCCTTATTTTAATTATCTACCTACTTTCATCCCTCCCTGTTTATCTTCAATATCTACCTATCATTCTGCCTGCCTTGTTTTTTTGCCAATCTATCTATCTATTATTTATCTGATCCATATATCTACCTATTTATCCATTCTCTCTTATACTCTATATTTCTATTGTATATGTGTGTGTGTTGAAATAAAAGTTTTTAAGGTCAAAATATTTCTTATAAATTATATTGATGTTTTTTAGGTGCAACCATATTTAATTAAAAGTAAAAATGAAAGAATAATATTAATAAATGAAGACTTGACATTATACCACCTGACATCAACTTCATAGAATATTAATTGTAATAATGTGGTCATTGATCAGATTGGCTTAAAAATTGGCTAGTGATTTTTATTATATGTGAAAGGAAACCATTCTGTATGAATAGTAGTTTTATTGTTATATTATGTTTACTAATTCAATTAAGGTTTTATTCTAATGGCATCCCCACACGAATGCTATAATTATGACATCAATGCAAAGATATTGAAAGCATGCTTATCATATTAAACTAAAGTATTCATTGATAAGCTTTTCTTACTTTGCATCACTAAGCACTTAATATATCTATTGTAATCATTTTCACAAAAATAAAAGATTCTAATAGGTATGTTCTCTGATTATGATTGCTGCATATGGATATGATTTTTGTATTTGAGAAACGTAGATGCCATCTAGTGTCTAAAACATGAAAATCAGATGCTGAGAATATTGGAGGGTTTTTTAACTTCACTTACACATTCATCCCTTCTTACACTTATACAAGGATTATTCTTTCCTATATATATAGTTTGGCACATTTCAAAGGAGGCATCATAAAATTTTGGATCCTTAAAAAGCTCCTTAGATTTGGTTATATTATTATTATTATTATTTGTTTGAGAGAATGTTGTTTTTATGTCATAGTGTTTTAACACGTGACCAATTTTATTAGTGATTCCTTTATAGTTTGGATTCTGACAAACCAAAATAATGAACTGTATTTAGAAGTGGTTCAACACAATGGATGCATTCAAATATTGAGAGAAGCTAAATAAAGGCTCACTGAATCTGAGTTGATATTATACTAGACTATGAAATGGCATTTTATTCCACAGACATTTTTATGATGATTAAAGTATTGAATCATCAAGATATAGACCCAGAATATTACCATATTCTAAAGAATATATATGAAAGTGCAATAACAATGATTATATTACATGATGATAGTAAAAAGATTAACATTGAAAATTATATATATATATAGGTGATTCTATATATTCATAACTTTATATAGCAGTTTTATAAAAAGTGTTTGGTAAATTAAAATAAGCTAAGGGAATAAAATTAAATAGAGATTATTAAAGTCATTTAAATTCTGCAGATGATGTGGTTGTGTTCGCAAAAAATGCTGTAAAGTTTCAGGAAGAGTTATAAGAGTTATCAGATGAAGATAAGAGTATAGATCTAAAAATAAATGTTAGAAAGTTTAAAACAATTATTCAATGCATTTTTCTGAAGAAGAAAATAAAGATTATTCATATGGATGTGAATATAATGGATGAAATTAATTGTAGAATGAAACTTGGCGGAAGTGCTTTTGGTAAAAAAGAAAAACAACTTAATATTTAAAAAAAATATGTCTACATGTTTTGGGGAAAAGTTCATAAAAGTTGTACTTTATCAGTTCTTATTTATATTTCTAAGACTTGGACCCATAAAAAGAGTGTAATTCAAAGACTTCAGATTACTAATCATAATATTGAAATATATATGTTATGACAAGTAAGAAATCAAAAATGAAATTCATAGGTGAGACACCAAGTAGGTAGCACTAACATTATTGACATAATTAATATACTGAAATGGTAGAAAAAATTGTAGTATATGGACAAGATCCCAAATATAATAGGATAATTAGTAGGATACTATGCTAGTCTTTGAATAAGATAGGATAGGGATTGGAGAAACTGGAGTAGGGAAGTTCAATCAGCAGTAAATTAATGTTTGAAAATGATGATGATGATATATTTGGAACAATTAATATATAACATATATTTTGTCTAAATAATTTTTGGAAAATTGTAGAGACAAATTATATTTAGTATTTAATTTTATCTTTCTTATTGCATTGCCAAATCCATATAATATTAATATCATCTATGTTCTTTATTACTTTTACAATGCCTTTTTACAACACACTATTGACAGTTTTAATTGGCCCAGAAATCTTCTTCAGAACTATAACAAATACAATACAAATACATGACTACAAATATATAAGATAGAGTATATATAAAATGTAAAATTATATGTTCTTTTATATTTGTATTCATGTATTTGTATTGTGTTTGTTATAATTCTGAAGAAGATTGCTGGGGCAGTCAAAACTCTTAATAGTGGCTTGTAAAAAAAGCATTGCAAAGTAATAAAGAACATATATGATATTAAATTTAGTATAGTAAAAGAATTTGGGATAAATTTGATTATATATATACATATGTTTTAACCAGTTGGCTACATATATGCACTAAAACTAATTAGATAGTTGCCAACATATTCCTTAGGTTTAAATGTAAAATTATTTAATTAATGGAGAAAATAGTATTTAATTTTCCACACACAATTTTTTAATATTAATAATGGGTTTTTAACAACTAAATATTTAAATTCAAAGTGACAGTAAGAGAGTTCTCAAGCATTAAGTTTATTAAATAATAATATGATTTTAATATGTAAATATTTTAATAAAAATAAAAAATGATTGTAGAAGGGAGAGAAAATCATAAAAGAATGTAAACAAGTTTTTTTTACTCTCTCTCTTCAGTAATTATAATTAACTAGTAGTTTTAATTTAAACTATGAAAATGTAGTAAGCCAATAAACATCACATGACCACCACTTCTTATGCTTGCTTATAACTGTTTTAAAACAGGCAAAACTCACTATCCATATTGCTACACACAGCAAGCTAGAGTAATCAATGGATGCCATAAGGCTTGTGGATAAAATCCCCATCTAGTGCCTGCCCATCCCAAAATGTATGGGCACTGAACTCAGACCCATATGACTATATAAGGCATTGGGCTTGGATTGAAAACATTGAGGTGTTTTCAGTTTCACTCATAGTTTTGTAGTTAAGTGGATATAAAAGGTGGTTGCTAGAGGGTTGCATTAGATACTAAGATCTAGGTGCAGTGCTCTCAGATCCCAGGCTACTCACTGATGAAGGCCACAAGCCAGAACTAGTCTGGGGATATTGGATGAGTAGGCTCTAGATGGGGATTTTATGCACAAGCCTTCTGGAATCCATTGATTACTCTAGCTTGCTGGGTGTGGCAATACATATAGTGAGTTTGCCTGTTTTAAAATGTATTAAGAGAAAAATATAACTTTCTCCATTTTTGTAAATTATTTAATAGACATTAATTGTAACCTTAAAAGAAAGGTAAAGTTTTATTTTTAATATTATTTTTAAAAAGAAAAAAAAGATGTTAATTCTTTGGTAAATTTACTTTTGTTTTTTTTTCTTTTCTTTTTATCTCTCATCAATGCAAAAAATTTAATTAATGAAATTAACAGATTACCTTATTTTCCTTTAGCAAGAAAAAAAATTAATTAGAAAATAAAAATGTTAAGAATTTTATGATGTTAATTTAAGTTCTTGACTTGTTTTTCAATATCTTTGATTAAGGAGAAAAGTATCTAAATAATTGTATTTATAAAAATGTATCTAATTGGTTGTTATAAAAATTATCATGTAAGACGTTGATTGTGATTGAGTTGTAGTCAAAATAATTCTAGAAAAAAATAATGAAGAAATGAATAAGTGAAAAGACCCAAGTGTCTGGTAAGAAGTAGATGGGTTCTGAACTTAGCTGCTGAAAAATAGCAGGTAAGTCTTAATTCAGCTGCTGAAAAGACAGAAGAAATTATACCTAACTTAGCTGTTGAAGGAGAGCAGTCAAGTCTTAATCCAGCTAATAAAGAAGTAGAAGTGTTAACCAAGCTATTGCATAAAATAGCAGAACTTGTACATTGAAAACCATGTGCTAAATTCAGTTAAAATCTATATATCATCTTTCTCCATGAATCCTACCTTCACTGGAATAAAATTTAGAAAGGAATCACCCCCTTAAAATGCTCTGCAACTTAGACTTCAACCAAGTACATGAATATTGATCTGTGTTAATTTTACCTGTAAAATCTATTAAAAGAAAATGGATAAAATTTTGCCATTGTTAATCTTAAAATAAAATACTGCACAGCAGACCAAGAGCAAATTAATCATGTTTATGTGCAGAAGCCTTCAAGAAGAAAAGACAACTGGAAAAAATTGAAATTATAATCAGGAAGAACTCCACAAAATGAATCAAACCATGTTTAAAGGTATTTTTTGTGTACCCACTGTATTTTTATTAAAGAAAATAAAGATTTTTTAATGTAAAAGTAATTAATTTTTTGTTGTAAGAATTGATAAGTTTAAATGTTTTCATTAAGTTAATGTTTTCAAAATGTGAAATATATATCTAATCCATTCAACTTTCTCTTAAAAATTATGAATTGTTTTTTTTAGAAAATTTAACGTTTTTTTAAACATATTTTTTGTGTATGAAACATTTTTTCATTCTAAAAACTTAACAAAAGATTAATTAAGCTAAATTAAAGATTGCTATCTATGATTTTGAAAATGTTGTTTTTCCAACTCTTGGTTATTTTAAAGAAATATTTAATTAAAGGTTAATTTATGAATAAAAATCAACTGATTGATTATAATTTTTATGGAAAACTATATTTTTGATGAAATAAATGTTTATAATTTCATACTGTCATGTCATTATTTGTTTATTCTTAATCAATTAGTTATTAAATAATTATATTAAAAATATTTTTTGCCTTAATTTCTTTATTCTATCCAATTCCTCTTTATTTAATTGCAGTGTGTGTGACTTTATTTGGAATACAGTTTACTTATTGTTCTAGGATTTTTTTTAAATGATCCCAATGAAACTATTTAATTATAATAAGGTAAACCTAGGAATTATTTGAAGAGATTTATAATAAGCTGCCTTATTTATTTATTTATCTTTTTCTCACCATAATAATTTATAGACTTATTGCTTCCTGAGCTAGATTTGTGCATAACAGTGATTTGGAGTAGAGGTTTATGTTTAAGATTCTGGACATCCAGATGATGATGATCCTAGTTGGTGCAAAAGGGATATCCTTTAAAGTTCATGTACTCCATTCCATTTTATTTATTATTTCTTTAGAAATTTAGTTTATGGTTGAACTGTTACAAGTGGCCAGAGCATTGATAATGGTCAGGATATTTTTTAGTATCTCATCATTATTTGACTTGTTGTTGTAGTTTCATAGAATATCACCTAAGAATGTGCATCCAGATAAGTATTGTTCATATTCTGCCCTACTTTTGGCAGTGGCTAAATAATTAGTCTGATCTGCAGTGGACCATTTTTAAATCCAGTTACAAGTTTGGCTGTTGATTTATTTTTATTATTGATCATTAATGATGATGAATGATTATTCTTCTTGTGTGATGCTGGTGAACTTATAGTTAGTTTTCTTCTGATCTCTTATGCTCATTCCTTTTATATTTAATTTTATATTTTATTTCAGGATTATGATGGTTTCCCATCTCTTCTTAATTTAGCCCTAATATGATTTACTGTTACAAATGGCTGCCCATTTGTGGGACATTGTAACTTCAGATTCTCCTTTATTAACCTCCTATTTTTCATTCTTTTACAATATATTGCAATGGGATGTATATACACTGTTACATTTACATTTTTTGTGTAGATATCTAATAATGGGTTAAGTGCACAGACATTTAAAATGCACAAATAATGAGTTATTAATTTATTAATAAGTTTCATTTAAATATTGAAAATAAAATAAGCTAAAAGAATTTATAGAATCAAAGCAAAGATTCTAATCTTAAAATAAAATAATAATAAGAACCTTTTAATCTTAAAAATATTAGTCACAATTTAAAATGATATATAGATCTGACTCCAGATTAGTAATTATACATTTTAATATCCACCATTATTTATTATCTATAGTCACAAATATACCGTTTTTTTCTACTTTATGAGAAACTATAGTAAGGTTGTGTAATCAGTTATTGCTAGGTGTTAGTGTATTTAAGTCTCCATTAATCATAGAAATCTATCTTGGATTGCTATGATAAAACCAGACAACAATCATTTGAAACTAGTACTGATATACTGAAATCAAGTGACATGTAATAACAATTGTGCTTATCTAAACCACATTAACTGAAAAGTAAAACCATTTTTAGCTTAATATTCCAGATAATGCTAGAGTAGTAATTTAGACATGGATAATATATATATTTGTACTTACATATTATATATATATAATATACAAATCAATATATATATCAAAATACAGTATAATTTATATAAATTATATTCTTTTAGAAGTACTTTCGACTATACACTTTGTAGTCTTTATCAACTATATAACGTTGAATAATCAAAACGAGACAACCTTTAACAATACCCATAGTTCAATTCAGATTTCCCACAATTCTGTTATCTTAACATTTGATGACTGGCGATTCATTAACATTTGACGATTTCTTGAAATCAACATAGTCTCTTTTATTTTACGTTTATTATGACAACGTTCAATTTGAATAATTTTCATATTTTTATAATCAAATTTAAATCCATATTGACAAGATTTATTATGATCAAATATAACAGATGATGAAGGTTTATTTACATCTGTTCCATATTGATTCTCTTTTTGAATTCTATTATATAAAAGCATATGTTCTTTTATTCTCTTCTCAAATGTACACTTAGATTCACCAATGTATTGTACGCCGCATCCACATATCAATCTATATATAATAGAATTTTGATTAAACTTTGAATTTTGAATTTTAGAATTATTAAGCAATCTATTTATGTTATTTGTAGAGAAAAAAGCAATATGACACAAACCATTATAAATTTTCCTAATAAACTTGACCTGCTCATCTGATATAAATGGCATTGAAATCCATTTCATTTTGATATTTTTATTTTTAATTTTATTATAGTGTTGATTTCTTTTAAATCCTTTAATAATATTAGCAATAGCATTTTTATAATAACCAATTTTCAACAAGTCATTAACAAATAAATGTACATTTTTAATTTTATCACTAGAATATTTGCATAATTTTTCATTTCGAAATAAGAATGATTTCAATCCAGACAGCTTATGACACATAGGTACATGTGATTCATATGGAATAAAACCTCTAGTTTCAATTGGTTTAATTAACATAAGATAATCCAAACTGTAATCATTAAGAGTAACTTGAATATCCAAGAATTTTATGGAATTGTATTTCTCTTTAGTTATAACCCATTTTATATCCTTAATCTCATTTAATTCATTAAATAAATTGATTATTAATTCTTGTTTTCCACAAATAAAAACATCATCCACATATCTATGATATACTTTAATTTCTTGATATTTCAATTGTTTTAAAATTTTACTTTCATATGTTGATATAACAAAATTACAAATTTGAGCAACAGCAGGAAGACCCATTAGCCAACCAAAATTCATTTTATAATATTCATTATTAAAATTAACATAAATATTTTTATCAATAAACTGCAATACTTTTATAATAAAATTTATAATATCAGACTTTACATTTTTTTAAACAAGAGCATTATAAATAATATTAATTGACTCTATTCTATCTATTGATCCATACATTTCATTTATATCAAAAGTACAAATTGTGTCATGTAAATCTATATTTATATTCTTAATTTTATCTACAAAATCAAACGATGATGAAATAGTATATTCTCCAAAACCTAAAATATCTTGAAGTAATAATTCAATATATCTACATGTTTGATAATAATATGCACCACCAAAATCAACCATCAATCTCAATGGATAATTTTCTTTATGTAGCTTTATATTCGAAAATATCCTAGGGCAAATAGCAGATGATGGATATAAGTTATAATATGTATGACTATCAATAGCTTTATTCTTAGCTTTTTTTAAAATTTCATTTATAAATTTCATGCGAGATGTATCAATATTTATTATTTCACTATTTTGAAATTTAAGCTTTTTCATTTGATCCATAACTTTTTCATTATATTTCGCTCTTGTAAACAAACACATACGAAGGCCCTTGTCCTCCTTTAAACACACTAAGTCATTATTTAATAGGAAACTTTTAAATTTATTAATTTGACTTAACCATTTATCATTCCTATTATATTTAAAGTTTTTATTTTTAACTTCTTTAACAATGTTATTACAAATATTCGCATCACACTTAATCACACTAAATGAATGTTCTATTGCAGAATTCAATTCAAGATTACAATCTTTCCATCCACCACCAACATATTTTGATCCAAAATTTAAAATATATTTTTGACTGAAATCCAAATTTATACCAGACAAGTTCACATAATTTTGATCATTCATTTTATCCGGAAAATTTTTATGAAACAAATGTTCAATTTTCTTGTTAAATTTATCAACATTTTTTAAATAAAATTTATCAAAAATTTTTTGACAAAAACACTTATAGTTAAACCAATCATCACAATTTTTTCATCCAAATAAAATGATTTAAAGCCGTTAAATATTTCCGTTGACGAAATAGCAAACATTTGCATTGCTTAATTATATTCTTTAAAATAATTTCCTTTATATCGTTAGTAATTTTATCTGATAATTTGCAAGATTTGTTTATTTTTACTAAACAGCAATTCGGGAAAACTTCTAAATCACGACAGGCATTTAAAAAGTTTAATCTACATTTTAACGTAATAATCTTTAACGTTACCTTCCGCCATTCTTTTAAAATCCACGTTTTACTTAGAATCTTTAAATCCATTATATATGTAATAAATAAAGTTTGATATCTGTATTCGTTTCACAATATATGTAATATACAAATCAATATATATATCAAAATACAGTACAATTTATATAAATTATATTCTTTTAGAAGTACTTTCGACTATACACTTTGTAGTCTTTATCAACTATATAACGTTGAATAATCAAAACGAGACAACCCTTAACAATACCCATAGTTCAATTCAGATTTCCCACAATTCTGTTATCTTAACATTTGATGACTGGCGATTCATTAACATTTGACGATTTCTTGAAATCAACATAGCCTCTTTTATTTTACGTTTATTATGACAACGTTCAATTTGAATAATTTTCATATTTTTATAATCAAATTTAAATCCATATTGACAAGATTTATTATGATCAAATATAACAGATGATGAAGGTTTATTTACATCTGTTCCATATTGATTCTCTTTTTGAATTCTATTATATAAAAGCATATGTTCTTTTATTCTCTTCTCAAATGTACACTTAGATTCACCAATGTATTGTACGCCCAATCCACATATCAATCTATATATAATAGAATTTTGATTAAACTTTGAATTTTGAATTTTAGAATTATTAAGCAATCTATTTATGTTATTTGTAGAGAAAAAGCAATATGACACAAACCATTATAAATTTTCCTAATAAACTTGACCTGCTCATCTGATATAATTGGTCATAATAAATCTTGTCAATATGGATTTAAATTTGATTATAAAAATATGAAAATTATTCAAATTGAACGTTGTCATAATAAACGTAAAATAAAAGAGGCTATGTTGATTTCAAGAAATCGTCAAATGTTAATGAATCGCCAGTCATCAAATGTTAAGATAACAGAATTGTGGGAAATCTGAATTGAACTATGGGTATTGTTAAGGGTTGTCTCGTTTTGATTATTCAACGTTATATAGTTGATAAAGACTACAAAGTGTATAGTCGAAAGTACTTCTAAAAGAATATAATTTATATAAATTGTACTGTATTTTGATATATATATTGATTTGTATATTACATATATTGTGAAACGAATACAGATATCAAACTTTATTTATTACATATATAATGGATTTAAAGATTCTAAGTAAAACATGGATTTTAAAAGAATGGCGGAAGGTAACGTTAAAGATTATTACGTTAAAATGTAGATTAAACTTTTTAAATGCCTGTCGTGATTTAGAAGTTTTCCCGAATTGCTGTTTAGTAAAAATAAACAAATCTTGCAAATTATCAGATAAAATTACTAACGATATAAAGGAAATTATTTTAAATAATATAATTAAGCAATGCAAATGTTTGCTATTTCGTCAACGGAAATATTTAACGGCTTTAAATCATTTTATTTGGATGAAAAATTGTGATGATTGGTTTAACTATAAGTGTTTTTGTCAAAAAAATTTTGATAAATTTTATTTAAAAAATGTTGATAAATTTAACAAGAAAATTGAACATTTGTTTCATAAAAATTTTCCGGATAAAATGAATGATCAAAATTATGTGAACTTGTCTGGTATAAATTTGGATTTCAATCAAAAATATATTTTAAATTTTGGATCGAAATATGTTGGTGGTAGATGGAAAGATTGTAATCTTGAATTGAATTCTGCAATAGAACATTCATTTAGTGTGATTAAGTGTGATGCGAATATTTGTAATAACATTGTTAAAGAAGTTAAAAATAAAAACTTTAAATATAATAGGAATGATAAATGGTTAAGTCAAATTAATAAATTTAAAAGTTTCCTATTAAATAATGACTTAGTGTGTTTAAAGGAGGACAAGGGCCTTCGTATGTGTTTGTTTGCAAGAGCGAAATATAATGAAAAAGTTATGGATCAAATGAAAAAGCTTAAATTTCAAAATAGTGAAATAATAAATATTGATACATCTCGCATGAAATTTATAAATGAAATTTTAAAAAAAGCTAAGAATAAAGCTATTGATAGTCATACATATAACTTATATCCATCATCTGCTATTTGCCCTAGGATATTTTCGAATATAAAGCTACATAAAGAAAATTATCCATTGGGATTGATGGTTGATTTTGGTGATGCATATTATTATCAAACATGTAGATATATTGAACTATTACTTCAAGATATTTTAGGTTTTGGAGAATATACTGTTTCATCATCATTTGATTTTGTAGATAAAATTAAGAATATAAATATAGATTTACATGACCCAATTTGTACTTTTGATATAAATGAAATGTATGGATCAATAGATAGAATAGAGTCAATTAATATTATTTATAATGCTCTTGTTTCAAAAAATGTAAAGTCTTTTATTATAAATTTTATTATAAAAGTATTGCAGTTTATTGATAAAAATATTTATGTTAATTTTAATAATGAATATTATAAAATGAATTTTGGTTGGCCAATGGGTCTTCCTGCTGTTGCTCAAATTTGTAATTTTGTTATATCAACATATGAAAGTAAAATTTTAAAACAATTGAAATATCAAGAAATTAAAGTATATCATAGATATGTGGATGATGTTTTTATTTGTGGAAAACAAGAATTAATAATCAATTTATTTAATGAATTAAATGAGATTAAGGATATAAAATGGGTTATAACTAAAGAGAAATACAATTCCATAAAATTCTTAGATATTCAAGTTACTCTTAATGATTACAGTTTGGATTATCTTATGTTAATTAAACCAATTGAAACTAGAGGTTTTATTCCATATGAATCACATGTACCTATGTGTCATAAGCTGTCTGGATTGAAATCATTCTTATTTCGAAATGAAAAATTATGCAAATATTCTAGTGATAAAATTAAAAATGTACATTTATTTGTTAATGACTTGTTGAAAATTGGTTATTATAAAAATGCTATTGCTAATATTATTAAAGGATTTAAAAGAAATCAACACTATAATAAAATTAAAAATAAAAATATCAAAATGAAATGGATTTCAATGCCATTTATATCAGATGAGCAGGTCAAGTTTATTAGGAAAATTTATAATGGTTTGTGTCATATTGCTTTTTTCTCTACAAATAACATAAATAGATTGCTTAATAATTCTAAAATTCAAAATTCAAAGTTTAATCAAAATTCTATTATATATAGATTGATATGTGGATGCGGCGTACAATACATTGGTGAATCTAAGTGTACATTTGAGAAGAGAATAAAAGAACATATGCTTTTATATAATAGAATTCAAAAAGAGAATCAATATGGAACAGATGTAAATAAACCTTCATCATCTGTTCTATTTGATCATAATAAATCTTGTCAATATGGATTTAAATTTGATTATAAAAATATGAAAATTATTCAAATTGAACGTTGTCATAATAAACGTAAAATAAAAGAGGCTATGTTGATTTCAAGAAATCGTCAAATGTTAATGAATCGCCAGTCATCAAATGTTAAGATAACAGAATTGTGGGAAATCTGAATTGAACTATGGGTATTGTTAAGGGTTGTCTCGTTTTGATTATTCAACGTTATATAGTTGATAAAGACTACAAAGTGTATAGTCGAAAGTACTTCTAAAAGAATATAATTTATATAAATTGTACTGTATTTTATATATATTGATTTGTATATTACATATTGCGATATCTACATATAATATAGTCTCGCATGTATATATATTATTGATCCTCAATAATAATAATAAAGAAAAAAGGGTTTCGTTAAAAGAAATAGAAAACCAATAAAAAAAAGAAAAAAAGGAGTTACTCAGTTTTAATATGTAAGTATTCTAAACTATGTGAAAGTCGTGAAAGGGATTAAAATGAAAAAAAAAAAAAGTTAGTTAAAAGGATTCTAAAAACTTATTTTAAAGGAAATTAGAAAAAACTAAATAAAGATTGAAGATTAGAAAGGAAAGGGGAGGGGTGTATAATGAACGCGTCTCTTTCTTTCTTTGTTAAATAAGAAAATCACGTATCAAAAGAATGAAAGAAAATAATTGTAATTGTAAAATTAAAAATGTAAACTTGTACCAAATTTCCAGATAGATTGGTACAAGATAAAGTAATGTAAAGGAATGTTGCAATTAGTAATATTCAATATTTAAATGTATCAAAAGAATGAAAGAAAATAATTGTAATTATAAAATTGAAAAAATGTAAAACTAGTACAAAAAATTCCAGATAGATTGGTATAAGATAAAGAATGAAAAGGAATGATGCAATTAGTAACATTCTATGGAACGATAGCAGAGAAATAAGCAGCTGATTTAGAAGTAACGGGTTGTGTTTTCTTTTGCTGGCTAAAACTTAACAAAAAAATAATAGAAGGGAAGAAACCGTCTAGAGAATAGCAAGGACATATTATTCAAATGTTAACGAACTTAGTTGGGTACGCTAACATGGAAGGCTAGTGGTGAATAACGGGCGTTTTCTCGGTCTATCTCCGTCCAACCATTCGCTCACTACTTATAACATCTAAAATGCTGCTGAGAAGAGACCGCCGTTATGGAACCAGATCTGCCTGAAGATTCGTAATAGGATATTTAAAGAGATGAATACATACTGAAAGTCGGAATTAGAAAGAAATCAAATCCATGCCAAAAGATTATAAACTCTCACTCCACTAACTGGGACGTCGGAAAAGCGAGCAACCATCTCTGCAAAAGAAGGGAAATTTTTCCCACTCGATGGTTGAACCTTCATTGAGGATTCCATACCTAGGTAACTTATTAATACATGCATGTCAGAATTAATTTGTGAACAAAGAAATCAGTCAGAAACGAAAACTATTAAAATTTGCGCAATACTTTGGACAAATATAATTAAAAGAACTTATGATTTTACTATAATAATGTATAAGAAAGTAACAATTGGGTTACGCTAGTTTATTTAAGGTTTAATTTGAATTATATTCTTTACTATTTATTTATGTGTATATTATGTTGGTGTGTGATAGGTATATGTGTGTTTTATGATTTTATTATGTCATTAGAAATAACGAATTGCAAAATTAAAGGTTTATTTATAAAAGGAAGTAAATAGTCATTTGCGTTTTTCTTTTTCTTTGCCAAGCGAATAAATATTTAGAGTGAGTTAAATCTAGGTCATTCGAGCGAACAAGTTTATTAAGTGAGGAATAATAATAATAAAGCAATCGAAATGGATAAATAAGTCCTTTCGTATCGTAAATAAAGGGAAAGAAGGAAGGGCTATAATTTATATTCCTGCTGTACCGTGATAATTCCGGGAATAAATTTATAAATATTCCAAGCGCTGAGCAGAACAAATTATTCGATTCAAATAATTTGCCCAGCAGAGAAGAAGCATTTAATTGGGAAATATAATGCTGGGATGATATTTTATATTATGTCAGTGTTCAATTAAGAATATATACTCAATTTTGGGGGTGTATATTGGCTTCTTGCTTGTGGTAATCATCATCGGTGGTGAAATGGTTGATCACATAATTATAAGTGCGGCTGGTGTTTAACCGAACGGTGGTTGTATTACAATATATTGTGAAATGAATACAGATATCAAACTTTATTTATTACATATATATATATACGTTACATTTAAATTTTAGTATTTAATTTTTTTTTTGTAAATATCTAATAATGAATTAAAAGCACAGACATTCAAAATGCACAAATAATGAGTTATTAATTTATTAATAAGTTTAATTTAAATATTAAAATAAAATAAGCTTAAAAAAATTATAGAATCAAAGCAAAGAGTCTAATCATGAAATAAATATAATAAAAATCTTTTAATCTTAAAAGTAACGAAGAGAGTTTTTAACAAAAATAAAATTACAAACAGATCCTTAGGGCAAAATGACCATTAAAAAGATTATTACGAAATAGATAAGAGTTGAGAAATAGAAACAAAAGGCTTGCTTTTCTCGCCCAAGATATATACACAGACCACAGAGGAAAATCTACTGAATATGTTTGATGGATCCACACATTCCTAGATAAGACGCTTCAGGACTATAAAAGGAAAAATTCAAAAAAAATAATTAATTAGAAGATTAGAATTTTGAATTCATTTGTCATTGCTGAAAAAAAAAATTCTTAAAAGTTATTGTCGCCGTTACCAAAAATGTAATCTGTTTTAATCGCGCTTCCCTCGGTTTGGCCAGCTGAAGGCAGCCTCCATCTCCATGGATCGCAGGATTGAACCACTGGAACTGTCTTCATAAAGCATCATCAGTCTTCATAAATCATCATCATCTGCAAGAAATGGCCCTTGCATAAATTGAAATCTTCATCACAAAGGAATGAGCTCGGAAAAAGGAAAGTATAAATTATAAAGAATAAAAGTGAACTGTAAACTCTCTTTAATTTAAAATCTCCAAACTTTATTTTCTTTAAACATGAACTGTTGACTTTCTGTGAACTTTATTTTTTATAAACTTAGCAATTTTAAGTCTTATCTAAAATTTAAAGTAATCTTTTTAAAATATGTATTATATTTTTTTTATTTATACTTAGTATGGGATCTGTTTGTAATAGGGCTGGAGTTTGCAATTGCAAACGAATTTAAAGATAAAATCAAACACATATCATTATTTGTACATTATTAGATTTAAAAAAAAAGAAAAGGGTCAAATCTATTATTTGATGTAAAAATAAGTTGAATACAATGTGTAAATTTAAATAAGTTAAATACCCTAAATTAATTTTTTTTTTTTTTATACAATAAATTATTAAATTGACTTAAATTTAAATTGAGTGTATATGACTGCTTAGATTCATTTAAGTATATATTAGTTTAAAAGGGTTTTGATTTCGGACTATTTGTTTCATAGTTGTGTCAATGCTGGTGGATGGTTATATTAATGAAATGTGAAGTGTGTTAGCATTTAGGGCAATGTACCCAACTGAAGGCATGACCCCAAAGAAGTAGTCATGGCATTCAAATGAACATGGAGTACTTCCCACAACATTGACCCCTTTCAGCTCTATGGATAGGGACTATAAGTCGGAAAGATAGACCACTCTCCCATCCATACATAGCATTTTCTCTTCATTATTTTATATGCATGTTTCCTTCACCAGACAGATGTACATTCCTATACTGGATGAAGGTCATGTTCTTCAAATAATATCATGCTGTCAGATGCACATTCCTGTCAGCATGGTTCTATGCTAACATGTTCACATTACATTGGTTGTTGATATATACCGGGAAGCGAGCATTGGTGTGGCTGCGGACTTTTAGCCTGGAGTCAAATGTTTTGAAAATCTTTAAAGTGGGTCGTCTAGGTGGCCTATCTATGCTCAACATTCTAAGATTAAAAATTAAAGTTAAAAAAAAAAAAAAAAAAAATAATAATAATAATAATAATAATAATAATAATAATAATAATAATAATGATGATGATGATGATGAAACATAAAGCATAATTTTTTTTCAAGTTTGTGTGTTGTCACCTATACATATATACGTGAACAAAATCTTTTGTGTTATTAGTACTGGCAGTGATCTAGTTTATTTTTTTTAATCTTTATTAAAAATATATTTCAATAAATATGTTTTAAACTTCTGCTACTCCATGAGCTAGTGACTAGGGCTGATGGTCATAATAAAATATATATTTAAAATTGGGATCTTTAACGGCACGTATCTGCCTATTACATAAAATTTCCATGATCCAATAGCCTGGTGGTGCCCTGTACGACAGATACGGTAAGACTTATGATCCACCCCGACTTATAATATATATTACATAAATAATAAGTAGAATAATACTCAAGGATAAATGGGTTTATAAGTAATGATTAAAAACTAATCAACATTTAGATAATTCCAATATAGATAAAAATCAATAGTCTCAAACTGTTGTCAAGGCAACCACCTTTTAACAATAAAGCTGGAATCCTTTTATTGTTAAAAGGGGTTTATCTTGGCAACATTTTGAGACTGTTGATTGTTGAGTGTTTTTTAATGGTTATATATATTGTAACCGGTTGAGTTACATGGTACACCCATAATAATATAGTGTGTGTGCGTATATATATGGAAAATAAAGGAAAAGTAGAAATAAACACAGAATAAATTTTTGTAGATATTTTTTTATATTTCCTAAAATAAAACCATAATATAATAAGGGTTAAATAACTCTGGATTTAAAATAATATTTTATTGTTTATAAATTAAACTTTTAAAAGGTCTGAATAAATATAAATATTGTATTGTTATTATTATTATTCTGATTGTGAAATGTAAAAAAACACAATATTGTTTTCAAATTTTTTTTTAATTAAACAAATTTTTTATCTATTAGAAATCCCCTAAGTAGAAACATGTATATGTTTTTAAGGGGATTAGAAAGCTAAAAATAAAAACTCTGTTTTTAATCAAAGTGTTGTTAACACCTCAGATGATTTTATAAAAGACTGATTAAAAATATATCAGTTAGTCAGGTTAGTGATTTTTGAAGAGAACAGGTCAGCTGCAGAGTTGGTTACTATATTTTGTTGCAACTTGATGAAGGGCAGCAGTTGGTTTTAGCTGACCATATAGTTGTCAGAACATTAGATTGGGGAGCTGCCAATATTTCCTTTGCAGGAGTTTGAAATTCACATGGAGAAAATGGCCCACTTCTTTCTGTAGAAATTCATAGCCTTAAACATGGAGGATGGTTGCTTGCCTAAAATTCTATCAAACCAAGACAGTTGATTGCCTGGAATAATCATAGGTAGAGCAGAGACCAACTACAAATCAAGATTTTACATGGATTGCATACTTTTATCTGATGATGACAACAAACATGGATTATATTTTTCTAATAGACCAATTTTTTAAACCAGCTTGCTAAATGAATAATTATATTATGCTGACATATCTAAAGGCAGAGAAGAACAGATAAAAATATATACAGCTGTGGTGAGTAGAGTTATATATAATAACAAAATTTTAAATAATTTCTTTAGTAAAATTACATTTTGAAAGTGATGCGTGAATTTGTACTTTTTATGTTTATGGTGGGTGTATGGTTGAGCAGGGCTGTGTGGATGCAATGTGTTTATGGTCTTCTGAAGTATATGCTCAGCACTGTCTAGACCTAGATATTGAGCTCCCAGGATAGTCCAGCAGTGTATATGTAGACCTCATATATAGGCCTTGGTCTCATGAGTAGACCTCTTCTAAAGCCCCTAAGTCTCACAAGAGATGAGCAGGGCTGGCTCAGTGCCTAATATTTTTTTATGGATACTATTTTTTGTGGATGATCTGTCTAGGTACTTAGAGGGGCAGTGCTTAAAAATGAGATATTTTCTCGCAACATCATGGGGCATTGTGTACTTAGTCCATGCTTGACTATCTACTTATCATGGCATGAAGAGCTGCACTACACGTATTCACTTTTCCTCTCTCACCTTGCCTACTTCATCAGCATTAACTAATCAAGCAGAAAGACATTTAGAAATTTATATTTTTTTAATTCTATAAAACGATTGTATATTTCGTTTATTAAAAAAAAAAAAGGCATTTTAAATCAATCAACAATCATCTGTCAAAAATTTGATAGTACTTGTTTCAAGAAAAAGACTATTCAGCAAAGAGAATAAAATTGTGAGAATAATCTGTAATAATTTTATTGTGATAAATACTAATGTTATGTAGATAAATTAATATATCGCACGTCTGTGCAAATTAGATATATATATATGCGTTTCAGTAAACCTACTATGTAAATGTATTTCATTTAACTGAAACATTAATCATTTATTATATTTATATATAATTTAAGATTTGGATAATTATTTTGCAGCAAGTCAAATAGGTTATTTCACGCACGCACACACATGTATATGTGCACATGTTATCAATTATAACACATATGTAAATTTTAATCATTTTTTGATGTTATTGAATGTCAATTGAAATAGATTAATTGTATATTATAAATCGCGCGTCTGTGCGCCTATATATGTAAACCATAGTAATAACTTGGATTGTAAATTTAAATTTTGTAAATCAATGTAACAATTTAAATTTTGAATAGGAATTATGTAAATTAATGTGAAAACTTGAATTTTGTAGTAATCTTATAAATTACAAAGTGATGACTGTATTATTGTGTACTTTTCATAATCAGAACCCTTATAAGACCTTAAATTTATCTTTATTGTTATTAATAAACATTTAATTGTTAAAATTGTATTCCATCATCTCTTGTTCACATACAGTAACAGAGCCCATGTTCTCTGAGCTAGATTTTGGACACGGATAAATGGGGATGTGTTTAGTGCTTTGGGCATCCAGAGATGATCAACCATCATCCTGGTTGGCGCAAAAGAGGATACTCTTTAAAGCCCATGTACTATTATATTTCATTTTAGTTCAGTCTTGTTAAAAATTTAAGTTTATAGTTGACCAATACAAGTGGCCTGAGCATTGATGATGATCAGCATGTTTAATATCCCAGCATTATTATTTAGATTTTTCTGATTATTGTGTATTCTAATGGATGGGCATTAAACTGGTGCATCCAAGTTATGGTTAAATAATTGCCCAAGCTGGCAAAGGCTCAATAGTTAGCCTGGTCTAAAGAAGACCCATTTTCAATCCAGCCACGAGATGGTCTGTTGATTTTATTCTGATTTATTGTAATAATTTGTTTAATCCCATCAATGATGATGATGGATGGTTATTTCTTTTGAGTACTCATACTTACTTTTATTTATAATGCTGGTTGATAATAATTATGATTTACTTGCTCTTCTGAGTTAGCTGGCTGATTGATCAATGTTCTCAGAGATCTTTTGATCTCATGCTTTTTTTAAATATATCTTATTTATATATCTTTTATAATTAATTTGATATTTCATTTTAAATGGACTGTGAGTGATGATGATTTTGCCATCACCCAGTTCACTTCCTCACTTATCACCCCAGATTCCCATCTGCCTTTTCTCACATACCCCCATCCCATTACAATATTTATATATATATATATAAAATTTAAACAGAAGTAACATTACCCCCCAAAAAGCTATGTAAACATCAAACAACTAGAAAAAAAATGAAACAATACCAATTTATACTTTAGCTTTATTAAATAGAAAAGCTAAAGGATAGATTGATATTATTCTATATTTTCATAATTGATAGATATACACTACAGTCTTCAGTTTACATTGTTGCACTAAGAAGATTAACATTGAAAAGGGTATGCAGCAGAGTGTTTTCATATTACTACAAACATTTTCAAGCTATTTCACAAGAAATATATTTCTGAATTAAATGAAAAGTTAGGTGAATAAAAATACACTCAGATTACTTAAGCCATCTAGATTTTTCAGATCATTGATTGCATTTGCAAATAATGCTTTCTGAGATTCGGGGAATATTCCCAGAATTATAGAATGAAAATGGCAAGGTAGAAACTAAGAATAAATGTTAAAATGACTAAAGTTTTCTTCAATAAATTTTTATAAAAATAAAAAAAAAGATTGATTTTCGAGAATTAGAAGGTGGTAACAACTGTCAACACTCTGGCCACATGTATATGAAACAAAACTCGGATGGATTACTTTTAATATAAATATATTAATTTTAGAAGAAAAAAAACACATGCTTATATGTCCAAAAAGAAAGTTTTTTATCAAGCTGTTTTACCATGCTTTCACGTATAGATATGCAATTTGGACATTTAAGAGAAAAGCAATACAAAGATTTCAGACCATTCTTATATAGAGAATATTACTATGTAATGGTCAGACTAATATATTTTATCTATTTACATATATCTTTATCTATTTATACGAATTATCTATTTATACAAGACAAAGTGACTCCCTACTTACAAAACGTTTTACAGCTGTGCTGCAAGAAGTATTTTGTGGATTAAAATGGGAAGCTAAAGAAGAGAAAGTAAGTGGAAATTATTTAAGTCATTTAGATTTTGCAAATGATGTAGTTGTTTTTGCAAATAATGCTTTAGAGCTGCAGGGAATGTTGCAGGAGTTATCTATCAGATGAAAGTAGAAAAGTAGGACTAAAGATAAATCTTAAAACGATTAAAGTAATGTTTAATAGATTTTTTCAAAATATGAAAATAAAGATTGATTATGATGAGTTAGAAGAAGTTAACAGCTACAACTACCTTGGTCAGATTATTAATACAGATGGAAACATAATGGATGAAATTAATCATAGAATTAAACTTGGTTGGAATGCTTTGGTAGAAATAACTTGATACTAAAAGGAAATATGCCTATGTGTTTGAAAAAACAGGTTTTTAATAAATGTGTTTTACCAGTTGTTACTTATGGATCTGAGACTTGGACACTTAATAGAAGAGCAATACAGAGACTTCAGACCACTCAAAGAAGTATGGAGAGATGCATCTTAGGAGTAACAAAAAGAGATTGAAAACACAATTAATGGGTAAGAGAACAAACAGGTGTTACTGACCTAATTGAAAAAATTAAAAGACTGAATATTGCTAGGAGATGATAATAGATGGACAATTGAAATCTTCAACTGGTTTTCAAGAAATTGTAAAAGACCCATAAAGAGATCATGTGTGAGATGGATGGATGAAATAAGAAAGTGTGCAGGGGTGATGTGGAAAAGAGAAGTAAAGATTGGAGAAGTTGGATTGAACTTGGATAGATGTTTATCCTTCAGTGGATTGATAATGGTTGTTGATGATGATGATTTATACAAATTACATGGGCATCATTCTGTTCCATAAAATAATGATGACTACTACATAGAATACCCATTTGTAATGCCAGAGTAGATTGTGGAGAACAGAAGTTCCTCCCAATGAATGAGGATTGGCTGCACTACACTTAAAAAAACTGACAGATTATACAACAGTAGTTTGATTACAAATATAAGTGTCCAAGATTTCATTAAGTTATTTTAATTTCCATTTACATTCATATTAAGATGTTTTTAGATAATAAAGTACATTCGTCCTACATCAAATCCCGACTTTAATAAACTTTAAACACAATTTTACACTTGTATCAACCCATAAACTAAAACATTTCTTTGATCATATTTTCTAGTATCAACACATACATATATTCTATATGGAATAGACATCAGTGCTATCTTTATAAACAAAATTATGAGGAATGGTATTTTAAGGATCCTAATTCAATAAACTACAACTGCTATAGAAGTGTCATTTGCTTCTACTCTGATTCAATAAAACATCTTTATTGAACAATAATCATAAGGTTGTAGTTTTAGGTTCTAACCTTACATCAGCACAACTGCAAGATATATAGAGATGGTTCACTCCGATACTGAACTCTAATTCATAAAAACTAGATAGGAATGTATTCTCCCATATAAATGTCAATACATTTAAACTTTGTAACAGTGAACAAACACCTGCATATATATAATATAAATTCATCTACATGAAATCCAATTCTCCGTAATCAAATAGAGTTAACTACGAACAAACAGTGGATATAATTACATCATTAACTACAATTATTTAAGACTTTGACAATCGTTGTATTTTATATTTTATCATTATTTATTACTCTTTTCTTTAAGTAATAATTTGTACAATGTTCATTTCAATATATTTAACAGTAATAAAAAAGTTGTTACAATATGAAAACATAATGGAATGAATTTATCATAGACTTACACTTTGATGGAGTGATTATAATAGAAATATTTTAATGTTAAAAGAAACTATGTCTACGGATTTGAAAAGAAAAAAGATTTTAATAAATGTTTTATGAGTTTTTACTTATGGATCTCCGACTTTAACCCTTAACAATAGAATGGAGTAATGGATTTCTTTTGGGGTATCAAGAAGAAATCAAAAGAGAAATATATGGGTGAGAAAACAAATAGTTATCATTTTTATCAGTGAGAGAATTAAGAAACTGAAATAAAGCTCAACTGAACATATTTCTAGAAAAAAAAAAATATTTGGTGAATAGTCCAAAACTTGAACTGGATCTGAAGATATTGTAATAGACTTAAAAAGAGACCACAGGTAAGATGAATGAATGAAAAAATAAAAGAAAGGCTATAGATGAGAGAATCTGGATTAAACATAAAATATCTTTATCCTTCGTTGGATGATAGTGGTTGACCTAGTGTATATGCATACCCCTTTATTTTTAAAATTAAGATTAAAATTAATCTAAATGTTTGCTTACTATTTTTCAAAATCTTATGTCATAATTAAGATTCAAAATTTTAACAATTGAAATTCTTGCAAGAGTGATTATTGGTATTTAAAACGTTACTGATGTATAAAGATTAGGAACCCTTTATGACATTTCTCTACGAATCATAATATGCATTATTGAATGTTATAAAGATCACAAAGAATTATGTGGCTTTAAAGACTCAGACAATGAAAATAATAGAATGAAGAAATAATTGAGTTGAGAGTATGATTGCCGTTTCGATCAATCAGCGTGACCCAACACTCATAAGTAATTAAGTACACAATTCAAAGAACAGTTTTCAATGTTGTTGTCAGTTTTTAACTCTAATAAATTTTGATGAGTACATGTTTATCTTGATAAAGTTAAGAAGAAAATTAATAATTTTGAAATTGTAAATGCTGCAGATCTAAATAAAAATAAGTATTTTTGTTTTGAAAGTACGTGAATTTTTGTAAGCATATAGAAAAACATACCATTAAAGTAAAAACAAGCAAACTGTAAGGCAAAGTTGTTTTCCAATTCTCTTCTTTGACCAGCAACAACCTGCATTATAGGTCTAATGGGCCAATCATTTCTCATAAAATAATTATTCATCTACTATTTTCTCTTCACCATGCTCAACTATAGTATCAACAATAATGACTTTCCATTGACTTGGAAGAATAAAACCCAGAAGGGTGTTGAACTATTTAATGGCTGTCAGTACTCAACATTATACCTTCACTGTTATAAAAATTATGGCATTTGATACTAGACATTCCATTGTTCCCTTCACCATTTCCTGATAGTAAATGTTTTCCTGAATACTTTTATTACTGTTATCAACAAAATCAAAATTAGAGACAGACTTCTTGCACCCGACTCTTTATATAATGATTCTTGGTCTATGTGTAACATTCCTGATACTTTTTTTTCTTTGAAGCCTCAGCGGTCTCAGAGTGCTGCTATCTTCATCATGGATGATTAACTTTGTTTCTGATTCATTACTATGTATTTTACTTATTGATTTTTGTTCATGATTAAATTTCACTTTAAATTATAGTTTTATTCATAATAAATAAAATACAAACTTATTGCTTATACATTCTCAATTACCATAATGTAAAGAAAATAAATAAATAAAGATACAAAATGGCATCATTTATAAATGGATATGTAGGTGTGGTAGTGGATATATAGGGAAATTGAGATGTACATTGGAAAATTGATCTAAAAAGCACTCACTGTTATTAAAAAGGGTTCAGAAAATAAAACCAAATTGCAAAGTAAATAATAATGTTTCAGCATCCATTTTTTTATGACCATAATAAGCATGTATTTATGGTTTTAACTTCAATTATAATAATGTAAAAATATTGCAAATTGAAAAAAATAACAACAAAAGAAAAATAAAGGAAGCTATGCTAATATACAAATACAAACAAGACTTAATCAACAGGCAGGCAGCAAATGTTAAGATCACAGAATTGTGGGAAGGTTAACCTTTCAAAATGTTAGTTGACAAAGACTACAAGGATAGTCAAAAGCACTCCTAAATGGATACAATTTTTAAAGTTATACTTTACATATATCTGAATACTGTATTTATAAATATCTATTTTAAGATTAGTATATCGCTGGTTTAGCACTAAATACATATATTGGTGATTATTTATCCTTTAGACATATATGGGTCAAGTGTATCAGTGATACAGTGATATGAGATAGTATGGAGAATTGAAGATTGTGTGAAATGTAAATATATTTTACAGGTTCATATGAATATGATTTTGATTATGAATCTGACATTTCAGCTTGATTCCACAAGCCATCAATGGGTAATGAAGAGAATATTATAAAGATGATCATAAGTGCACAATAAAAACTGTTTTATAACAATGTTAAAATGCCACCAATTAGAAAAAAAAAACAGTTCTATAATATTGAAAATATACAAAAAAAAAAAAAAAGAGACCAAATTGTATCAATAAAGCTGAAGACAATACAATCTTCTTCCTGTTTGAAAATTTTTTTAAAAAATATATATTACTCTGAATAATTTCTAATTTTTATTTTTAATTTTTCAATTTTATATACCTGTTTCTTCTATTGGTGGAACCTTAATACTGTTATAAAGCAGTGTTTAAAGTGTCTCCAACTGACTTTATAATATTCTATTCATAATCCAGTTGATGGCTTGTACAACAATAAAGCCAAACTGTCAATATATTCATAAACAAAATCATACACAGATGAACCCACAAAATATATTATTTAAATAATATATGTGGATCACCAGCATCATCAAACATTATCAATCCACTGCAGGATATCCATCTTCTCCAATCTCTAGTCTCTTTTCTCCACATTACCTCTGCACACTTTCTTATTTCATCCATTCATCTCACAGGTTTCTTTCTTGGTTTTTTACAAACTTTTGAAACCCAGTTTAAGATTTCAATTGTCCATCTATTATCATCCCTTCTAGAAATATGTTAAACCCAATTCCACTTCATTCTTTTAATTCTTTCAATGATGTCAGTAACACCTGTTTGCTCTCTAACTCATGCATTTTGTGGTCTCTTCTTGTTACTCCTAACATGCATGTCTCCATACTTCTCTAAGAAGTCTGAAGTCTCTGCATTACTCTTCTTTTAAGTGACCAAGTCTCAGATACATAAGTAAGAACTTGTAAAACACATTTATTAAAAACATTCCTTTTCAAATGCATAATCATATTTTCTTTTAATATTAATGATGCATTTTAGTAACTATTTTATTATAATATTCAACATGTTGCCTTACCACATCACTTATAAACTCCTATCAGATTTATATACAGTAGTTACAAGCATATGTTAAGTAATGTTCTAAAAACATACCAAATCAAGATTTCAATAAACTTTTGACATGTAGATTTATAATGCAAAAACTAGGTGTCTCAGTAAAAAAAGGGACCGGTTTCTTCTCCATGCTGCCTGAAGAGTTATCTCTGGATTGACACATGTATTATGCACCAACATAGTTTATCTATTCATCACAAACATTTTAATGTGCTAATGTGTCTGAATCATAAATTATGACATAAAATATGACAGTGTTCTACATAGCAACAAACTCACACTGGAGCAGTGCACTAACAATACATTTTGTTTTACCAGTGGGAAAAACTGCCACTGCACAGTGAAAAGATTTAAACTGTGTATTGCAATGAAGGCATTCGTTTTATAAATGTTTTCAATTAATTTTCAAGAGTTTGTGATGCTAGGAAGGGTAATAAAAACAATCGACGAAGGTACAAAACATACTGTCACATGCTAACACATAATATTTTGCGGTGAATGGCTAAACTAAATCTTCATATAATAAACGCATTGATTCAAAAATGGCGCTTCATGTTGCTTGAAGAGAAAAATCAGATAACTTTTCACTTGTTTATATTGTATATATGTGCTTATTAACTTTAAATATATATATATTTAAAGTAACTTTTATTTTATAAAAACAAAAATCTTAAGAGATCACAATTTATTATATATAGACAATTATTTATAAGCAATATAAATATATTGATTTTTGTTTTGTTTTTATTCCTTTCCCCCCGCAAACGCCGTGTAATTTTCAAAAGTTGTTCTAAGATATATTGTTATTATTAAGAATTGTGATAAACTCCGTTTAGCTTGAAAATTTCTTATAGTAGGTCCATAAAAAATCGTCGAATTAGTGCCGTAAAATTCCCCGGTAAAGTCGTAAAAAATAAATCTATATTATTTTCATTTTAAAAAATATGCATAATAAAATGCAAAACGAATAATATATATATAAGCGTGACTTTTTGCAAAATCGATTTTTCCTTTCGCTAATTGAATGTCAAAAGTTACTTTGAGAAAAATTTATATCTTGGCTTGAAATATGCCAATATATTTCATAAATTAAACAAGAGACTGGTTTTATACGAGTATTCAGCCATTTACAAGAGCGAAATGTTTATAATGGATTGGAAGACGAGCTGCCTCGATTTCAAGATGTTTTTGACCTTCAGATTCGATTTCAATATGCTTTTAACCTTCTTACGATATTTTTTAGAAATTAGTTTTTCAATATCTTAGAACATGATATTAAAATTGCCGTAATAATGAATAAAATTATTAAAGAAGTACAACTTATACATTTAATAATATTGAAAGATTTTCAAACACAACATAATATTAAATATACATAGAGTTTGAAGTCGCAAAGAAATTGGTTGGCTATGTCGTCAAATCAATGCCACATACGTAAATGATTTAAACCTTATCGATTTTTTGTCAAATAATTATAGACTGGATTTTTTTTTATTTTCAAAGTTTTTACCAATGTATATCTAACTCATTTTCAGAGTGATCTTTATACATGCCTTCAAGGATTTGGGATAACGCAAATATGATAAATCAATATTTTTGATACACATACATGCATATTTTTACTTGAAGGCTCGTGATGGTGGTATTGTAGTTGAAAATACTATTTCCATTATCCCAAATTAATTGTTAAATGGTTTTAGAAAATTTCGAACTTTATTTGAACTTTCCAAATACATTAAACTGTTTATGATAGCGCACAACTTAGTATGTAACACAATATTTCAAATGACATTAATCTTCTCTCTTCTTCAGGTGATGCTGCGATACAAGCAAGGGAACTGATACTGGGGATTTTAAATTTGTGAATATTGAATTTATGGCAATACTTTAATCAGCCCAGTTGGTTAGAGCATTGCCATAATTCAGTACTCACAAACCTAAAGATCCCAGATTCAATTCCATTTCTAGTAATGTTACTATTCAGGCCATCAATAAGATGAGTCGAATATAATACCACTTAAAATGTTGTGTTATATACTAATCTAAGTACTATTATTAACAGCTGAATGTATATGAAAAAGTTTTAATAATGTTGGATTTTTTCTAAAAATATTTAACAATTAATATTACATGACTGAAATAGTACAGCATATAATCACATTATATATGTATTGTATATATGAATTTTACATTTGATTGTAATGCAATATTTGCTTATTACTTAGTATCGGTATAATAAATATTATAAGAATAATTGTATACATTATCATTTTTAATCATTATTGATCCACTTCAGGATGAAGATCTATCGAAGTTTAATCCAATTCTTTCAATCCATATCATCTCTTTTCCACAATACACAGCAAACTTTCTTATTCCATTTTCCCATCTAGCATGTGATCTCTTTCTAGGTCTTTGACAAACTCTTGCAATCCATTTTAAGATTTCAAATGTTCATATACTATAATCTCTTCTAACAATATTTCCAGGTTATCTTATTTCTTTCAATGATATCAGTAACATTTGTTTATTCTCTTACCAATATAATTTGTTTTCACACCCTTCTTGTTACTCCTAATATATTTCACTCCAAACTTTAAAGAGTGGTATAATGTCTCTATACTGATCTTCTGTTATGTGTCAAAGTCTCAAATTCATAAGCAAGTATCAATAAAATAAACTTATTAAACACTTCCTTTTCAAACACATAGGTACATTTTCTTCTAATATTAAGCTATTTCTACCAAAAGCACTCCAACCAAGTTTAATTCTGTGATTAATTTTATACAATTGTCTCAATAATATAACCACTATATTTATAGTTGTTAAAATCTTCTAATTCATCATTATCAATCATTATTTTCTTCTTTTAAGAAATTCCATTCAACATTATTTTAGTCTTTTCAGGGTTTACCTTTAGTTTTATTTTCTTACTTTTATCCGATAACCCTTGTAATATATCCTGAAACTCTGAAGTACTACCTGTAAAAAAATACATTATTTTCAAGCATTAAATATGCTTTCTCTGTCATTTTTCCTAACAGAAAATACAATTTCATGTAGTCTCAACTTTTCAGTCATTATAAAAAGTCAACAAATAGGAGAGATACAAGTAACAAAAACATATACTATACCTTAACTTCTCTTGATTAGAAAGTTGAAAGACTGGTTCAGGGGAATTCCCTCAAGAGGCATCTAATGGCATAAGCATGTACTACAATATACTTACTCCCCAGAGAATGGTTCCAATTATTTTTGGGCACTGATATATATATTTTTAAACAGCTTACAGTTTCTTTGCTTTGAACCCATTATTTTATAGATTTTTGCAACAACATAATGGATATTTATTAAACATTTCATTATTATTAAAAATAATACCTAAGTCTTTTACATATTCCTTCCTTGGAATACTTTTTAAGTATTAACAAAAACATATACTATACCATAACTTCTCTTGATGTTAATTAAACATGCTTGTAGATGATTTTTTTAGAAAACAGTATGGTTCACCATTTTTCAATTAATAATATTAGTAATTATCCAGACAATTTAGCAGAAGAACAATTAATTACTCCTTATATTGAACATTCTTAAAATTATATATATATAGTTATTGCTTCTGCTCTGAATTTTATATGCTGTTTATTAGAAAATAACTATATTAATGTGTAAATGATGCTACAACATGTATACTTGGACAATTTTTTTCGTTGTAAAGATAAGTACACTGATGTAACCTTTATTTCATGAATAAAGTTGTTTTGAAGAATCATCATTATCATAATAATAATGATGATGATGATGAAAAGGCATGGTTTGCACAATTAAAGATATGTTTTTTTTTTCAATGTACTTCTTATCCTTTATTCAATACGATATCAATTTTCCCCAGTTATTTTTAATTTTAGTACTATTGTGTTCAAAGTGTTCATATTAAGCTGTTCATATTAAATGTTTATACTAATTACACAATCATCAGCAATAAAGTATTTATTAGCTAAAGTATTGCCCATATTTTGAAATATAGCTCCAGATACAGTTTTGCCATCTAAGACTCATTCTCAAATGTATATTTCATTTCTCAATATTGATTTAAAAATAATCCCACCATAATCAGTAGTAAAATATTTTGCAGTTAAAATAGTGTTATCATCACATGATCATCATTTCCTATGTATACACAAGCTGTTAATGCATAAGTAAACTCTCTGCATAATAGTGCTACCCAATGCAAGCCTTAGAAATCAATGGATGCAAGAAGGCTTGTGCATAAAATCATTATATTTTGTCTCTGGTTTCTCACTCATGAAAGCCACAACATAAAAGCTAGTCTGAGAATATTGGGTGAAAAGATATTGGTTATGGATTTTATGCACAAATCATCCATCCATTGATTAATAATGCTTGCACTATATGGCAGTACTGCATGAAAATTTTGGTATTATAAAATGTGGTTTAACCATTTAGACTCATCTCGATGTAAGAATGTGTATCCAGTTACAAACTAAGAATCTATACATAAAGGAATATTGCATAAAAAATGAACTTCTTACAAATTCTAAATCCAGATTCAACAATAATGCCATAAGGACTGGATTTTCTAGATAACTTGAAATCTCATTAACTAATTCAGGACAAATCACGATCATTGGATTCTTTGGCTTTGTAAAAGGGATTTAATAGCCAGTGACTTATGTAGACATGGACAAACCACAGACCATGAAACACATAGATAATGAATTGATTATACACTGCAGTGATAGAATCAGTAGCTTAAAAATATCATTAAGATCCTACTATTCTTTACTGATTTTAATGACATTTTGTTAATAGTTAATCTGTTTAAAAATCCACACTGCTAAATGTGTAATCATTATACATTATTTAACCTTCTTAAAACAAAAACATATTGAAGATTTTAAGTTGATAATAGCATCACCATCATCACCATTTTAACCAATATCAATCCAATTCAGAATGAGTATCTCTCAATGTTCAATCTAGTTTCATTAACTTCTATCTTTTATTTTCTACATCGTACCAGCAAACATTCTTATTTTATCCATCCATCTCACACATGGTCACTTTCTAGGTCTTTTACAATCTCTTAGGATCTGGTTTAAAATTTCAATTCACCATTTACTATCATCTCTTCCAGAAGTGTTTACACCCCAGCTCCACTTTTTAATTCTTTCAGAGTTGTCAGTAATATTTTATCACCCATATATTTAATTTTTTATCCTTTCTGTCACTACTAACATGCAACTCTCCATACATCATTAATTGGTCTGAAGTTTCTTTATCACTTATAGAAGTATCATTATTACAAACAGTGGACCTCTGTTAAATATCATGGTTGGTGTTTAAAAATATTGGTAGATCGGGTACAATTTACATCTACATTGATCATTACATTTTAAATTAAAACTTATAGTTAGTCAGATTTTTAGGAGGTTACATAATGTTAGATGTAATGATAGAGTGGAACAATAAAGATTTAACAGTTCATGGATGACATCTCAGTGATGCTGGTGGAATAGAGTTCAAGCATTTAGTTTCCCAAATAAAACACCATTTAATTACTTCCATCTAATAATAAGTTTAATACAATCATTCTATTCCGATAACTGAACTGACCGGTACAATTTGGTGCAGTAATGGCAAATTTTGGAGAACAAAACCCAAAAATGGTGGACCAGCTGTCATTTCCATTACTTGAATTTCTTATGGACTCATGAGCAATAAATCATTCTATTATTTATTGATTGAACTGAGATTTTTTAATTTGCACAGAGTGTTCCAGTGAAAATGTGACTATTTTTTCTCCAAACATACTGTAGTGTCATTTTTGAATCAGTGCATATATTACATAGCAACATACTTTAGTTATTCACTATACAAAATTTTAAGGTGCTAGTATATATGGATTATGAATGAAACATGAAATGTGTTAGTTATTCAAACTATAACCCATAATGGAATATTGTTCTAACATTCAATTTGATTCTGAATTGTGAAATCCATTACTGAAACATTTGATATGATTCAGACTGTGGAATAGAAGTGAAGCCATGAATTAAGTGATTTTCAAGATGTTGTGTTGTCAGGAGAGCATTGGATATAATGATCTATTAAGGTATAGAATATGTTGTAACCCATTCCCCAAAACAGGCTAGCACCTTAAAACATTGGGGGTGAACAGTTAGTTACCTTATCTCTCTCTCTTTCTCTCTCTCTCTCTCTCTCTCTCTCTCTCTCTCTCTATATATATATATATATATATATATATATATATATAAAGAGAGATCATCTGTAAATATATATATATATATATATATATATATATATATATATATATTTACAGATGAGGCTACAGAAAAATTGGAGACAGATTCAGTCACAAATTACATTTTTAATAGGACAGATCCTAAACTTTTAACAAATATTTCAACATTCTTCAACTTTGGTACACTTCTTATCATATTAAAAAATGTTGAAAGGTACTTCAAACCCAATGGTGGCCTTAATCAGGGGTGCTTTATTATAATATCATTGCAAAAAGCAAGCAAGGAAAACAAAACAGAGCGTTTCTAATTTTATTTTACCATACCTGTTAGGTAATCTAACATATTTTTATTTTTAATAAATGCTATTTGACAAATAATAGTATCTAGAGTGGATTGATTTTTACTTTTTTATGATAAATGCTACAAGAAAAAGTACCTGAAGCCTTTATCTATGATTGTCTGCATCCCCAGACTGGTTTCAAGCTATGGTTCTCTTCAGTGAGGAGCTAGGACATTAGATTCATCTTTACTTTTTATTTCAATTTTTTCATATAATGTCATCTGGGAAAATCATGAAAAATATTTGAAATAATAATTCTTATATTATTTTGTTATATTTATCTGTAATAAATATTTATATGTTAATTACAAAACAGAGAAATCCAGAATATTTTATTGCTCATTCTAGATGAAAACAAAAATTTATTCGCTCTGAAGAGAAACCAGACTAGGTAAACATACCACATTCAAATTACTATTGATGCTGTACAGTGAGCAACTCCAATGGTTCTAAAAATGAATGCATCTTAGTGAAGGAATTTGCTGAAAATCATCGGATATGACGTTTCTGACACTGCTGTACTGAACCGCATCTTTCAATAGAACTCAAGCATGGGTTAAAATAATTCTTTTTAAAAACTGTTTAGTCAGTTGTATTTACATAATTATTATGAAAAATATTTAATGATTATTATGGACATATTGCTAGAAGAGATGATAATAGATGGACAATTGAAATCTTAAACGGGATTCCAAGAGATTGTAAAAGACCCAGAAAGAGAACACATATGAGATGGATGGATGAAATAAGAAAGGATGCAGGGGTTATGTGGAGAAGAGAAGCTACGGATAGGAGAAGATGGATTCAACTTGGAGAGACCTTCATCTGCAGTGGATTGATAATGGTTGATGATATTATTGATATTTTCAAGCACAACTTTAATAATATAAAATATCCTTAAATTTAAAACCTTCCAAATTTAATAATTAGTTTTTATTTTTTTGAGGGGGGGGATAACGCTTATGGATCACCCGCCAATGTAAAACTCAAAGTTTATGGTCGGCAACTCAATTCTTTTATTTTTGGGCTCGAACTTTATGTGCGTTCCGCAGTAACAAACCATTATTTTTTTCTTTAATATCATGTTAAACATATTACGTTAAACATTTTTTTGAATAGAAAGATGTTTTTTTGATTTGATATTTTTTTAAAAATAACAATAAGAGCATATTTTAATAAATATTTTAATTTTCACTTGACATATATGTATATAAAACAGTAAAAAGAAATATTTTTACAACCGTCACCTCTAGAAATTTTGTTTGCTGCTTTAATTAATTCTTAAGCTTAAACTACTCAATAAAATCTAATATTTACATCATAAATAATTTCTCGATGAAAAAATCTTTTCTGTCTCTTCCTCTCCCCCCGGTTTTTTCTCCTTTATTTATGCTTTACTATTTCCACAAACACCGCTGCTATCTTAAACTAAGAATCGACATCAATTTAATTAATTAGAGACAGCTTGCCTTTCTTATTTGTATGATGATCTATCCAATGTCCTGGGCGCCTTTCTCGTGTAACGATTCTCTTGAGAGTTTTATTTGAAAAATAGCTTTATTTTTGAAGTATCAAACAGTAAATAGAAGAAAAGTAAATATTTTCGGTTTAATACAGAGAAGAAAAAAATATGTAAATATATACATAATAATAATCCGACACTTATTCTTTATATTTTATTGATTTTCCATTATTATTATTTTTTGCATAAAAAAACTACAGCGTAACTTTAAAACAATCATTATTTTTAATGCCGATTATAAAATAGCTAATTGTAATATATTTTAAAAATCCTTCGATTTAAAAGTTAAAATATGCTCTGCCGAAAGAAAAAAGCAAACACATTATAAATTCTAATGAGGTACGTTTCTTAAGGCATTTCTCCGTTTCAGTTAAAAATGTAATAATTTTATGATGGTTTCAATTTATAGAAAATAAAATTATAAAGGTACATTTAATTTAGACAAGTAGCAGTAAGTATAGTTTGGTATATAGTTGTAATTATATGCGGATTATTTTCAACATCTTATATTAATTTTTACGTCTTTAAAAAAAAAAAAAAACAATCTTTAAATTGTTCGGATGAAATCAACAATAGCCCACATGAAGAGTTAGATTGACTTTAGGTCAACATGGTTGTGACAAGAATCTCGGCCTCAGGGTGGCCTTTGAGCGTTCCATCATCAGATTTTCAATTGGATGGATGGTTGAAGAGTTGGAGTGTGGAGTGGATCGAAGCCTGTCCATTAAGGTATGAAGATTGGCTATCTTAATATATATCTGAGCACTTAATGCATATACGTGTAGAGATGATAATGTGGACCAACTGATGATTGCTGATTTAGCATGAAATACATATATTGGTGATTATTTATCTTTTCAACATATATGTGTTTAAGTGTATCAGTGTTATGAGATAGAGTGGAGAGTAGTGGGTCGTGTGAAAGTCTGTGCTCATATATCCTCTATAACACAATGTTTTGAATGGTATTTCTTTTTCAGGCATTTCCAGCCCGATTAGTGATAGTATTAGGAAGAGGATCAAACTAAGAACTTTTAGATTTATGAATATTAAATTTAAGGACTATAATATACTAATCTATTGTGAAAAATTTAATAAAAGTTAATTTTTTTCTAAACATTTACAATTAATATTAGATGGTGATAATAATCCAATACATAATTATAACTAAATTACCATCATCACAAATGTTTGGATAAACATTTTGTATATAGTGTTCGTTTGACAAATTGTGTTGATGACATTTTAGATGGAGTTACATGTTGGATTACATTCAACTTCTAATTGAACTGTTTAACATATTTCGAAAAAAAAGTCAAACTTTATTTCATACATTTAACAATTATATAACTATAAAGATAGGGGATTGAACTCAGACTTTAAGCACCCTTCAACTATACACACTATCTCATACCACTGATACACATGACAACATACATGTAGAAAAGATAAATACTAACCAATATTAGTATTTTGTGCTGAAACAGCACTCATCAGTTGGTGCAGATTATCATCTCCAACACTTACATATAATCAGTGCTCAGTTTATATTAAGACAGCAAACCCTCATACTTTAATGGACAATAAAAATTTAAAGAATAGATGAATTCATTCTATTCTTAATCCTTTGTTAAATATGTAGAATATTTATGTCTAAGAAAAAGTGGGTATAATTGTAATTATATATATATATAATTAAAAGCATGCTCATGAGCTCTAAACAAGCTTTTTTTTATTATGATAAATGCTACTACAAGAGAAGGCATTCAAATCATCTTTATCTTAGATTGTCCCCATCCCCAAACCAGTTTCGACCTATGGGTCTCTTAATGTCTAAGCCTAATAATATATGAAGTATCTGAATTAAGTTCAGGCCCATATAATTTTTTCAGTTGGAGAGCTGATTTTAAAGACATGCAGATGTCTAAAAGTTTCAGATCTTCTTCTTGACAATTAACTTTTAGATAAATGCTTAGCTTGAGTTGGTTTTTTGAATCTAGGGTCCCAACTCCTCACTGAAGAGACCCATAGGTCGAAACTGGTCTGGGGATGGGGACAATCTAAGATAAAGATGATTTGAATGCCTTCTCTTGTAGTAGCATTTATCATAATAAAAAAACAGCTTTATTTAGAGCTCATGAGCATGCTCTTAATTTTACATATTGGTAAATGCAAGCTATATATAAGTCATGTGACATCTGACTTTATTATATATATATATTGCTACGCTTTCTGATGAAATTCAGTCCACTGGCTGAAATACTAAAGCAGCTTTATAGAGAATTGTGTTTTTTTTTCTTTTATTAGTATATATATAATACAAATAAAATGTCTGTTATTTAACAAATATTGTAATAATAATAAATGTACAGAGCTTAACTATTATAAATAGTCTTATAAATTGCGTACTTTCAGTTAATTACTCAACTTTCTTCAACTGCAATTTAAAAACAATGCAAATATCAACTCCAATTTCAAGATTCCCAAAGTTTAACATTAGCGGCTTGATGACTAAACTTTTTAATTTTTCTTTTAATATGGTTTCTTTCTTCATGAAGAATCTGAACTTTTTCAAGATCAAAATTAAACTTATATTTACATATCTTTTCATAATCCAAGAAAACTAGGGCAGTCATTACATCATTGTTATTTTTATTTTTTACATGCTTATATAACAAATAATGCTTTTAAAATCATTTTTCTGTACTGCATCTCGGAATATATGATAACATGCATCCACAAATAAATTTATAAACCACATAATTTTTTTGTTTGACAGGTATTAATTATTCATTAACTTATTAATGTTATTTGGAACATAAAATGAAACACATCATTTTTAAAAAATACAATAAAAAATGGATTTCTATTCCGTTTATTTCATCTTCTCAAGGGAATTTTTAAAAAAATGTATTTAATGTTTACCTGTAGATTTGTGATGGTGATGTTCTAGTTGTATTTTTATATAGGACTATTTCCATCATCTAATATGTGTATTGAATGTCTTTAAAAAAATTTAACTTTATTTAAATATTCCAAATATATTCAACTGTTAGTAATAGCACATCAAACAGGTTAGGATATGCACAACATTTCAAGGAGTATTATTCTCTCCTCTTCTTCAGGTATTGCTGGCCTGACCAGAGACAGTAATATCATAAAATTTGAATCTGGACTCTTAGATTCTTGAGTATTGAATTTCAAGGTGAGTTCTAACCAATTGAGCTAATGTTTCATTTTGCTTATGTAGACAATGTGTTTATGGCAGCTCCAAAAGATGTAATCACCAACATTAAAAATGAATTACAACTGCAAACTAAATTGATTATAAACACCACTTGGGAAAACGAATGGCAGAAGCTAAAATATTTGGATTTGCTGGTCCATAGAGAAGGCAGAGCTCTGCATTATTGCATGATTGTTAAGCCTCTTGAGGTCAGAGGTTTTACCCACCCGAAATCCATTTCACCTACAGCACATAAATTCACAGGTTTAAATGCGTTTTTATTTAGGAATCAAAATTTGTGTAAATTTGAGGCTGATAGGAAGACTAATATTGCATGCTATATAAAAGATTTGTTAAGTGTCAGATTCAGCTACAGATTAATTACAAAGAAAATAGATCAATTTTACAGAAAATCAATAACTAACCACATAAGTAAAGATAAACCACAAATTACCCTCCCTTATATTCCCAAATTATCACAACAGATGATAAAGACTTTGGCTGGTGAATTTAAGGTTGGCTTCCGCACTCCCCCTAATACTAACAGACTTATTAATAATTCAAAGGATAGAACAGATCCATCTCAGACACCCCAAGTCATATACAGTATTTCATGCCCTCAGGCTGGATGCAGTGCCACATACTATGGGGAAACCAAGGCCACTGTTCATAATAGAGCTGCTCAACACATTTATACTTACAGAAGAGCAAAAAAGAACAATGATAACATCTCAATATTCTTCGAACATGAGAAGCAGGCTGGCCATGTGTTTGAACCTGGCAACCCCAAGATAGTATGCTCTGAAGCCAATGACTGTAAAAGAAAAATCAAGGAGGCGTATTTTGTTATCAGTGATAACAATTCCATCAATAGACGCGACACGTGTTTTTCTATCTCAAAAAAATGGACAAACTAATTTGCATTCACATTTGCATATTTTATTAGTTAGCAACATTACATAAATGATTTATAACTTATGTTGGCCATGAATATGAGGGAAAACCTCGAAAGCGCTCGGCCCATTTAATTGTTTTGGTTTTTGCAGCTTCTTCGTCAGCGGGTAAATCGCTTTTATATGCTATTTCCAAATAATGTTAATATGTTAGTGAATAATTCTAAAAGTGTCATACCTGTTAGGCAAAAAATTAATGTAATTTATTAAATTTTGTGAATGCATGTTATCATATACAGGTAATCAACATGCAGTACATAGAAAAGATTAAAGAACATCAATTGGTATATAAGAATGTAAGAAATAAAACTAATAATGATTTAATAACTGCTTCAGTTTTCTTGGGTTATAAAAAAGATATTTAAATATGTGTGTAAGTTTGACCTTGAAAATGTTCAGATTTTTCGTGAAGAGAGAAATCATATTTAAAAAAAATAATAATTAAGAAGGCAATTTTCATAAATAGAAATAACATGTATTTAATTAATTGTCGAGCTAATAACATTAACATCTGGGACACCTGGTATTTGAGTCAATGACGTTTGCTACTTTTATATTTTTAAAATAAACGACAGTTTAAGAGGGTAAGTAATTAACAAAAGTACTTCTACAAATTGTAAGACTGTGTATAATATTTATTACTGTTATAAGATTAATATAACTTAGTCTAAGTGCACTAGTCAAAAATTGTGAACTTTATTTAGATTTTAAGCGTATCTCGTATACGTTTTTGCGTATAGTTATTTTCCATATTACATTTCCTCGAGATATTGCGTACGAAAATTTTCAACATTGTATTTACTATATATATATATATATATATATAAACATTAAACATAAAATATCATCATATCAATGTCATATTGTATATTATATTGCTTTGTATTTATTTGTACACGTATGGATCTACGCACCATTATAATTTTCATTGAGACTTGTTGCTAAGGTATTTATTTTTCAATTAAGATCATTTTACTCAATACTATTACGGGAGATTTGAACTCAGATTTTCAAGCACCCTTCAACTATCAACACTACTTCATACCACTGATCCACATGACCACACACATGTAGAAAAATAAATAATCACAAAAATAAGTATTTCGTGCTAAATCAGCACTCATCAGTTGGTCCAGATTACCATCTCTCACACACACATATATATAATCAGTGCTCAGTTTATATTAAGACAGCAAATCTTCATACTTTAATGGACAGGCTTCAATGAACTCCAACTCTTCAGCCATTCAGTAAGGGATTTGGGCTTTCCATTATCAGATCTTCAATGGTATGAATGGCTGAAGAGCTGGAATAGATTAAAACCTATCCACTAACGTACGAAGCTTTGCTATCTTAATAAAAACTGAGCACTGATCATATATATATATATATATATGTGTGTGTGTGGGAGATGGTAATCTGGACCCACTGATGAATGCTGGTTTACCACAAAATACACATATATTGGTGATTATTTATCTTTTCTACATGTGTGCTGTCATGTGTATCAGTGGTATGAGATAGTGTGGATAGTTGAAGGGTGCTTGAAAGTCTGAGTTCAAACATCCTATAGTTACAATTAAGCTCCAGGTATATGAAGAATGTCTGTATTTCAAATAAATACTATTACTTACTGTATTATTATTTAAAAGGTAGTTTATAATTTACTGATAATCACTTTGAATATTTTCAAATAATAAATATTACAGTTTAAATTGCTTTGGTAAAGATGTTTTATTAGGCACGTTACGACCAGATGTAGCCACATAGTTAGTGTTAGTAGTAGTTCCTCATTGTTTGCTATTATCATGTAATTTATTTTAATCTTAATATTTAGAAGTACATCTTTAATTTTTTTTTAAAAATGTGCTTATATCATTGTGCTATATCTGCTGCAAATTTACCCACCTGCATCTAAAACTTACTATCAGCATAATGTTTACCCTCTCCATGTTACCTACTGTAAGTTAAATAAAAAATAATCTTTGCTAGATGATAGTGCTTATTGACTCCTTATTTTGGGCTATCTTATCAAACACCCTCATATTGCTATCAACTTATGGCTATTATCAGTGATGATTGGATCTTGAATGCACAAGGATCTTTATAATAGAGGTCCATAGTTATCAAAAAACAAAGGACACCATAACATATAGAAACTGAACTGTTTTCATATCTATATGATTACACAAACAAATTTGGCTTAGATTGAATACATTTATATGTTTCTTAGTTCAGATGGCAGTTTGATAATATAACTAAGAGGCAACAGACAGGTTTTAAATGAAGGGTACATTAGATTTTAAAGGTTTTGGTGCATTAGTCTAAAAGTCAACGCTTCTCACTGATGAAAACCATAAGCTTGAAAATAGTCTGCGATGTTATTTAATAAACACTATCATCTGACATCTATTATTAATTACTAAACTTATTGTAAGTGACATAGAGATGATGAAAAATTATGCTGCTATAAAAAGCAATACATAAATTAAAGTCATGTGGTGAGTCAGGTGAGACTCTATTGGTTTATTAACATTTATTGAGAGACATGTCTCAATATTTCTCTTTTATATTTCAGTTCTCCAATTTTAATCTGAGTTTGAGGTTTTAGACCCTAAGGTGATGGATTACTTTTTGTGCATAGAGATTGCTAACCCATATGATCACAATGGCATTATTAAAATTATATTGGAATTGAATCTCAACTGGTAAAAATTTGAGTCTTTGTTCAGATTATAATCAGACTTAATATTTTTTTAAATGACAGACTCATATTTAGGCAGCTACAAATATTGATTGATAATTGGGAATCAAGTTGTCATCAGCTAGATAATATGTTAATGAAATTAAATCTAGTTTATTTATGATCTATCAATGTAGGTATAGCTTGTAAAAAATATAATTATATCAAGATAGAGTCATCACCACTGGTAAAAAAGATATTCTCTTATGGTTGCTGAGCCTATGACATTAGCTTTTAATTATGAATTTTATTACTTTTAGAATTTTACATTATTATCATCATTGCTGGGCTTTGTTTAATGTGTACATGATGAAAGATATCAAACTATCAACATGCAAGAATGGATATTTTGTTGTTTGATACTTCTAGTTCACCCAAAATTTAAAGATTGTTTATAAATTTCATGTAAATATGAGAGAGATTGGTCTAAATTTCCGCACTGATAAATCCTAGGTACGAGGGAGCCATTGGTAACACCAACATTTTTGATTGGTACAAATTTACAGTGCAATGCTTGTTTATCCCATCAGAAAGTCTCAAAAGTGGGGGAAAGTAATCACTATCTTTTATGAGAGTAGTACAGAAAAGGATATAACATTGACAACATGTGCATTAGGATTCACATGTATGATACCTCTAGCTTATCTGAAAAGTAAAGTATGCCTATGACATACAGGCATAGTTAGAGAATATGGTCTGAGTTTCTACATTTGAGGACAGTTGGGATATGGTAAAGTTGAAATGAAGGATGAAATGATAAAACATGCAATCTTGTAAATATATATTTGCAAAGCAATGATAATGTACGCTACCATAAAGTATTAAAGTGAATAAAGTCAGTTTCTACCTTGTGAGAGATTGATGAGGCAAAACGTAGCCAACTGACAACATGTGCAGGAACATTTAGTTGCTCACAACATTTTAGGCATATAAAGAGTGAAGATCACTCTTGGAATGTATGAAGTGAGAGAGAATCATCAGAATTTCTTTAATGATGGATCAATGTGATATAATAGACTTGGAAAGTGAGAGATGTGCTGATAAAAACCAAAAAAGCTGTTTATATATACATATGATCAGGAAACTCAAATATTAATACCTCTATAACAACACTACACATATATTATTAATTAAGGGGAAATGATCAGTAAAAATCATTACTAAATGTAATTAGTGTGCTTATATGCAACTATAGAGAAGCTTGTTATTTCTATAAATTAAATACAGCTTATTGCTAGAACTTATGACTTTCTCATATTCATATTAATATGAAATAGAATAGTAATAAAGAGTTGATTGTCGTTATTATTCTGTTACATCTTGAGATGAATATGAGAACGCCATAAGTTCTCTAAAGAGCTAAGCTGTATTTAAGTTATAGAAATAACAAGCTTCTCTATAGTTCCTTATAAGTGCACTTATTACATTTATCACATTCCGTAAAGAAGGAGAATAAACAGTTAACATCATTAAAAATCATTAATATATCTTTGTGAAGTGGGTTGTGAGTGCAGAATGTTTGAACACTTGTATTCAAACTTTAGTAAATTGTTATCTATAGTATACAATGCTAAACAAATGATGAGGTTATGTGTAAGAATATGATCTGGGCCAATTGAATAAGTGCTGTTTAAGCATTGAATGTTCATGTTGGAGATCACTATCTTTTTTATATAACTTTAGTTAATATATATATATGAAGTTAAAGTATATCTAAAAATATGTTCACGAAATTAAATTACAATCTGTGCTATGTATATCTTACTCATTTGAAAAAAAGTGAAATGGATAATTAAAAATGCATCCAGAGTGAGTGATATTGGTCTGAATTCTGGGCTCGTGGATGAATGTAATATTATTGATCTAAGATAAAAGATGCACCGATAAGAATAAAACTTGAATATATATATAAATCGAAATCACAATATATGGGTAATAACAATCAGGTGTTACTGTCCTCATTGAAAAAATTAAAAGACTGAAATGGAGTTGGGCTAGACATATTTCTAGAAGAAATGATAATAGTTGGACAATTCAAATCTTAAACTGAATTCCAAGAGATTGTAAAACATCCAAAAATAGACCACATGTGAGATGGATGGATGAAATAAGAAAGTGTGCAGGGATGATATGGAGAAGAGAAGCTAAAGATCGGAGAATATGGATTGAACTTGGAGAGACCTTCATCCTGCAGGGGATTGATAATGGTTGATGGTGATGATGATGAGAGACTATGGTACTACAACAGCAGTACTATCTACTATATTTCTGTATGACTTGGGTTTAAATATGGGCCTATTAAGTCTAAACCTTTATTGCAACAAGCATGGAAGTTTATTTTTATTTCAAGCTTTGATGTCTCATAATCCACCATTCAAACCTGGTTAGTATGTAAATATTCTTAGCTAGCAGACAAAATAATAATGAAATACCGTTCAAACCTGCACCAACCCTCAATTAACTTATTCAGTAAATACCGTCTTCTCTTTACGTTTCTTTATAAAGACCGTTAGAGAGACTATTTAACAACTGTTTTATATATATACGCGTGCTTTATTTACTTTTAAATTATGATAACCTTTGTAATTTTCCTTTTTTATATCTGTGTCATAGTGAGCTGAAAATTATCATACAAAAATAAACTGTTATTGATTCTCTGGTCGCAAGTTTTAAGAATGTAAATAAAAATTTCGCTATTAATTTATTCATTCAATATTTTTTTTACATCTCCAACAAAATGTAAACTTTGAAAATCAATAGAGCTTAAGATAATGATGTTTTTTGATAGATCTATGTTGTTAATCAATGTTTTATGAAGTATATTTTCTAAAAAAATATATTTATTTTTAAATTTTAAAATTATTTGATTGGAATTTTATTTTAAACAAAACATAACACACAGGAACCAAAACCCTAAAATCAATAATAATGACAACTTTTATAAATATAAAGAATCTATACTACGACAAAATTTTATTAATATATTAAAATATAATTTTCGATTATATTTTTTATTTGTTTACAGTAAGTGATTTTTATAACTACTTTTTTCTAAGTTAGTACACAATAGAATTGGATTGAACATGTATATTGAATGAATAACGCAAGACTTCGTTAAAGAGAGCTTAATGGAGAACTTAAGTATGGTTATCATGGGAAGATAGGTTCCATCTATCTCATAAGGATTACTTTATATAGACATTCTAAAGAAATGCATATAGTTTTCATTAGAACAATATAAAATAGAGGCAAAACTTACCATATAGTATTGTTATCTAGTGCAAGCCAGAGTAATCAATGGATGCAAGAAGGTATAGCTTGCACTGTGTGACAATACTGTAAGGAGAACTTTGCCTCTGTTATAACAGCTTGTTTAAGCATAGGAAATAATGATCATATGATCTGTAGTGATAATTAGAACAATATTTCAGGGAATATAATAGTAGGAGAATTACAAGTAGATATGGCATTGAAATATTTTTAAAAGAAAAGCATTCTGCTCAAGAAATTAAAAGACAGTATAACAAAATTTCAAATAAGAAGGGAAATAGACTATCATGTTCTATATGTGGGCATATTTTAATATAGTCATTCAGAATTCAGTTCTAGAGCAGAGTTTGATGGAATGATTATATTTATTTATGATATGGCTGCTACATATTATAGGAGCCAATGTTTAAAATTAACCAAGAGAATGACAGCAATATGTTGTTATGGCAACTCTCATATAATACATCTTATTATCTAAGTTCTAAGGTCTTAAATAGATCATGAATCACAGCAAATGATTTAAACTGATTGAGATTAAAGCTACCTAAAAGATTGAGTAAACTTCATTGACCAGGCCAGGATAAACTCTATAGTTTCAATCTGTTTAAGTCAATTGCTGTCATTCAAGGTCAATTTAGGATTTTAGCTCCCATATACTGATAATAGGTGGATTTCCATTTATTATATGTTGCTTTGACAACAGATTGCTGTTTTTCCATTGGCTAATTTTATGCATGTAATTTACATATGATAACCAATTATGTGCTCTTACAATTTATTATAAATGTATATTAATTATTTTTTTATTTTTAAAAAATAATAAATAAATAATACACATTATGCTATACATTTAATTTAATTATTATTAGCTTTTTCACATAAAATACAGATCTTCAACAAGATTTTTAATGTTGTGCCATCTTCAATCTTCTATTTAATCTAAATCCAAGAATGTCCAAAATATACACCTCATTAATTACAGATTTTCTGGAATATATTTTAGGCCCACTTCTAAGTTTGTTTTTATATGTTTCACAAAATTCTATTCCAACACTTTCTGCTTATGTGGTTTCAAAGAAGAGCTGTTCTGAATTTATAAAATATCTTTATTTGTTTGTTTTTCAGCTTGAATACTATTCATAATGAATACCTGTCCCTTACTATTCTACTATTCATCTGTCATCTATGAGTCTTCAAATTTATGGGTCTATCATGACTCACCTTTTTTATTCTGATAAATGATTACTTACTCTAAAATAGTTAGTCACAAAGAACAAATTATGCCTTATATATTTTAGCTTTACATTTTGATTTACAAATATTAAACTTCTTGCTTTACTACTATTAACAACCACTATAGATAAATACATTAATAATTACTACTATTCTTTTATTAATCTAGAGATTATTCCCAGCCCAAATATAAACTTTAAATCTCAGCTAAAGGTTTATGTATCTTTTTATATTTGTCATCAAATTGAAAGGCTATTAAAGTCTTCAAATTGAAAAATTAATTATAACAACACATTTAAAAACCCCATGTTACATAAATAATAATTCTATTTATTTGAACAATTCTCTAAACAAACTTCAAGTATGAACCGAGAGGTCATCGCAGCTGCCTTGCAAGCAAGTAGTTGGTTGCAGACGGTTGTGGGTTCGTCTCACAGGCAATGCTATGACATATAAAAAAAAAATAACAATCATCAAATGAATATAAATGTTCCACAAAATGTTTTATTTATTGGAGTAGATTTTAATCATAAAAACATATATTTTCCATAATTATTTACATTTATAATTATTTTTTACACTATATTGACTAATACTAGACTTAAATGTAGTCACTTATTCAAAAATATTTAATTTTTAGAAAAAAAAATAATCAAGAAAAATGAATAACTCTTGAACTGCCATTTGTAAAACAATGTCATTTGCTAACCACAAGTAAAAAAAAAATATGTTTTTCATAATTAGTTACATATTTATAATTATTTATCACAATATATTGACTAATATTGTTATTAAACCACTAAACATCACATGATCACCATCTCTCATGCTTGCTCATAACTATTTATTAAAGCAGGCAAAAGTCTCCATACAGTAGTGCCACCCTGTGCCAACCAGAGTAATCAATGGATGCCAGAAGGCTTGTGCATAAAATCTCCATCTAGTGCCTACTCATCCAATATCTCCAGATTACTTTCTAGCTTACAGGAGATTTGGATCTTAAAGCACTGCACCTAGATCTTAGGATTTTATGCACAAGCCTTCTGGCATCCATTGTATACTCTAGCGTGCACTGATTGGCACTACTATATGAAAAGTTTTGTCTGTTTTAATAGACTAATATTGTTGTTATATTTAGATTTTTTATTAATAAATATTTAATTTTAGAAGAAGAAAGGGCAAGAAAAATGAATTATCAATATTTCTACTTATAAGTCTAGTGAAATCAAGGATGACTACAGGTTATAATTTCGTACATTTTTTATGGTTATGAATTTTATTTTAAATTTTTTATTAGATTTGAGACATTTAAATGTAAAATACTTCTAGTTTTAAAAGTTAAATTAAAACATGGTTATTTTAGTTATATATTTTTTGCATAAAATTGTAACTGATGAATAAGAAGAATCAAAGCTTTACTCAATCTGATAATGAAGAAAATTTTCAATTAACATAAAATTTCCATAAATTTAACTTGCAATGGCTACAGTCTAATTTAATTACATAAATGCTACAAGTAGTTTCTTGTATTACTCGTAAGAAAAAATATTTATATAAATATTGTTCCAAATTTGATATTATTATATGTATTATTTACAATGTAAACGTTACAAGCATAAGGCTAAACTACTCAATATATAATTAAAATTACCCCAAATTCAAAATTCAAACAGACCAGCATAAAAATATTAAAACACTACCAAAGGTTTCACTGCTACAAGCAGACTTTTCAAGTGTAAAGAACTACTAAAACTACACAATATATATAATATTAAACATTACCCACAAATCCATTCACTTCCCATCCACCCTTAATATTAAAAGAACTCTTAAATAAATTAATTGCTTCAGAATAATAAATTTTCAATAATAAAGATTCTTTAATTCTTCTTTTGATTTCATGAAATCAAAAGAAGAATTAAAGAATCTTTATTGTTGAAAATTTATTATTATTTAAAGAACTCTTAAATAAATTAATTGCTTCAGAATAATAAATTTTCAATGATAAAGATTCTTTAATTCTTCTTTGAAAAGAAGAATTAAAGAATCTTTATTATTGAAAATTTATTATTCTGAAGTAATTAATTTATTTAAGAATTCTTTTAATATTAAGGGTGGATGGGAAGGGAATGGATTTGTGAGTAATGTTTAATATTATATATATATTGTGTAGATTTAGTAATTCTTTACACTTGAGAAGTCTGCTTGAAGCAGTGAAACCTTTGGTAGTGTTTTAATATTATTTTTATGCAGAATTTTGGATTTGGAGTAATTTTAATTATTTACAATGTATATTAAAATATTTGCATAAAAAACTAAAAAAACAATCATAAAATTACAGAAATGAACAAATAAAATTACTTTTGGTTAATTTGATTCAATTAATTACTTTATCATAATCAGTTTTTATAATAAAATAAACTTGTGTTTTATTATTTTTGCCACTAATTACAATCAATTTTATATTTATTTTAAAAATAAAAAAAAAAAACCTTTTACAAAAAGACAAAAATGATTGTTCTTTAGACAAGAAGTTGATAAGAAACTACAATATCAAAAAAGGGTAAACATGAAATTAAAAATACAAGAGCTAAATTCAAATTAGATACATATTTAGAAAAGAACTGAGATGTACACATTTAATTTAAAAAGTAATATGAAATTAAGGTATTAAAAATTAAAAAAATATGACTGCTTAGACTACAAGTGGTATGAGATACTACTAAATCAGAAAGATAGGAATGAAATTAAAAATACACAATGTAAATTCAAACTAGATATATATTTAGAAAAACACTGAGATGTATATATTCAATTTAAAAAATAATATAAAATTAAGTTGTTTGAAAATTGGTAGCAGTTTAGAGAAAACTGAAACTAAAATGCATATTCATTAATAAAATTTCAATAAAAGTAGATATATGTTATAATCATTCTAAGAAAGCTTTCAATGTTTGGATATCAAGTGATGAAAAAGATGGCATTGTAAGTAAATAGGAAGTTTTTTCGTGGACAGACTTAATGTTGTGACATTTGTTTAAAATATGGAAATTTAAAAATTATCAGTTTATGTATTTATTTTTATTTCTAAAGTTAAATTAATTATTGGTTTTGATAAATATGAAACATTTAGATTCAGATTGTACAAAACTTTGTTTTTATAAGAAAATAAACCAAGTAAGAAATGCTAATATAAAGTAATAATATAAAGCAATCGTATAAATAGATTTTTTTTAAAATTGTAAATCCTATTTTTATTTTTAAAATTAAACTTTTAAATATCAAAAATGATTTTTATTATTTGAATGTATTCTTCATTCACACATGCAATATTATTTTAAATTTGGTTTGTTATTGTTTTATCCATTTGAGAAACACTTGTTTTGCTTAGAAGCTAAACCAAAATCCCATGTTCTGCATATAATTTTAGTTTATTATTTTTTTGTAAAGTTAATATTTAAATTTAAGCACATTTTCTGTTATAAAATTAATATTGTTGAGTGTTTGTGACCGAGTGGTCAGCACAACCGCCTTACAAGCAATTTTCCCGGGTTTGCTTCCCAGCCAATGCTTTGACACATTAAAAAAATTAATATTTGAATGAATAAATTGAAATATGAAGATAATTTTATTAAAATAGTTTATTCGTTGAAGATAAACAAGCATGAAAGATTACTAATTTGGCTATATTAATGCCATTTACAATTTTATAACCAGAAGATTAAGACAATATGTCAGAAATTTGATATTCTAACTGGAAGCAAATATTCTGAACCAAAGAAAGGGGCAACAATTATTTTTTGCATTAACATACTTATATAGAACTGGTTCATGAAAAGTAATTGCTACTAAAATAAATTATCAGTTGTGATTAGTTGTAGAAAATGGTTTACATATAAAAACACCTCCATCATATAAATAAATGATAACCCAAAGAATAAAATTCTAAATATATGGGAATAAATAGTATAGGTTACACTGCTATTTATTAAATACTATTTAACTCCATATTTTTGGAATTAAAATGACTGTTAATGCATCATCTTTAAAATAATGGAAACAAAGAAGTAGTTATGGGCTCTATGAAAATAAAAAAAACCCTGTTAATTATTAAATTATATTTATTTAAAATTTTTTATTTTATTAAATGTTTTTTTTCTATACATATCTAAATTTCAGGTTATGTTAAATACTTTCACACATTTATAATGTTGTAAATAATAAAAATTAAGGAATTGTAGCCATATAAATCACCAGATGAAATTATACTTTTGATGTTGCTAGGAATCTATCAATTACACTAATTTCCAATCATAAGACTAAACAAGTTTTTTTAGTAACCTAATATAGCTCTTTTATTATGACTTTAAACAGAAAAAAGGGGATCCCCTTTATTTATAACTCAAATTGTTATAAGTATTTAAACACAGATAAGTAGTTTAATAAGTATGAGAATTCAGAGTCCACTCTTTTTTGATATCCATAAATTAAATATTTTTGTGGATCTATTATGATGTAAATAATAGACATTAAGAGATTTTATCCATGTAAATAATTAGAGATAACAAGATCATTGAGGTTTCTAGGAAACAATTATTGACAGATATAAGACTAAATAAATTTTCTTTAGCAATCTATTATAGCTTTTTTATTCTAAGTTTAAATAAAAGAAAGAGGAATATTTTACTCCTAATCCTAGTTTTGTAAAAATTTTAAATGCAGACATCTATTTTTATAGGTATAAAATTTTAAAAGCCTGCATTTTCTTTTGACATGCTTTAATTTATATATCATCTTTCCTAAAGAATTGTATGTGTTAAATGTGTTACAAATTTATAATATAAGGAGTGGAAATTAAGAATATATGTCAATATAAACAACCACAGATGGGGCTTCTTTTTCTATTTCTAGGAAACTAATAATTATTAATTAAAAATTCTAAAGCCAAACAAGTTATAACTTTCTAGGGAAGATGAATTATTAATTACTGAACTCAAAAAAGTTGAAGATATCTGAATCCTTATTTTATAAAGATAGCTATATGAATCTAAAATCCATATAACAACTTGGTTAAGATTAAAAGATTTTTTTAACTCAGAAGAGCTGCAATAAGTTACTTAAGAAAACTTGTTTAGCCTTAGGATTGTCAATTAATAGTTGATAGTTTCGTAGCAACATCAAGGTTAAATTATATATGTTTACATAAATGTTTATATATGTTTACATTTGAATGCATTACAATTAGTGTTTAGTAAATTATGTACTTTATTACATTTTCTAATTAGTGAAAAAGTTTAAGGAAAATCACATTTAAGAAAAGGGGTCACAAATAAAATTAGGCTGTGCACAACTGGTCTAGAATATTGTAAATGTTATTAAAAATATATAAATAAGTATATGAGAAAGTCATGTGATATTGTTTGTATAACCAAATAACAAATACTATTTCATAGAGTTTATAGAAAACTACATTATCAATGTTGGGGTAAATGTTTTTAGTTATTAGTAGATTTATTAGCTTCTAATATCATCAGGGTTACTTTTAAATCAAATACTTATGATCAAATGTGTCTAGGTAATGTCAATGATGTGTTTTGCTGATGCTTTTAATTTTGGCCCAAAGATTTTTATAGCCTCTGAAAGTTGATGAATTTTTGAATCTGTTTTATAATAATCAAGTATTTGGAATTTGATGGGTCATGTGATATCCATGCACAAGAACAATTGAGTTTTGAGTGATCTTTTAATTCTCAAGAATGTTTCACAATCTGTTTAAAAGTGGACTGCAATTTAGAGTTAATGAAAATTCTGCAATGTTTTCTATGTTTGGCCTTTTGATCAGATTATTTAAGACTCATTTTCCAAGATCTCTTCTTTTCCACTTTTCTTGCATCATTAAATAATTGGGTTAATATATCATCAGTTTCCACAATATTTCCAGAAACAAACTCTATTATAATATTGCAGTTCTGCCACCTATTGTGAACTTGAGTAATCTATACATACTAATTCTTATTAAATCTCTATCCAGTCATTGTCCTATTTTTACTGCCACAGTTGTCACTGATGAAAAATGAATGACAGGTTACACTGTCTGACTACCCTTTCTATATATAGTCTATTAAACTACAGAAAATATAAATATATAACTCTTTTTGTACAACAAACATTAAAGTAACACATATAAAAATTTATTATATAATTAGATTTAACAGTGACAGTTATATACATATATAGTTATAAATTATTAATTAGTTGCAACATATGTCCTCAAGTTTATTAAAAAAACAATATCCTGTGCAACTCATGAGTTCCTATGTGTGCATTTGGATATTCCTATTTCCTGGGTTTATTGGCTCTATCATACAGGGATCTTTTTACTTGGTCATCAGTCCATGACACTATAAGTATATTTTACAGAGGTGACAGTCCAGTTCATCTTCTAAGATTAAAACCTTCCTTTTTACTTTCTCTCCACTGTTTATTTTTCCACTCCTGTAAAACAATACTTTTTTTATTTATCACAATTAGCTTATTTTAAGAGCTTAACTTTTTTTTAATTAAGTTTTAAAAGGAACTTTATTTAAGAAAATATATATCTACAAATATTTTAGTTTAAAGGAATATATATATATATATTTCAGTTTAAAAGAAAAAAAATACACAATTAATCAAAGATTACTACAATAAATATTTTCAATAGGATTCAGTGAATTATACTATTAAACTATTAAGCATCATATGATCACTATCTCTTATTGATTACTCTGGTTGGCACAGGGTGGCACTACTGTATGGAGAGTTTCGCTTTGAATTATACTATTATTAAAAACATTTACAATAAAATAGGAAACAAAAAATATATCTCACTAGAGGTTAGAACACTGATGGATAAGAGACCAAGTGGCTGTGAAAATGTCTGATGGGATAATTTTTTAATCTCTTTGTTTTATTATCTATAATTTGTTTTTAAAAATATTAAAATTTCTTGCATTACTATTGTAAGGATAAGTATACATTATGCACCATAATGAATATGTTGTACTTCTTATTTCTATAATAAATTGTTTTTCTCTTCACCAATAAAAATTGTAATTATAAATATGCGATTTTTTCGCATGCGTTAGTGAAGCTGTAATTATACTATAATATTTAATATGCCTGCTTAGCGCTTCCAAAATTTAGTATTTAAATCTCATACTAATAGCTTTACGAATGAAAACTGTTGCAATTTATTGTACACATATGCAAATGAGCTTGAATTTTTAATTAGTTAGTCCATTTTTTGGAGAGAGCAAAGCATACACAGAGAAGAGTGATGCCAAAAGAAAAGTCAAAGAAGCTTTTTACATAGCAAATGATCTCAGTGCCATTGGTAGAAGAGAGGTATGCTTTGCTCCTTCCAAACAATGGACTAACTAATTAAAAATTCAAGCTCATTTGCATATGTGTACAATAAATCACAACAGTCTTCATTCTAAAGCTATGAGTATGAGATTTAAATACTAAATCTCAAAAGCACTAAGCAGGCATATTAAACATTGTAGTATAATTACAGCTTCAATAACGCATGCGAAAAAAAAAATGCATATTTATAATTACTTCTTATTTGGAAAAGTCTCTATAATTGAACTCATAGTGGCATTCTTTTTCTGATAAATTTTTGTAGTGTAAGATTGAGTGTATTATAGGCTACTACTAGAAGAATACATGTTTTTGTTTCTCTTCAGATCTGTGATACAACCCATATATAATGTCAATGTTAAGTATGTTTCTCTTATATCTCATGAAATATAATCTTGGCAATGACCACATGTTCATTTTCAGTAGAATATCAAAAAAAATTGGGCTCAAGTGTCCAATATTGAAATCTATGTATTAACTGCTTATTATTAATGCCTAGCATTGGCAAGTCTAATTTATAATTTGTATGTAGAAGTACATATGTATTCCAGCAGCCATTTGTCTTGTGGGAAAATTATGTTAGGGTTAGATATTGATTTAATAGGTTCCGAGACTTTATGCAGATATTTTTTGTATGGAGGAGGTTTGTCTGTAGATGTTATTTTAAGAGTGAGTTCTAAAATGTGGGTATATTCTTGTCATGGTTGCAATTCTTAATTCTTTCCTTAACTTTTAATTTATATTTCAGTGTCTTCTCTTACAGATTAATTACATTTTACTTAATTAAAAAGAACTTATTTACGAGATAGTTTTATAATTTGCAAATAACAACATGTATGTTGAGCATATATATGTTGATTCAAAAATATATAAGGACAACATTCCCTTTTGATATCATTTCAAGAACTGATTAAATATTACATATTTTTCTATGATATTGCAGTTATTTTGTATAAAACTGATAAAAAAAATAACAGCAATATCACATAAAAAATATTTACCAAGGTAATTACAACTCATTTACAGAAAACATTGGACTTCCACCAACCAAGAGAACAAGCTGGATTTAAAAGTGGTTTTAGTACAGTAGTAGATCATATCCAGGTATTGAGAGAAGTTATAGAAAGAACAAATAAATATGAGTTGCCATTATACTTTGGATTTGTGGATTATGAAAAGGCATTTGATTCTGTAAACATTTATTCAGTGATTAAAGCATTGGATCATCAAGGTATAGATCCAGGATATTGTCATATTTTAAAGAATATTTATAAAAATGCAACAGCAACAATTACATTATATTATGATACTAGGAAAGTCAACATTGAGAAAGGTGTAAGATGGGGTGACGCCATATCTCCAAAAAAAGTAAATGGAGTTTATTTAAGACATTTAGATTTTGCAGCTGATGTAGTTGTATTTGCAAATAATGCTTTAAAGCTGCAGGAAATGTTGCTGGAGTTATCAGATGAAAGTAGGAAAGTAGAACTAAAGATAAATGTTAAAAAGACTGAAGTTCAATGGATTTTCTAAAAATATGAAAATAAAGATTTATTATGATGAGTTAAAAGAAGTTAACAGCTAGAAATACCTTGGTCAGATTATTAATACAGATGGAAACATAATGGATAAAACTAATCATAGAAATAAACTTGGTTGGAGTGCTTTTGGTAGAAATAACATGATACTAAAAGAAAATATGCCTATGGGTTTGAAAAGGAAGCTTTTTAATAAATGTGTTTTACCAGTTCTTACTTATGGATCTGAGACTTGGACACTTAATAGAAAAGAAATACAGAGACTTTAGACCACTCAAAAATGTATTGAAAGATGCATGTTAGGAGTAACAAGACAAGATCAAAAACACAGTATATAGGTAAGAGAACAAACAGGTGTTATTGACCTCACTGAAAAAATTAAAAGACTGAAGTGGAGTTGGGCTGGACATATTGCTAGAAGAAATGGTAATAGATGGACAATTCAAATCTTAAATTAGATTCCAAGAAATTGTAAAATCCCCAGAAAGAGACCACATGTGAGATGGATGGATGAAATAAAAAAGTGTGCAGGGATGATGTGGAGAAGAGAAGTTAAAGATCGGAGAAGATGGATTGAACTTGGAGAGACCTTCATCCTGCAATGGATTGATAATGGTTGTTGATGATGATGATTGCAGTTATTTTGTCCACTCTCTACATATTTCACTTCGTTCTGCTGTTTACAACTCAGAAAATAAATTACTTTTTTTTTTCATAAAGATCTTTCTTATTTTTATTTAGTAAAACGTATATTATGATTTAATATATAAAAAAAAATGTGGGCAAATAAAAGTTGAAATTAAAAACCTATTTTCTAACCCTTATTGTTTTTAATATGTAAATTCAAAATATCTTTAATCCATATTTTGCTCATACTTAAATATTAATTAAATATGTGGGAGAATAGTTAATTCTATGGATAGTAGTGCTTAATAAACACATTGTATATTTTCGGATAGTATCTCTTTAAACGTCTTTTTTATTTCTTTTTCTAATTTAAAATCTCGACAAAATTTTGTTTATTATTATATTTGTTTTGTTTTTATAAGATGCTATATTTTCCCAATTTTTTTTTCGACCGTAATTGTTTGTGATGCGACCATCTGTGACGGAGTCCTAGTTTATTTTCACCAAACAGCTGTTACCAACAACCGGCATTTTAATAATTCCGCAGTATTTGACAAATAATCCGAGCAATTTTTTTTTTTTTTCGGCGAATCAACATAGCAGAACTTGTTAAAGAGATCTTGCACACACACAAAAAAAAAGTTTCATATTTTATGTAATAATGTGTTATTATGTGCAAAAATAGTTTTAAAATTAACTTTTTCAATTTTATTTTTTAAACTACGACAAATCATCTCACGTCACGTGATTAACTTCATTTTAAATCGTTAAAAAAAAAAAAGTAGGGCTTTCGTTTTAAATAAGTTTTTGTTGATTGATTTAAATCAAAAAAACAAAAACAAATGCAAGTTCCAATATCAATGATTTGTGCTGTAAAAACATTTGTCAAAATTGGGATTTTTTTAAATTTATAATTTGACAGATGAAATAAATGGAAGCATGTTTATTTTTCCAATTCTTCCATAATGAAAATGTTTCTCGATTTTTATTACTCCTGTTATTCATCCGGATATTGATATTGAATTTGCTGTGACAGCCTTCCACATCTCAGCCTTTCGATTTCCATTTTAACTTTAATAAATTAAGTACTACAATATTTAAGCGGATTGAAGAATGGGACAAACGTTTTCCGGTTCTGTGATTTATAGAATAATTAAAATATTAAACATGAAATCTCACTGGGGAGGTCAATAAATGTCTGTAAAATTTTTTTTTTCCAGTAGTAATTAATAAAAGAATTAAGTTAATTTGCTGCTGTTTGTTGTGTGAAGCATATATATATATAAGAGCCTTTTCCCTTCTTTGTTTGCATTACATTTGATTCTAAGTCCTTCCATAGATATCTGAAGCTATATTGATACTCATTTAACATATTAAATAAATTTGTGACAGAATTTAACATTAAAAAAAAACACTTTGAAATATCATCAAAAATAAGTAACAGAAAATACAGTAATTGTAATTATAATAAAGAAAATAAATAGCTTTATTGCATAGGAGTTCATAAAAAGTTCTAGTGCCCAAAATGAGAGAATGAGGCTCAATCCAAGGACCTTAAAATCCAAAGTCCTACTACTCACCACACAGCGTATTATAAATATAAAAAGTTCTACAATAATAAATTAAGAGAGATAAACAGCAATCTAAGAGTGGAAAATAAAATGTGTAATGGCAAGATGATTCATATCAAAACATTAGTGCATATACACTTGCAAAATGATAAACTTTATAAATAAGAATTTATCAATTTATAATATTTCTTTTGTGGATTATCTAAAATCATGGATAGTTAACCCATAATTACAAGGCAATATGTGAATCAAACTCCACTGTTGCGAATATAAACAGATTCCATTTGTCTGTTCTACCAATCACCAAATTTCTTTTGTGGATTATCTAAAATCATGGATAATGAATCAATAATTATAAGATCATATTATGTGAAACAATCTGCTTTGTTGCCTCTATAACAGATTCCAATTGTCTGTTCTCCCAATCACTAAATTTTTACTGATGACATTTTTGTTTATGATTTAAATTTTATATTAAGTACAATCATCATCAGATTGAGATAAAATGGACTTGCTTATCATTTTAGAGATTTTTTTAAAAACATTTTTGAAGTTTCTTCTTTCAGGAATTTCAATATTATTATCACTACTATCAATTTGTATATTTTGTTGTTTAAATAAAAAACAATTCTCCCATTAATTCACTTAAAGGTTTTTGTATCAAGTTAATGCTGTTGGCTTCAGCTTTCCTTCTCTCTCTTACAGTTCCCTGTAGTACTATTTTATCATTTTTGCATTCATTTTGATGGTTGAATCTGGAGTTAATGTATGTTGATTTATTACTTTCAAAAAAAAAATCTGAAAAGGTCAGGAGTCTACAGTCCAAAAAAATTACAATAGATCTGAACTCCACCTATAAAGTTACTGATTGGCAAAGAACAGTTGTGAGAAAAATTGTATACTGGTTTTCTTATATTGTTAGCAATCGATAAAAAAAATGTTCTTTTAATGAAGTTAATTTAAATATTTATTATTTTTACAATATATATATGTACAATAATTATTTAAAAATATAGATCTTGTACTTTGATTTTAGTTGTATGTGTTTTGTTTTAAAAATATATGTTAAAGAAATTTGCCTTGATGGTAGAAAAGAAAACAATGGTTTGCAACAGTTTGCTAATCAAAGTAATAAGAAATTTTAGGAACATTTTATGATGACTAATATTAATTTTGTTAGCAATTTACAAAAGAGCTTCAATCAACAAAGATTTCATTAATGTATATTTGTGATAATTATCCAATAAAAAATATTTTCTTTATGTATTTCACTTTATAATTTTGTTTTTCAATATTTGAAAAGTGTAAATATGATGTCTATGGTGTTTTTTATTTTTAAATTTATATTTCTAACAAATCAATCCCAGTTTAATGAATTTCATCTAAGAAATAGAAAAAAAAAATGATTTTCTTGAGACTGTTATCTTTAATGATTGTAAAGTGTTTGATATCCTGCAGTTATAGTGATCTTATATAAACTAAACATTGTAATTGTCAGCATTTCCAACTCCTCAATCCATTCCAGGGTGGTGATCTGTCCATGTTCTCCATAATCACATTAACAAACTTTTTCATTCACCCATCTCATATGTGGCATCTTTCTAGGTCTTTTAAAATCTTTTGAAATCTAGCTTAAGACAAATTGTCCATCAATTATCATCTCTTCTGGCTACAGGCCCAGCTCAGCTTTATTTTGACTGTTAATTCTTTTAATAATATCAAATATCTGTTTGTATTCTCACTTGAGTATTTTTCTTTTGATATTTCCTGTTACCCATAATACATGTTTTTTCTCACTTTGTTGACTAATCAAGGTTGTATTACTCTTCTATAAAAACATCCTACTTTCAAATATGAATAAACTTGTAAAGCACATCACTTGTCAAACATATAGCCCTATTTTCTTTTAATATTGTTATTTTTACAAACAAATACTCAATTCAAGTTTAATTCTAGAATTAATTTCACCAATGATGTTTCCATCTGCATTAGCAATCTGTTCAAGGTATTTGTAGTTGTTAACTTCATTTATTTCACGCTTATCTATCTTTATTTTTTCATCTGAAAATTCGTGTGTGTGTGTGATTTGTTGTTGATATTGTTTTCATAAAAGTAACTTTTGAGCGGGTGATTACATTTTATAAAGTTAATATGAAATTTCTGCAGAGTAATTGATGTTTCTAAGAACGTTTTTATTACTTTACTGCTCTGTGCAGAACAAGTAGTTTTTAATTTGCTGAACTATAAAAGTGTGCATTTTTATGAGTTTTCAAACAATAATCGTTTGTTACTTTACCGAATCAAGGCAATTACATGCAAATTATTAGCATTAAATCTACACAGAGATTTTATGATTAATGTCAAACATGTTTTGTGGTATTTTTTCTTTTATTTTGAATCTTTAAAATCTTTTAAGAATTTAAAAAAAAAAAACATCGCCGCAAAAACGCTTAGATAAAAAAAAGATTTCAATATATATACTTTTGTCTATTATAACAATAAATTATTCTTGCTATTTTTTCTCTTTTAGGTAGAAAATATTGAAATGATTTTTACCACAGGTGGATAAATTTACCATAAAGACAAAAAACACAACAAGCACAATACATAAAAACATGCAATTAGCTGGGAACTTAGTTAATTTTGAATAATAAAAAGAAATTTATAAATTCTGCTTTTGATGTTTTTGCCTCTAACGTGGAGCACACATACATATGCGTATATTTTCTAGCTTTTTGATATTTATTAATGCATCTCTCGAATCAAATTCACCAATATCGCAAACATCTATTAGCACAAAAGTCAGCCCGGCCTCTTTCACACCTATATGTATACACTTTTTACTGTGAAAATATATTTATCTTTCATTATTGCAATTAATGAAGATACAAGGAGCAAGACTAGACTAACTCAATTAAGGAAGGTAACGTGTTATGGCAAACTATCAGCAAATTTGTTTGTAACAACAATTGGCCTAAACCATGAGAAAAATCTTGTAAGAAAAAACTGTGTCCTGTTTCACTCGCGCAGTTTCCATTTCCATATTATCTTATTTTACATTAATTATAGCCACTCTCAACTTAATAGTTATTTAATGTATTTTAATTTTGCATAAAGTTTAGCAAAGAAAAGAGAGCTAAATATATTCACATCTTTTTATAGCACTATTACAAGAAGTATTTTGTAAATTAACATGCGAAATTAAAAAAATATAAATACATGCAAAATATTTAAATCAACTCATTTTTGCAGATAATGTGATTTTTTTTGTTGCAAATAATGCTTCAAAGTTTCAGTTAATGTTGCAAGAATTATTAGATGAGAATACTGCTTAAGATACTTACTAAATAAGATTAACATCTGAAAAAGAAGATACATCTACATGATTATAATTTTTCTTCTCATATTGCCCAATCGTTTCAATTTGATTATTATAGACAATTATTAATATATAAAATAGTGTTCCATAAATTTTTATTAAAAGGAATGAATATTGTTCAACGAATTTTTTAGGAAGAAGTAAAAATTGAAAATCATGAATTAGAAAAAGATAACTAAATGCAAACATCATGGCCAAATTACTAACAAATATTAAAAGTTAATCATAGAATTAAATGTAGGTTAAGTGTTTTTGGCAAAAGAAATATGATATTAAAAGGAAACATGAGTTTGGAAAGTAAACTGGACATTTAGTATTAACAGAAGAATAGTACAAAGTCTTCAAACTCTGAATGAAGTATGGAAAGATATATATATATTAGGAATATCAAGAAGAAATGAAAGACAACAAGTTTCAGTGAGAGAACAAACAAGAGTCATTGCAAAAATTTAAGAGATTCAACTGGAGCTAGTTTGAACATATTTCTAGATGAGATGACAACAGATGAACAGTAAACTTGATGCGAAGATATTGTAAAAGATATAAAAATTGACCAAATGATCAATGGCTGAAATAAAAAAAGGTTGTTTATGGAATGTGGAGAAGAGGGACTATTAATCAGATAAATTGGACTAAACGTGGAGGGATCTGCATTCCACAGCGAAGTGATATTGTTTGAATATGATGACAAAAAAAAGTTATATAATGTTTCACCATAATAATATGGATATGATTTGGATATTCAAACAAGTTTAATATTTGTTTTAGGTAGCTTTATATATACATCACCTTAAATTCAATATTCATGAATCTAAAGATTTGGGTTCAATTTCCATGCTAGTACTGACACTGTTCTTGATAACAACACCTGAAGTAGAAATGAGAAAATGCTATCACTCAAGATGTTGTGTTATATACTAATTTATGTGTAATTAAATTCCAACCAGTAACCACCTAAACATTCACAGTAAAATATAGTAATCAATATTTCTCACTGTTGTCAAGGCAACCTTCACACCTTTTAACAGTAAGAATGGAAATCCATTCTTACTAATGGTCCATTGAATATATATGGACACTTAAAGCATGCAACTTGACTACAGCGTATGAAATATTGATACAATGAAGTTTAAATAAACCTCTGTGTTATTACTAACAGTTGAATGTATTTGAAAAGATTAAATCATTTGACTTTTCTAAAGATATTTTACAATTAACATTAGATGCCGTAAAATAGATCAATTTATAATTACTTCTAAAATATGATCATCAGGAAAACGTTACATCTATACATAATTTATATAGCTATAATCTTATCATTGAACAGAAAATGGATTTTTAGTGGTATATATAAGAGAATAAATAAGAAAAAAATCAATCAATCACCAAGAAACTAATGATGAATTTTCTAGAACTTTTAAAGAATCTGGAAATTGAATTTTCTCTGTAATGAGCTTCTTAGGTATATAGTTGCATATAAAATAGTATTTTAACAACTATTCTAAGCAAAATACTTCTTCAAATGCTTTTCATATATCCATCAGATGACGAAAGGTAAGAGTTATATTTTGTTTTATTATCCAGTTAAGAATAGCTGGATACCAATTTTCTGACTAGTAATGAACAGTTATATGTTAGATTAGTTAGCGTTGCCAATGACTATCTAAATAAACTACTAAGACTGACTGAAATTTTTCATATTTTGCTTGGACCAGATGATATCAAATAATTTCAATATGAAAAGCAGATATAAAATCTATTACTCATATACTCTGTCATTGATATCTATCTATCTATCTATCTATCTATCTATCTATCTATCTATCTATCTATCTATCTATCTATCTATCTATCTATCTATCTATCTATCTATCTATCTATCTATCTATCTATCTATCTATCTATCTATCTATCTATCTATCTGTCTGTCTGTCTGTCTGTCTGTCTGTCTGTCTGTATGTCTATCTATCTATCAACAACCAACCCACCCACCCACCCATCCACCCACCCACCCACCCCCCCCCCCCCCCCCCCCCCCCCCCAATCAACCCACCTACCTCTCTCTCTCTCTCTCTCTCTCTCTCTCTCTCTCTCTCTCTCTCTCTCTCTCTCTCTCTCTCCCTCCTTCTGTCTGTCTTTCTTTTTTTCTTTTTTTATATCCAACCATCCATCCAAACAATCCATCCCCCCCTCTCCCCACCCTCCCCCCCACCCCCCCCCCCCCCCCCCCCCCCCCCCCACCTATCTACCCACCTATCTATCTATCTATCTATCTATCTATCTATCTATCTATCTGTCTGTCTGTCTGTCTGTATGTCTATCTATCTATCTATCTATCTATCTATCAATCAATCCATCCATCCATCTATCCATCTAGCCATCTGGCCATCCATCCGTCCGTCCATCCACCCATCTATCTATCCATCTATCTATCTATCTATCTATCTATCTATCTATCTATCTATCTATCTATCTATCTATCTATCTATCTATCTATCTATCTATCTATCTATCTATCTGTCCATCTGTCTATCTACCTATCTATAAAGCCATTATAATAGAGATTATATTTTAATATTTATTTTAAAGATGAAATTATTTAAAGGTTATAAATTATGTTTTATCAATTAATATTAAACTGTTACAAAGAAGTCTGTAGTTCAGTTGCCATTAATATTCATTCTTAGGCATTGATACCAAGCTGAGTGTTAGAAGTCTATTTAAGTTGAAACTGAGTTGCTGTTTTTATACACTCTCAACTGGTCTCCTGAGAAACTGATAATGTGATATTTGATTGATAAAAACATATCCTACAATAGATTAGTTGAATTTTTACCACTGTTGTTGTATATAGGACTATTAAATTTCTATTGAGGATATAAGTAAATATTAAATTTCTATTGAGGATATAAGTAAATAATGATATCATATTATGTTCTTCATCATTATCATTTGTCAACAGTCATCAATCCACTACATGGATGAAGGTCTCTCCATGTTTAATTCATCTTCTTGGATCTATAGCCTCTCTTTTTGACATCACCCCTGCAAACATTCTTATTTTATTCAATCATCTCACATATGGTCTTGTTCTGGGTCTTTTACAATCTCTTGGAATCCAGTTTAAGGCTTTAATTGACCATTTATTATCATTGCTTCTAGCAATAAGTCAAACACAACTCCACTTTAGACTTTTAATTCTTTCAACAATGTCAGTAACATCGGTTTGTTCTCTTCCCCCTGTATTGTGTTTTTGATCTCTTTCTGTTACTCCGAATATGCATCTCTCAATACTTCTCTGAGTAATTTGAAGCCTCTGTATTGCCCTTCTATTAGGTAGTCAAGTATCAGATCCATAAGTAAAAACTGGTAAAACATATTTATTAAAAACTTTTCTTTTCAAACATATAGGTATATTTTCTTTTAATATTTAGTTATTTCTACCAAAAGCACTCTAATCAAGTTTAATTCTATGATTAATTTCATACTTTTGTTTCCATCTGCAGTAATAATCTGACCAAGGTATTTGTAGTTGTTAACTTCTTCTAACCCATCATAATCAATCTTTATTTTCATCTTTTGAGAAAATCTTTTGAATAGTACTTTAGTCTTTTAAATGTTATCTTTAGTCCTACCTTCTTACTTTCATTTGATAACTCTTGCAACATTCCTCAAGATAGGAAGTATTATTTGGAAAAACAACTATATTATCTGCAAAATCTAAATTACTTAAATAATCTCCATTTATGTATACTTCTTTAGCTTCCCATTTTAATCCACAAAATACTTCTTGCAGCACTGCTGTAAAGTTTTGGAGATATGGACTCACTCTCTCATATACCCAACCCAATGTTATTCTTCCTAGTAGCATTATGTAATATAATTGTCACTGTTGCATTTTTATAAATATTCATCAGAATCTGACAATATCCTGGGTCTATATTTTGATGTTCCAATGCTTTAATTACTTAAGAAATGCTTACAGAATCAAAGGTCTTTTCATAATCTACAAATCCAAGGCATAATGGCAACTCATGTTTTTTGGTCATTTCTATAACTTCTTTCAATAACTTGGATATGATCTACTGTTACTAAAACCACTTTTAAATCTAGTTTGTTCTTTTGGTTGGTTGAAATACAAAATTCTCTGTAGATGAGTTATAATTATCTTGGTAATTTTTTTTTATAAAACTGATAGACTGATAAGTCTAATTTTTAGTATCATTTTTATCAACTTTCTTAAAAATTAATATTAATACTGCATTTCTCCAATCATCTGGTACATCTTTATCATTTAGACATTTGGTATATAACTGCCAAAAAACTTTCTATTTCTTCACCTTTTTTTAATATATCAATTATAATTCCGTCATTATCTAGAGCTTTTCTCTTCTTCAAATATTTAATTGCATATCTCACTTCATCATTTAAAATCCTGGGAAATTCAGAAGATATAATAGTTGTAGCACATACTTGTTCTTTATTACTATATAATTCTTGATAATACTCTTCTACCCATTTCATGATGTCATCTCTCTTTTTAGCAATATTTTTATCTTTTTTTGTTGTAGATATAAATTTCCTACCAATACCAAAATGTTTTTTTTTTGTATTCATAAGACTTTTATTCTTTTCTATTGCTTTCCTTGCTATTTCACAATTATACTTACTTATATTATTATCAATTCTTTTTTGCACCATTTTACAAAATTCGAGATATTCAATCCTTTTTAATGCATCATTTTTATATATCTTCAAATTCCTTCTTTTCTTCATAAATTTTGTAGCCTCAGTAAAAATTTTATTGGTAAATTGCTGCTTTTTTCTACCAACTATCTTTGTTGCAGTTTTTAAAAGTGTATCACTTATTTACCTATTAGTTTCATTCAAATCTGAATCATGTTCAAAATCTGCTAATATTTGAAAACGATTTGTAAGTTCTAATTTAAATTCCTTAAAACATTTCTGAAAATTAGGAATATCAACTGTGAATATTGTTTTTCTCAATAATTTTTGTCTTTCTAGTTTTGAATTAACACTTATTTTACATCTTACTAATCGATGATCACTTCCGGTGTTGATTTTATTAAGAACATTACGATCTTGAAATATGTGTTTTCTGTTAGTCAAAATATAATCCAATTCTGCTGAACCAATCATTTGGATGCTTCCATGTCCATTTCCTTTTAACATTTTTCTCAAAAAAGAAATGTTTTTCTTTTTTGCAAAATCCACAAGCCTATGTCCTTTCTCATTTCTATTACCATAACCAAATTTACCTACAGAATTTTTATCTTTTACTTGTTTACCAATTCTAGCATTTACATCTCCCGTAACGATTTTAAAATGGTGATTGGTCTGATCGAAGCCTTTTGTACATCCATATAAAAAATTTCTACTTCATCACTATGAGAACTTGTTGGTGCATAAACCTGAATTATCTGCATTTGGTATCTGCTATTAAGTTGTATAACTAATCTTGCCACTCTGTCTGATACACCATCAATCTCCAACAATGTTGTTCTTTCACTATTTTATTTATAATGAGTTGCACTCCACTTCCAGTATTTGCGACTTTGTAGTAAAGTAATGTCCACTTTTTAAATCAATTGTTTCTTCACCATGTCTTCTAACTTCATAAAGTCCAATAATGTCCCATTTAATATGAGACATTTCTTATTCTAATTCTTGTAATCTTCCTTCAATTGAAAGTGCCGGTTGTAAATACCTAAATAATTTTTTTTATTAAATGGCAACCTAGATCTGCAATCAGGGATTTTTTTTTATCTTCTGCCCTAGCCATAAACTGCTGCATTGGCTGGTGACTTTACAGTCTCCTTGGAATAAGGGTCATAATTTATTTTTGTCTGACATGATTATAAATATCTATTAAAAAAATCATTCACACACTCATTTTGTCTTATCAGGCAATTGAGTAGAAAAACCATGGTGTTCTTGGTCTTAAACTCGGAGGTAAAAATCCAATAAATTCAGCACACTGGCTAATGCATGTTGGTAAGCAGCCCATCCTCATTCATATATTGTATAAATACTCACAGTAAGAATATCTGCAACAACAAGAATGTATGGAGTGGATATTGTATGATATTTGATATATATTTAAAATGTTTATTTGAAGGCAAATTTATTGAAACAAGAGTTGGATTATAGGCTCTTCCATATCAATTAACATTGTTGAGCTGATATAAAGGCCGATGTAGACTTTTAATATTAAATTAATCATTGCCAATCTATTTAAATTGAAGCAGAGTTGAGATGATTGGTGTGATTTTAACTAGTCTATGAGCCAATGATGTCATCAGGTTTAATTGACAAAAACATATATCCATAAAAAGTTAGTTGATTTTTTATCAAATCTTGCTGTATGTAAGACCATAAATTTCTTTATATTTCTGTAAAGAAAATAAATCAATAATATTAATACTATGTGGTATTTAATTAATTATTATTATATAATAAAAATGATTATTTAAGCATATGGTTATTTAAGTACAAGCTGGATTGTATTCTCTGCCCATCACTTAACCTAATGCCGATACATAGGTAGTTTTGGTGAAATTGCCATTAAAATTCAAGTTCCTACTTCAGTAATGAATTGGACATTTGTGAATGTATTTAAATCAAAATTGATATGATGTGTTTGATGTGATCTCAATTGGTTTCATGACAGCTGATGACATCAAATTGATGACAAAAACATATTCTTTGAGACGTTGATTTTTAATCAAACATTGCCACATATAAAATCATAAGTTTTTAAATATTTCTAAATGAGAGCTAAAATAAATAATATTAAGAATTTTATTAGATTTACATGCATGCAGATATGCTAATATTTGGTGTAGTCTTGCATAGACAAAGATACTCTATATTGAAAGCCAGGCTCTGTAAAATAACAAATATTATTAACATTTAATACTGTCATTGAAAGTACATTCAATTAAATAAAAAAATGAAATGAAAATGCACACGTATGCAAAAAATTTATATATATATATGCACATTCCTGTGATTTATAAGGTGATAGCAATAAATAATTTATATATATATATATATATGTGTGTGTGTGTGTGTGTTGTGATACTCTGCCAACCTAAAGATCATAATGTAAAAAATACTAAAACAGAATTTGAATATAAAATTTAGCAGCATTTGTTATACCAAGTATGATTTCCAGGCTTTTGCATAATATTTATGATGAGACTGTTGCAAACATTAATTTTTTGCTGAATTGAATCATTTAATACTCATTTTGTATCACAAAACACTCCTCTTTCATTTTACCTTTGCAATCATTTTTTTTCTTCACTCATAGCATTAATAACACTCGGATAACATTTATGGCCATACTCCTTGCTCTGGGCTTAATTTTAGATTTTTATATGAATGGTGATTCACTTTGGTTCTAAGATTTGGTCTCATCATAATCTACATAAAGGCTGTCTTTTCAGTTGCAGTTTACAGTGTAGACCATGTTATGCCAGTCCAAATGTTAAAATTTTTTATTTTGTTATTAATAAGCTTTTTTAAATTTATGGGGTTTTGAATCTGACATTAAATTTGTCTGAGCATATTTCTACTATTATATTATCCATATGTGATAAATGTGGTAGAGCAATGATTGATCATTTTATTAATTATTTTGTATGTAATTGCTCTATATATCATTGCATGTGCAATATGTAATAGCCTGCCTTTATCAAGTCAGCCATATAATGTTTAATGTCAGTTCTATTTGATTTTTATTGACAAAAATAATGATTGTGATATAGAAAGTTTTTTAGCTCTGCAAATTTATGAGATGTAGATACTTTAGACTTTACATCTATGTTTTCTCTAACATTGTTTTATGGGGATTATAACCAATTTGTATTGAAGTACATTATGTGTCTGCTTTAATTTTAAATTCAGATATTCAATTACATTATCTGCTTTTGGTTCAGCTGTCCAATTCAAGCCTGAATTTATATTTAAGTTTCAGAACATGACATTAATTATATATTGAGATACACTTACAAAGATATGATCCATATAATGTATATATAAATAATTTTATTGTATGTTTAATATAGAGTCTATTGTATTTGGTTCATTGTAAGACAGAGTCTGACTACATATGATTGCATTAATGGATAAGCACATTACCAAGATTTTGTCATTTTATATTCTTGCAATTTGTATGTAGGTATGATGTTCTGTCATCTCATATTATTGCCCTTTGTATATAGTTATCATGTTCTGTCATCTCATATTCTTGTCTTTTGTACATAATTATGCTGCTCTGTCATCCATATTCTTGCCCTTTGTATGTAGTTATGATGTTCTGTCATTTCATAATCTTGCCCTTTGTATGTAGTTATGTTGTTCTGTCATCTCATATTCTTGATCCTGGTATGGAGTTATGATGTTCTGTCATCTCATATTTTTGCCCCTTGTATGAAGTTATGATGTTCTCCCATCTCATATTCTTGCCCTTTGTACATAGTTATGGTGTTCTGTCACCTCATATTCTTGCCCTTTGTATGTAGATATGATGTTCTGTCATCTCATAATAAAAATATTTCTCTTTGCATGTAGTTATGATGTTCTGTCACCTTATATTTTTGCTCTTTGTATGTAATTATGATGTTCTATCATCTCATATTCTTGCCCTTTGTAGATAGTTAAGATGTTGTTGTCTATCCAATTTAAGAACTCTATGATAAAATCCCTTCTATTAGTTTTTACACAAAATGAATGTATAATGAACCAAAAATTAAATAGCATTCAAATTAATAAAAGAAATAAGATTCTTAGCAGACTAATCTTGAATATGATAAGAAAGCATTGAAAGTTTACTTGGTGCAACAGATGCTATTAAATTTTATACTTAAACCATTTTAATATTTTTTACAATACACTGGGTCTCATTTTATGCTGTAGATAGGTTCCTCTGAAAATGCGCACAAAATAAACTTAACTTACCTTGAAAAATGGGAGATAGGTTCTGTAATTTTCAGAAATCATATAAAAGCAAAGCAACAAGGAAAAATTACTTTAAAATTCACATTAAAAAATAAATAAAGTATGACTAATAAAAAATGTCAAATATTTGAAAAAAATTAATACAAGACAAACTTTTTTTATTAACTACAGTATTTAATTTTACATTTTTTCATACATATTTTAATCATTACCTCTATTTGACAATATGTGTTTGTGAACTGATAAGAAATCAGATTTGTGATGTGATGTACAACTAGTGCCACTTTCAGTCTTGTGCTGTGTTAATGGTTTTCTGTTTCTATATTAAAAAAATGATATCGCAATTAAAACAAAAAGATTATACATTATCATTAGAAAGTTTATTTTCAGTTTAAAAAATCAATAAGATCTTCATTATTTATTTTAACAATTTAAAAAATTATTTCTGTTATATCTAACAAAATATGTTTTAAAAGTTTAAAATTGGTTGAATATTTATTGCAATATTTTTACACATAAGTATAAATCTATTATTATTATTTACTCATTAGTATAAATAGGTTATTTACATAGAAGCTAAGATTCTAAATACAGATTCAGGCCATATTCACATTAGCTGCTAATATAATGTTATATTTTAGAAAAAAAAAAGTATTACAAATCAAAATAAGTTATTAATAATTTAAATTTTTTGATATGTAATAAATCTAGTGAAATATGAACTTTTTTATCACATAAAAGAAAACCCGCATAAAAAGTTATTAAGAAGAAACATGAATCGCATAACTTCAAAATTGCATTAAAATAATCTGCATAAAACGGGACCCAGTTGTGTGTATATATAATTGTGTGTGTACGTATTTGTGAATATGTATGACTTTTTGTATTTGTAATTTGAAATTATATATTACAAATAATTTTTTGTTTTATTACTTAATGCATTTATATTTACAGCGTTTTATGTAGTGGATTGGTATTTTGATATTTTTTTCCATTGTTAAAATTGATCAACTTTGCATATACACTATGTAAAAAATAACATTTTGACAATTTAGTGGGGTTTTTTTGAAGTTAAAGGAAATATGGCAATAAAATACATAATTGTATGCCAAAAAATCATCTAAAATTTCCCAACCTTCTTAGTAATAATACAAAATATTTAATATCTAAGTTTCTTCTCCATGATCCTGCAAATAGGTTTTTATTAGATAAAGTTCTGGATTATTTGTCGATTACTCCTAATTTAATCCATGTTACATTTCGGCTGTTAAAAACCAACAATAAAATCTTTGATAATTTTTGAAAAAGAAAGTAGGGTTTTTTTTTGTGTAGTGTAAAAAGTAGTATATATATGAAAAACAAAAAAACACAAGTTAAAACTTGCTAATGCTTGTATTTATGACAATAGATGGTGTTCTACCAAAAACACCGTCAAGTGTAGTTTTTCGTTTACATAAACGTCAGAGCAAGCATTCACTATCTCTAACTTTAATTTCCACCTTCAAATCATGATTTCAAGCTATTTGCTATCGTCAGTGAAGGACAGGAATAAGAAAATAGATCTAAACACAAACTCTGAGGGTTTATGAAACAGTTTCTATTCAGCTTGCAAGAGTGAATCTTTTAGACACGTAATGTCTTCAAACTCAGCATATCAAGCCAGATAGCTATATGGGTCTGATCTCAGTTCAGCATCACCACATAGTAGAAGCCTCTGCAATATATATCATTGCTAGAAAGACCTCAAAGGTACATTTATGAAAAACAAAAAATGCTTGTATTTATGTCAACAGATGGTGTTCTACCAAAAACACTGTCAAGCGTATGTTTACATAAACATCAGAGCAAGCATTCACTATCTCTAACTTTAATTTCTACCTTCAGATCATGATTTCAAGCTATTTGCTATCGTCAGTGAAGGACAGGAATAAGAAAATAGATCTAAACACAAACTCTGAGCGTTTATGAAACAGTTTCTATTCAGCTTACAAGCGTGAATCTTTTAGACATCTATTGTCATATATATATAAACTTACTCATTTAAAGTACTTATTAAAGTGGAAGTCAACCTCTGATAATGTACTATTTCTTAAATACTATAAATTTCCACGAATTCACTCACCAGTAAGAGTTTAATAAACTTAAGTGAATGACTTACATTTAGAGCATATTTGTATATACATCAACGATAACTGACCATACTGAAATCAGGGTTTGAATCTATTGTGTGCCTGATATTATAGTCAAATATTGAATTATACAAATTTAGTTAATTCTTAATGGTGGGTGATTGCACGGAGATTTATAATATTTAAGAAATAGCATGTTATGGAAGATTGACTTCCGCTTTAATAATTGCAAAAACATGTTCAATGTTTTATAATAATAGATTTCATTTTAAATACAAATATTTATATCTATAAAAATAAGCATCTTTTTTTTATTATAAAAATCATTATCTACCTACACAGTTAGAGTAATTAGATATTTTTGATATTATATTAATACAGGTGAACTTTAGGTCATGATTAAGACAACAATCTTTTTTATACTTTCTTCAGAGAAACGATAAAAAGCACATTACTTTTGACAGTGGTTATTTATAGTTGGCAGGCAGTTAATATAATTCTCTAGCTTAATAATGTCTTCTTTTGTTATGTACTAGACTGGAAATCTTAGACTATCTCAAAACACTGTTTTTTTTTGTTTATAATATATGGGTTGTTAGAGATAAACCATGCATTTTTTTATTTTGCATTATCTTGCCATCATGTTCACAATGTATGACTGTCTATCTGGTTCTTTATGCATTCTTATTCAAATTGGCCATGATTTACATTGCAAATTGACAAGGTTGTAAAGTATTGATGTTTTACAATTATGTAGTAATTGGCATAGACAATGATTGTAACATTCATAATTCTTAAATATTGAATATTAATTAGAATGGTATACTTGTAAGATAGATATTTATATAAGGATATTATGAGTACATAGTGACTTTGGGTTTGTGATGGCTTTGATCATGGCTGTTTGAACATGTGCATTCGATACTACTAATAGAAATGAATTCCTTTATCATATGTATACAAATAGATATTGATGACTATCAGATGGTGTTTAATGTTAACAGATATTGGCTGTAATCACCAATTGCCTAGAAGCTTTATGTACTGACATGTTTGATAATCTGTGTAAATAATAACAGATGTAAAAGCTATTTAGAATAGTGTTATCTCAACAGTAGAAAATAAAATGCCTATAAGGAGCATTAAATTCTTAGGCTTAATGATAAATAGAAATAAAAACAATCTCAACTACAAAATGATGGTAAAGCCAGAGATCATACACCCCCAATCAAAAATCTCAATAACATATAAATTTGCAGGATTTAGTGGCTTTTTAAATAAAAACCAATGTCTACGTAAATTTGAAAATGATATAAATTGCAACTTAAAAGATTATATAAAAGATCTAACTAATATCGGATATAGTTAAAAATGTGCAGGAAAATCAAAAAGTTTTGCATCAACATAAAACAGAATTGCAGAGGACAAAGTAACAACCAAGTATGGGTTACAATACCTTATAAACTAAGCAGAACAACAAGAAAAAAATTATATGCAAACAAAATTACATTATAAGCTTTAGAACAGCAATCAGTCTAAATAAATTTAGCAACAAGCCCAAAGATAAAATAGAAAATGAAGAATTTCTGCAAATAGTATATGAAATACAATGCAATAGTCAAAGATGCACCACAGTATATTATGAGAAATCCTAAGCCAATAAGATCACAAGGATAATATAATTACCAATAAAGCAAATCATATATAACATGATATTGCTTTTATAAGCTTGTATTTACAAAAATGAAATACAGAGAGCATACCAATAGCTCAAACAAGATCTTAATTGATAAGTGCGGCAAGAGAAATTATTTAAAATCTCTATCTGAAATACTCTTATCCCCAGATTAATTGGTTTTGAGTTTATGGCTCATCTCAGTGAGGAGCTAGAATATTCAGATACTGGATTTAAAATATCAACTCAAAACCATGCACTTATTTTATATGTAATATTTAAGTAGAAATTCTAAAGTTTTCAAACATGAAAATGTCTTTTACTCCAGCTATCTGGGACTGAATTAAATTCAGATCTACCATATATTAATAGCCTCAAAGCCATAAAGGTAAAATTATAATTATCAATAAAGCAAGTCATATGTAGTGTGACTGCTTTTTCAGCTGGTATTTACAAAAATGAAATACAGAGAGTATACCAATAGCTCAAATAAGCTCTTAATTGATAAGTGCAGTAAGAGAAAATATTTAAAATTGCTATCTGAAATGCTCTTACCCCCAGACCAATTGGTTTCAGCTTATGGCTCACCTAGTACCTACATAAAAAGATTTTAAAAAATACAGCATATATGTGAGTGTTTTAGAATGGGAAAAATAACATGGATACTATTTTGATCCACAAACTATCAAAAAAGCATAAAAAGGAATAATAAAAAAAGAAAAAAAGACTTGGTACTTCACTAATAGTAATAATTCAGGGTTCAAACTCAGACTTTCACACAACCCACTACTCTCAGTGCCATCTCATATTGCTGACCCACCTGATCACACATATGTTGAAAATATAAATAGTGTGTAATAGGTCTGACCATCCTTCACATATGTATGTATAAATGGATTATTCTCCTGTATATGAGGGGTCAGAATGACTAAAATGTCAACATGGGTAGGATGACAACCTTGGCACTAATAAGGGCTTTGAACATTCCATCATTAGATTTTCAATGAAATGAAAGGATGAAGAGTTGTGAGTTGGAATAGTTTGAAGCCTGTCCATTAAAGTATGAAGATTGGCTATCTTAATATAAAGCTGAGCACTGACTGTATATGTGTGTGAGGATAGTAATCTGGACCAACTGATGATTGCTGGTTTAGCATGAAATACATATATTGGTGATTATTTAGCTTTTCAACATGTGTGTGATCAGGTGGGTCAGCAATATGAGATGGCACTGAGAGTAATGGGTCATGTGAAAGTCTGAGTTTGAATCCCACATATATTACATATATAAATGCAGGTTTAAGTCTTGCAATGTATTAATAGTAATAATGTAATAAACAAAAGATCAAAGAGCATTCAACTAATGAATCACTGTAATATACAAACAACATCATTTACATAACAACAACAACAACAACAACTATAAGACAGCATACAGAATTAAGAAAGACACCTATGATTATGGTGCATAACATTGACAAAGCATTAAACTAAATCAAAAACTGGAAACACCAGAGAAAGAAAAATCACACACTTTGTAAAGCTTTTCAACATATATATGCATTTTTTTTATTATAGAATTAACAATGTTTAGATTAAATATTACATATAGGTATATATTTATTAGATTAATTTGTAATCATATGTTTAATGCATAATAGAATAAAACTATGATACACTACACAAAACATCGAACATACATTAAAGAAAAAAAGGAAAAACTACATCAGATGAAATTGCATTATGCTATTTAAAATGGGGGTGGGGTGTATTTTATGTTTAATAAAAAATATAAATTGGCACTTGTCGCATGTATGCTCTAACGCACTGGTGAAATAACCAACTGGCTATAACAGGGGTGGGGATACTCTACACCCTAGGCCAACTCTGATCCTCAAAAGCTCTCAATAGAGCCCAGACATTTTCACAAATATATATATAAAATGGATCTGTATAAAACTTCCGTTTAAACCCACATGTAATACAATGCAAATATTGAATTAAGAGTTAAGTAAAATAAAATATTTACATCTTTTTCTCTCTCCAACCTTTATAATAATTCTAGTTTATTCTGTCAGAAGTACAATATTCCAACAAATTACTTATATCGTGTAGTCATGTGATACTAAGAATATTTTGTTTATTTTTTAAGGTGATTTTTGCAGATAGATGTATAACTAGTAAAAATAAAACTCGAATTTTACTTCATTTTATTATTGTTAATTTTCATTATTTTTTATCTGTTAGGATACTAAGATTTACAGTCATGCATTTCAAAAACAATGGACCACTGCATTCTGGGAGAGCAAGTTATTTAAAAGAAAAGGGATCAATTTCGAAACCATTTTCTGAAAAAGTTTATAAAAAGATTGCAACCAAGCAGAATTAATATGTCGAGAATATAAAAAGAAAATTGAGTATATACGTCACCAAGTTAGGTTTTGAGGCAAATTGGAAAAATTTTCATTAAATATGGAATAGTCCATTAATAATATATTATTTTATTTTTAATTCACAAAAAAATTATGGTCCTTATTTAAAAAACGCGAAAATTGAAATTGGCCGATTAATTGAAAAGATTGTCCATCCTTAATGGTTAGAAGTAAATTCATTACATTTTTGATTAAATATAGTAAACTAATTTTTAAATTAACAATTTTATGTAATCTGTGAATAAGATTATAAATATCCAAATTGCCCTTGGCAGAAAAAGGTTTCACACCCCTGGCCTATAAGAATAAGCTAATTGATAAGTTTCATATTTTTTTTAAAATATCAAAACAATGAAAATAATACATGTTCGAAAACATTTAAAATTTAAAAAATTTAAAAATCACACCTGAAACTAATATATTTAGCGAACAAATGAAAATTGAAAAACAATTAGTAGAGGTGATGAAAATGAACAAAAAACATGGAAATAATATTTATTTAAATCTGAAAATACTATATTCAATGAAACAAACATTGATTGAAAACAGAAAAATTTCAATAAGGTTCATCAACACAAACATTCTGGATGAATCTAAATTAGCATTTGCTATCATCAGTGAATTTAATTTCTTACATAGTATTTGCATTATTATTAAAAATATTTGTATTCCAATTATTGATTGATATTAAATATATTATTTACAAAGTAGTTACACGTTTTGAAATATATTATTTCCATGTTTTTTTTGCTTTACTTTTATTTAAATTGTCTGCCGTTAGGGGTAATAAAATTTCCCACATACATTTATATTGGCCATAGGTGCTGAAAGCATTTGTTTTCAGTCGCTATTGATTCACTAAAAATACTATTTTTGGTTTTTATCTCAAAATGATTTATATTTGTTTGATATTTTAATCATATCATAATGGTTTTTAATTTTTATGTAAAATATGAAACAGTACATACCTTATTCGTGTCTTTGTGAATGGTCACATAATACCAGTCAATAGAGACTACATCCAATTATCTGTATAAAGACTTTAACTAAAGATATAAAAGATGTAAAAAGTATGATTTTTGGCCATTTGTATTTTGATTGAATCTTTATTTTACTTGCCAATGTAAATGTCTGTGTAGCATATACAATGGTTGCAATTACAATAAAACAGCTTTTCACTTTCTCATTATGAAGCAAAAGCTTCTCTAACACTCTTTCATTAGGGAATAATAATAAAACAAGACATTAGTTATCAATTATCCAATAGCTAGATGATATTTTCGAATATAAGATGAGTATACTATATACCTCTCCAATATGATTATTAAATAGTTAGCTGGTTTGGATATAGGTCAACAATGCAAAAGTAAAATACTGGGCTCAAAAAACCAGAAAAAATTTCAAGTTCACTTGTTATAGATTACAATACAAATCATAGAGATAGATGGATGAATATATCATCACTGTGTGACAAGACTACTTCATATATATATATATATATATATATATATATATATATATATATATATATATATATATATATATATATATAAGAATAAATAATTACAATGCTTATTACATGCAACAAATAAAGTAATATATTTCAAGCACTGTCAGTATGAGGAATGGAACTATACTTTAGACAATGTAATTCAATGAAATTTTTACCTAATCCGGTACTGTGGTATTAAAGCTGCGACATGAAGAATTATAATCATTTAAGCATTAAATTAATTAGGTTATTAAATCAAAAACATATTTTATGATCTACATTAAAAAAAAGACAATTTAACAAAAAAATACGAAAAGCATTAATGTGAAGAATAGTTAAAATGCGTGTTTAAATCAAATTGAGTGTGTGTTTGCACGTGCATATTCTGCATAATCTATTTTAATACATTGTACAGGCTTACACCTGCATTTATATATGTAATATATACAGGATTTGAATTTTCACATGACCTAGAACTCTCAGTGCCATCTTATATTGCTGACTCACCTGATCACTCACATGTTGAAAAGATAAATAATCACCAATATACGTATTTCGTGCTAAACCAGCACTCTTTAAAGTATGAAGATTGGTTATCTTAATATAAGCTGAGTACTAATTGTATATATGTGTGGAGATGGTAATCTGAACCAACCGATGAGTGCTGGTTTAGCACGAAATACTTATATTGGTGATTATTTATCTTTTCAACATGTGTGTGATCAGGTGAGTCAGCAATATAAGATGGCACTGAGAGTTGTAGGTCGTGTGAAAGTCTGAGTTCGAATCTCGCATATATTACATATAAAAATGTACGTGTAAGCCTGTACAATATATTAAAATAGATTATGCAGAATATGCACATGCAAACAGACAATCAATTTGATTTAAACACGCATTTTAACTATTCTTCACATTAATGCTTTTCATATTTTTTTTTTGTTAAATTGTTTTTTTTTTAATGTAGATTTTAAAATATGTTTTTGATTTAATAACCTAATTAATTTAATGATTAAACGATTATAATTCTTCATGTTGCAGCTCTAATACCACAGTACCCAAAATTCAAATATGGAATAGATCTTGAACCACAATAGCTAGAGCAGTGAATGTTAAATCAGTCAAGGTAGAGAACACCTCAGTTGTTAGTTTTAGCACTGCTTGGAATAAGTTCTTTTGTATTTTTTAAACACACACACACACACACACATATATATATATATATATAGTTTATTCAATAAATCAAGTTACTTTTGAGCAACATATGTTTGTCGAAACTGTTCTTTCTTTGCTAATCCACTTGATGTTTGATCAAGAAACATTTAATTTTATAGTGTTTGCATGAAGGTTTGCGATGATAGCATTTTAGTTGTAGCTATATGTTGGATTGTTTCTATCATTTAATCATAATCATTGAATGTCTTTAGAATCTAAAAGCCCAAGTTTGATTTTTATGTTAGTACTGTTATTAACCAAGCTAGCAGACTTGTAAATGTTGAATGTCTTTAGAACTTAAAAGTTCAGATTTGATTCTCATGCTAATACTGTCATTAGTGAAGCTTGCAGAGCTGTAAATGTTGAATGACTTTAGAATCTAAAAGTCCAGGTTCGATTCCCATGCTAGTACTGTCATTAGTGAAGCCAGAAGAGCCTGAAGAAGAGAGTAGAATAATATTATTTGAAACGTTGTGTTATCTTCTAGCCTTTGTGGCTAATTAATATTAACAGTTGAATGTAATTGTAAAGTTTAAATAAAGTTTACAATTTTTCTAAGGACATTCAACATGTAATGTTAGATGATGGAAATAGTCGACAATATAATTACTACTTAATTTTTTTACTAATTCATTTTTATTATTGAATTTACTTCTTAGATACATATATACATTACTGCTTTTGTTATTTTTATATATACACACTCATAGATATATAATCAAACCAAATAAATCTACTTTTGAGGGATTTACTTATCAGAAATTAAGTATATTTTCAATCTATATATTAATAATATAAAAAAAAGATTGTCAATTCTGAAAAGTTCAAGGCTTATCAAAAAATATTCTCCGTTAGGAACGACCTTTCTTTTGCGATGGTTTTCAAAAACTCAATATTCTGAAGAATGACTCAATAATCTACAAAAAAAAATTACAATTCTGTTCTGCTTTTAAAATAGATTTCTAAGAATTAAAATCTTATCTTGGAACGTGAAAGAAGTAATAAATACCTTTCGACATTTTAATTACAATCTGATTATACCTGGACATAATCACTCAAAAAAAAAAGTAAACTTATTATTATATAGGAGTTAATTAAAATAAAATTATTAAAATGTAATTTATTTTGACTTCACAAAACTTATTATTATAAAGAAATTAATTAATATAAAATCATTAAATTGGAATTAATTATGTCTTTACAAATGTTCCCATTATCCATGCTTATATGTATGTATAATGTAGTTTTATTGATTTTTATGGAATATATAATAATTTTAGCCGTGTCAAAAATGTAATGGTAAGAATTTAAATTCACACGGAACAAGCAAGTTCGAATATATAACTAAAACAATTCACAAATTAAATTTTCAAATAAATCATTTAAATAAATTTGTAAATAATGTCGCTATTATTATGTCATTGCCATCTAGTTTCAGTCTTCCCCGTGAGTCATTCCTTAATTTAGTGCTATATAACAGATCGAAAACGCAAAATATGGATAAGAGAACAAATAGATGCTATTGTCATCAATGAAAGAATTGAAAGACAAGTGGAGTTGGGCTAGACATATTGTTAGAAGAGATGATAATAGATGGGCAATTGAAATCTTAAACTGGGCTACAAGAGATTATAAAAGACCCAGAAAGAAACCACATGTAAGATGGATGGATGAAATAAGAAAGGATGCAGAGGTGATGTGGAGAAGAGAGGATAAAGATTGGAAAAGATGAATTGAACTTGGAGAGATCTTCATCCTGCAGTGGATTGATAATAGTTGTCAATGATGAGGATGAACAAACTAAAGATCAAATAAAAGTGATCATCTTCCATCTGACAAAATAGATTGGTATTGGCTTAACAAAAGATGATTAAGTGCATTTAAATGACTCATTGGGAATACAGCTTGTGAATTACCATGATAATACACTCAGACTTGTTTGTTTTAGGAAATAGTATTGTAAAATGTGTAGATGTAACTAAATTTATTTGCAAAAAAGGTATGAAAAAATAATCCAATAATAAAGACATATGTTAACCCTTGATCATCTGCATTAGTAAATGGTTTAATTACCATCCTATAAATACATTAGAGCTTAGATGCATTAGTATGAACAAAATTATTAAAAACCATAAGCTAGAAACTAGGCTGGCAATATTGGATGAGTAGGCACTAGATAGGGATTTTATGCACACACCTTTTTGTAGCCATTAATTACTAAGACTTGCACTGGGTGGCACTACTGTATGGAGAGTTTGCTACTGTTTTAACAGCCTGTGTAAGCATAGGAAATGATTATGTGATGAAGATAAGAGATCAAGACAATTGGATAACTACAACCAAACATATTTTATAAATTAATAAAGCCTGTCATTTTCAGCAAATTTTGAAAAAAATAAATATAAATAAAATGGAATTACATATTTACATTTTAAAATTATTATATGTGCACCTCTTATCTCATCATCATTAGTTTCATAAATAACAACCAGTACAGAAATTCAGATCATCCTTTCTCACTATGCATGCATCTTTAAGTGAGTTACAAGTACAAATGCCTGTATTACCAGACCAATGTTTATAGTTTTATATCTTTCATCACACCACCCACACAAAAGTTAGGAATTGGTTTCTATCCACTTTTAATATTTTAGTAAAATGAGATTTGACTGATCTATAGGGGAACCACATATGAGATACATGGATAAAATCAGAAGGTTTGTCTGTGAAGAAGAAAAGCTAGAGATCAGAAAAATCAAATAAACTTTCAGTATAAAGTTGATTGGGTAGTGATCGAATGTGATGATGATGATGATATGTTTATTAATTTTCAAATAACAATGATGATGATATATATTTTTTCAATGATGGTAGTGGTGATGATAAGAATATTACTGTTTTCCAAATGTTACAAATTTATAAATTGAGATAAATTAAGTATTTTATATTGATAATTTTATCAATATTTATTGCTTATTTATTTACTTCTAAAGATATTATTAATAAAAATATGCTATTATATGTGCTATATAAAGTAATAAATAATCTAACAGTAAGGGCAAAATATATCAAAATTAAACTTGACATCTGCAGTACAAAAACCAAGTTGACAATTAATGTTATCATGGAAGATTGCATACACCTATATTTAGGCTGTAAAAATGCATTTAATTTTATTATGTCTAATCTTAATCTTTAATGTAAATGAAGTTTTGCATCAAATTTAATTATTTTTTAGCATAATTTTTATTTAAAATGTTTTTAAATTGAATCAAATAACAAAAACCTTTTAAAAGAGTTAAAAATTTTAAAATTATATGTATAAATAATAAAAAAAACATTTATCTCTGAATTATTGCTAAAATTAATTAAAAAAATGATATTTTGTTTTATAAGTGGGTTATTAACCATTTTGAATATGACATTTATATTGTTTTATTTGGTGATAGTTTTTGAAATTGCTCAATTTTTCTTCTGTGTAAAATCTTTATTTTATTCTAGAACTGAAGAAATTGCAATTGATTTCTCTTTAATTGAATTGTAAAATTTAATAATATTCTAAAATGACTGCATTTGACTTTTTTAAGTACTTAAAAACTGATTCCATAAACATTATCAACTAAGTATAAACACTCTTTTAGAAAATGAATGAATTCTTTTTTATTTATTTATTTTTTTAAACATGGGTGAATGAAGATAGATTTGTAATAAATCTATAAAATTCTGCTTTCACATCTGATATTTACTTTATTATTATTATTATTAAAGTATTTGAAAAAATTTAATGCTGTGTCAATTTTGATAGGTAATAACATTAGCAATGTGTTTGTCATAAAGTGTCATAAAGAAGGAAAGAACACTTTAAAATTAATTTTTCATTGGAGAACAATAAAGGACAGATGATTGATATTTTCTGACTGTTTATAAGGTATTGATCTCTTCAGAGATTTTGTTTCACTTAAAAATCAATAAAAGTAGTATGGCAAATTGTAGGTTAATTTAAAAACCCTAAATTAATATAACGATGGTAATACAGCATTATAAAGTAGTAGAACTACCAGACATTTTCTGAGAAAAACATGCAATGATTCTAAATGAGTATTAGATGGAGAGAATTAATACTGTAAAAAACACTACTAATTATAAAAGTAAAATCATTTTTTTTATTTACATTAAAAAGAAGAAATATATTTGAAACTAAAAAAAATATTTTAGAAAAAAAATAAAGACTTGCTTACAAACATAATAGAAAATATCACTAAATTACACAAGGAATTGCCTCATTTATAGTTATACCTTAATATAACTGTCAATTAAGAACAAAACTCAAAGAAACTAAGCAATAAATATATAAGGAATACAAATAACTTATTAAATGGCAAAATTTTATAATGAATCAATGGTTGATAGATATATTAAAGGCAACTACAAATCTTGACTTAAAGGGACCAAAAATGTTAGGCAAGCCATCCATATTACAAAAAAAAATTATACCAAAAATCTGGAAGTATAATCTTTTTAAGTAAATATAATATATACGTACTAAAATCAATCTGTTATGATAGTATATATATTTATCTTTGTTTGACTAACATAATGTAAGTTGATTTTTATAATATGTGGCCTTCAGTTTAAATAACATTTTTTGCAAAATAGAGCATTTTTACTATAACTATTATTAAAATTACTTTTAAACATAATTAATGTAAAAAAATCTTACAAATAAAAATTTTTAAAAAAGGATTGTTTTTAACATTAACTAGAGTTTTTCTTCTTTTATATGACACTAATTTAAATCATTTTAAAAGTTATCATTTAATAATAAAATTAAAATATATTTTCTATTTAATAAATAAATATATATATATATATTTCATATGTCAAATGCGTTGACCGGGAAGCGAACATGGGCCAGCTGCTTGGAAGACAGCCATGTTAACCACTAGGCCACCAACGCTTGACAAATAAAAGTATTTTTCAAATAAATAAAAATAATATTGAAATAAAAATACATTCTTTTCTGCTTTACATACATAATGTTAACAAACTCTGCAATTTGATTTTTGTGTTACAAAACATTTTTTTTTGTTGTTAATTTCAGACACCGTAGAACAAAACTAAAATGTTGATTTATTACAATTCTACTGGAACTATTTCACATAAAATTACAAAATTGGTATTGAAAAATAGAGTTTAAATTCCATAAAACAATGTTAATGCCATGAGATTTGCTTCAAAAGGATTAAAAGTTGATTTAAAATGTTAATAAATTCAATGTTTTTAGAAAAGTGATATTTCTCTCCTCTAATTTATCTTTGTCTGCTGTATAGAGCCTCTATGTTTTTGGATTAATTTGATTATTTATTCTGTATTTAATTTAACTTTTTAAAATCAGTATAAAATTATAATAATTATATATAAATTCCAGATATTCTCTAACAATGTCTGGGAATATTTAAAATTAATCTCTCTTTTATTAGTTATTTCATTTGTAAGAGACCTAAATGAATAATGCTGGACATATTTATTAAATATACATTTCTTAATAGATGCCATTAGGCTTTAATAATCGTCATTTCTTTACAAGATTAACAGTAATCTTACCAGAAGTGTGGAAAAGGCTGAAACAGGGGTCACACATGTAGTCACTACAATAACAAGTATGGATATCAACCTACCAAGAAGGAGCACTTTTATATGGATAAAATATCCCATAAATGCAATCATTAAAAATCTCAGGTTCTTTTTATAATTAAAATCTTATTTCAGGTTCTTCCTTAATCTCAGATTGTTTTTAAAATTTAAACTTATATATTAAATGTATATTCTATCTATATCTCAGAGCTCACTCATGTAATTGATACAAGAAAAATAATTTTGTGATAAATACTTTAACATTCTTAAATCCAATAATTATTAATATTATGCCTTTTTCTTACTTTACCAAGAGATATCTTATGTTTTTTTCTCATGTGTCATAGCATCAGCCAGGAAGCGAACCTGCTATCCTGGGACAACTTCTTGTAAAGCTGCCATCGCTGATCTCTCAACCACCCATGCCTGACATATCTTGTGTTTTAAACAAACAAGTATGCAAATGTGCAGAATCAAATATCTTAAAACTTTAGATAACAAATGATTAGTATATAAAATATTATTTTAATATTTCAACATTTTTTTTATATAAATATTCAATTTATATCTCCTATAAACATATCTAATTTTAATTATAAATATACAATAGTCCAATTGAGAAATGTTTGTTTGCAGTTTGTTTTATTTTATGTGCTTACTCAACAATGCAAATCATACCTTACTAACAAATCCCCATCTTCAAGTTGTTTATAGAATTAGTTCCCAGGAAGCCATTTTCTCATCAGTTAACTATGGGGAATCTTGGACTAATTTATCTGCACATATAGCCCAATACACATACCTATATAATAAGACTAAAACTCACACAGATACACACTCAACTGGTCACCCTTTCACATTGTCATCTGTTGACATAGTGTGCATTGAACACAATGACTCTATGTGAAAAATTAAAGATGCATGGCACATATCAGGTGACAAAAATTCCATCAATAAAAAGAATCATGCATACTCCTGTTAAAAAGATATGTTTTCTCTAATTAAGGCTCATATGTAAATTTCATGTAAATGAGTAATAACAACATATATACACCCACTTGTAATTTAAACTTTATGTTATATCTATGACTCATAAGAGTCGAAAGTCAGTGATGCACATAAAATAAAACAAACTGTAATAAAGCTTTTCTCAATACAGTTATATATTTATAATTACAGTAATGTGAGACAAAGCATATAATTTTATAATTATATCTAATTTGAATATTTTCAAGTATGATCCTGTACCTAGTACTAAAAGAAAAATAATGCAGCAGGTAGAACGGGTAATCTTATGCTACCCACAACATTATAAAATACAACTGAAATAAAGATAAAACAATATAGTATATATCTTAATACAATGTAGATACAGGCATGATAAATAAAATAAATAAATAAATTTTATGTAACCACTGAAATGTACTTTTTAAAATAATGTATATTAAAACTTTATTAAATTAGAAAATATTTATTTACAAAATAATAATAATATTTCATACAATGAATATTTACAATAGGTATTAATTTGAAGCCAATAAACATCACATGATAACCATTTCTTATGCTTGCTTATAACTATTATTAAAATGGGCAAAACTCCCCTTACATATTGCCACTCAGTGCAAGCCAGAGTAATCAGTGGATGCTAAAAGGATTGTGCATAAAATCCCCATCTAGTGCTACTCATTCAATATCCCCAGACTAGTTTCTGGATTGTGGCCTTTGTCAGTGAGGAGTCTTAAATCTGAGAGCACTGAACCTAGATCTTAGGATCTAATGCTTGGATTGAGAATATTATAGTGTTTTCAATTTAAAATGGTTTTGCAGTTAAGTAGAGATAAAAAGTGGTTGGTGGAGGGTTGCATTAGATTCTAAGATCTAGGTGCAGTGCTCTCAGATCCAAGGCTCCTCACTAATGAAGGCCACAAGCCAGAAACTAGTCTGGGGATATTGTATGAGTAGGCATTAGATGGGGATTTTATGCACAAGTCTTTTGGCATCCATTGATTACACTGACTTGCACTGAGTGGCAATGCATATAGAGAGTTTTGCCTGTTTTAATAGGTATTAATTTTAATGTAATAATTTGTGCTGACAGGAATATTGGTATACTTTAAAATAAAACCTCTTTTGAAACATTCTTACAAAACTTATAATAAAAGCATTTGTATTACTCAAGAAATTCTCACATATGTACACAGGATAAAATAACACATGTATTCCTATACACAGACCACTAGTAAGGTATTAAATACAATACAGCACCAATGATGTCTAAAAATCAGTGTGGAAAACATATTTCTCATGGAATGATAAAGATAACTTAATATTATGCAAAAATAATTAAAACTGTACAATAATATTATTACCTATGAGGGATGAGGAAATAGATAAGTTCAATAGTTACAATTATATTAAGATACTTAAAATTAAACTGTAGCACAGCTAATAAAATAATCTTACAGGCAGACATACATTAAAATATTCTCACCTATTAAAAATACACAATAATGTAATAATATTAAGTTATAGGCAAAGTGGATAAAAAAACATATGAAAAGATACTTTGTAACTTGACCTGGCAGTGCTGAAGTTAAGAAAGTCACATTTTCCCTCATTGAGGGGCTTGTAAATGGGAACCTGGTAACTTGACCTGGTGGTGCTGAAACATTGAAGCCACAATCTCTCTCATGGAGGGGATCAACACATATAAACATATCCTTATGAAAGTGCCTAAATTGATACCTGTCTCCAAGCAGCATACCAATTAACAAGCACACAAGACATGAATTTGATAATAATAAGAATAAATAAAGAATCAGCTATGTACACACATTCATAAGCATAATAACACATCTATTTGGTCTATTACTGTATGTAAACTGACGCATAATGATTGCATAACAACATTAAATAGTAAAATTTTAAACACTACCTAACTGTACACACACCAACTCCCAAACATTTCGTTTATAATCATTTGTCAAATGTAAAAGGCTGTTTTTATCCTGGGAACAATAATGCATTCTATTATATTGGAATAATAATCAAAGAACTCTCAATGCTTTACGCTTAAAATAAAATCTTTTATCTAGATGTTTTTACCGAATCTATTTAACATGTGTACCATTATAAATATACCTCATAATATCATAAATAGTACAATAATAAAGTATATATAAATTATAAACCTATAATTACACAATAATAAAATCATTTCAAATTTGTAAAACATATAACTATATACTATATTTGTTTATCCATTTAAATTAAAGATTAAAAGTTCTTTCATTTTTAAAATGAAATTGATTCTTTTAATTGAGGAATCCTTTTGTTATCTTTTTTTCCTCAGTGATGAAAGCTTTTTTTTTTTTTTTTTAAGTGTCATAGCATCGGCCGAGACGCGAACCAGCAACCCGGGCAACTGCCTGCAAGTGCAAGGCAGTCGCGCTGACCTCTTGACCACCAATGCAAGACAGTGATGAAACCTTTTATTCATCAAAAATACAAAATACACAACAGTTAAAAGGTTTACAAAGAGATGATTACATGGCAAAATGAAATTCAAGTACGATATGATGAAGGGGAAGGGGATATAAAAAAGACGTGTAGTACAGGCAAAGAAGAGACTTTGGCAAGGAGCAATGTTGATAGGCTTGGTTGCCCTGGTGGATTAATCGGAGGATCCATATGTGACATTAATTTTGAAGGAATTGCTATATGTTAAGTCTTTAAAGGTTTCAGGGATGAATGAGGAGGTGACTGAGTTAGGCTTAAATGCAACAGGCTGATTTCTGTCCTAGTAATTTTAGTTTTCCCCATTGTACTTGGAATGATGCTATGATTAGTCATGTTGTTCTTTCTGACTTGCTTTTTACCTTTGATAGATAAACCATAGCCTGAAAGGGAGGAAAGTCCAGAGGGCAAGGAGGCGGAGACTTTGAAATAGGTTCTTTGGTTATGAAGTTTTTAGTAAAGCTATGTTTGAAATTCAATTGGGATAAAATTTGGGTAATTTTGAAGGTTTTAGTTCATGTATTTTAGGACTCTGCACGTTTTTCCCGCTAGGGGCAGTGACCATCTTTAAACCGTTTGAAAGAATGAAAAGTAAACCAAAGAAACTTTTGAAATGGAAAAATTAAATATATTGATGAAGAAGCAAAAAAACCACTGGAAAACTTGTTATTAATCACTTTAATAACTGAAACACAGACTTGTTATATACCTGTGGCTATATATATATGTAATATAGGGTATATGAGCACAGACTTTCACACCACCCACCTCTCTCCACTCTATCTAATAACACTGATACACCTAAACACATATATGCTGAAAAGATAAATAATCACCATGTAATATAGGGTATATGAGCACAGACTTTCACACCACCCACCTCTCTCCACTCTATCTAATAACACTGATACACCTAAACACATATATGCTGAAAAGATAAATAATCACCATGTCTATCTTAATATATATCTGAGCACTTATACTATATATGTGTGTAAAGATGATAGTCTGGACCAACTGATGATTGCTGGTTTAGCATGAAATACATATATTGGTGATTATTTATTTTTTCAGCATATATGTGAGCACTTATACTATATATGTGTGTAAAGATGATAGTCTGGACCAACTGATGATTGCTGGTTTAGCATGAAATACGTATATTGGTGATCTATTTATCTTTTCAACATATATGTGTTTAGGTGTATCAGTGTTATTAGATAGAGTGGAGAGAGGTGGGTGGTGTGAAAGTCTGTGCTCATATACCCTATATTAATCACTTTAGTTGAGTAATGAGAAAATTGAGTGAAATTTTAGGTGGATAGCTACCCCAGAGGGGGGGGGGTCTGAAATTTTTTTTTTAAAATGGCCTAAATAACTGGAACACCACACAAAAATCTTTATAAACAAGTTCTGAATGATAGGGAGTTGAAGTAGGAGAAATATTTAAGAGTCTAAGAGGGAATAAAAGCTGTTATGGTCCATGAAACAGTTGAACCACCCATAAAACAGGGGGGAGGATGAAGTAATTAAATGCTGATAAGCACAGGGACGACTCCCATCCTCTCAGCCTCTGTCCTAGGACTCAATCACAAAGACATGATTTTCTAACCAGCCTGAACTACACACCATTTCCCCTCTCCATTTCCTATTCCCTTTTTACATGTATTCTTTCCCTCTTACCATTTTGTTCCTGAAATTTCATTTGTTTCACTGTATCTGTTTTTTTTTTATGAATAAACATCTCATCACTGAGAAAAAAAACACTAAAACTGAGATTTAGTGAATGAAAGAGTATATTAGCAGCAAAACAAGGCCTTCAAAGGACCAAATAAATATAAAAGGCATCTTTTTAAAAACAACTTTTCTGAGCCATTCTGTGCAAGCTGTGAGGAGGATGACTTTCCAGTAAGAGCTCCACCTATGGACTAATCTTTTGTTATCTTCTGTAATGAAATGTAACCCATAAAATGTATCACAAGTCTTTCATTATAGTAGATGAAATAAATATGAACCCAAGAGTCCTGTGCAGCAATTCTTTGACACCATCATTCATGATTGGAATATAAATTTAGAGAAGTGAGATGAGAGCAGATACTGATAAAAAACAGTTCCATTATAAGGTTAAACATTATTTTGTTAATATTGAAGCATGAAGCAAATTTGAATTATTTCTTCTTTAGCAGAGTCATAAACACATACTTTTAATAAGCAAGTAAATGACTTATAGACGAGTAAATTATAATTATGATAAAATATTATTTTAATAGCATTGGTGATAAAACAGATATATATATGACAATAGATGGCGTTCTACCAAAAACACCATCAAGCGTAAGTTTGTTTACATAAACATCAGAGCAAGCATTCACTATCTCTAACTTTAGTTCCACCTTCAGATCATTATTTCAAGCTATTTTCTATCTTCAGTGAAGGACAGGAATAAGAAAATAGATCTAAACACAAACTCTGAGCAAGCTGAATAGAAACTGTTTCATAAACACTCAGAGTTTGTGTTTAGATCTATTTTCTTATTTCTGTCCTTCACTGACGATAACAAATAGCTTAAATCATGATCTGAAGGTGGAACTAAAGTTAGAGATAGTGAATACTTGCTCTGATGTTTATGTAAACAAAAAACTACGCTTGACGGTGTTTTTAGTAGGACACCATCTATTGTCATAAATACAAGCATTAGCAAGTTTTAACTTGTGTTTTTTTTTGTTTTTGTAAATGTACTTTTGAGGTCTTTATTGCAATGATCTACTATGTGGTGATGGTGAACTGAGATCAGACCCATGTAGCTATCTGGCTTGCTATGCTGAGATTGAAGACATTACATGTCTAAAAGATTCACGCTTGCAAGCTGAATAGAAACTGTTTCATAAATGCTTAGATTTTGTGTTTAGATCTATTTTCTTATTCCTGTCGTTCACTGACAATAGCAAATAGCTTGAAATCATGATCTGAAGGTGAAACTAGGGTTAGAGATAGTGAATGCTTGCTCTGACGTTTATGTAAACAAACACACTTGACGGTGTTTTTGGTAGAATGCCATCTATTGTCATAAATACAAGCGTTAGCAAGTTTTAACTTGTGTTTTTGTTTTTCATATATATATATTTCTAAAATATTTTAAAGTTGATCTGTATGATGATTTACTTCATTAGAATTATATGAAAGTTTAAAATTATCATATTTTAACTTGCTTTTAAGACTGGCAATAATTTTTAAATAATTCATTACTGCAATTCTTTTGGTTTGATAAAAAATTAACAGTTTTCAAACTTATTTCTAATAAGTTAATAGCCACTGTCTTACATTAATTAAATTGTCCACAAATTATTTATTCTAAGGTTAGAGCTTTATAAAATTATAACAGGTAGCAACTTTAGTAATTAGAATTAGTGTATGTGACAAATTTAAAAGTTATAGTAAAGTATTAATTGAATACTTTAGTAGGCAAAAGTTTGAATTAAGTGGTCTATAAATAGGACAAAATAAGCATACATATATCTCAATATCTTATAGGTTTCCAATAACTTTTTCTATTCAAGATTCTTTATAATTTTCTTTAAAATATAATGGTTTTGCATTTCTGAGTGATTTATTATTTAATGAATTGGCAATAATAAAATATTAAAGTAACAGAATTGTGGGAGAATTAAACTAAATTGAACTATGGATATTGTGAAAGGATGGCCCATTTTAATTATTCAATGTTATATAGTCGATAAAGACTACAAGATGTATAGTCAAAAGTACTTCTAATAAAATAACTATAATTTATGTGAATTTTACTGCATTTTAATATATATATTGATTTGAATATTACACACACACACACACATATATATATATATATATATATATATATGAAGCAAAAAAATTTCCACCTTTAACATACTTGCTAATATATTAGTTTTATTTATAAAAAAAATATTATACATACAGTGGAACCACAAACTACATTATATTTTGTACCAAGCAACTTATATAGTGAAGAATAACTTGTTTTTTGTTGATAAACATGTATTATAATAGAATACATATTGTTTATTAAATTGCAAATGTACAATACTTTTCAACATATGCAGATGATTTTTCTGTCTATATTCATCATGATTTTTCTGTCTATATTCATCATGATCATCAACCATTATCAATCTACCACAGGATGAAGATCTCTCCAAGCTCAATCCCTGCACAATTTATTTCATCCATCCATCTCACATGTGGTCTCTTTCTGGGTCTTTTACAAACTATTGGAATCCAGTTTAAGATTTCAATTCTCCATCTTTTATCATCTCCTTTAGCAATATGTTCAGCCCAACTCCACTTCAGTCTTTTAATTTTCTCAATGAGGTCAGTAAATCAAATTTAAAATATAAACAAATTTAAAAAAAATTATATTAGTAATAATAAATCGAATGGATATTCATTTTTTTCTACTGATTGTGTTCATTCATGCTTGGACTAAAATAATAAATATATATATATAAAAAAGCACTGCCTTCATATTTCTATCTTTAAATTAAAATAAATAGCAAACTTTCAGACTTTTATCTGATGTTAAATGTGCTCTGGCTGATTTTTTTCATAACTTTTTTTGGATATAGAAAACTCTTTATCAAGAAATTACACTCTCTCTAATTGTGTTAATTTTAAGTCATTATTAACTTCAAATATGCTTTATAGTTTTATAAAACTTTTACTATTTGAAAATATTTTACTAAGTAAAATACTGCACATCAAATTTGGAAAGCATAATAAAGGAAAAACAAAATATATGTGATTTCAACATAAACTAAAGAAAGTTTATTAATGTTTGTAATCTGTTTATGCTCAATGCAGATAAGAAAATATGGCCATTGAATATTAAAATGTACTAATTTTAAAGCTGTTTTTGTTGGTTTATTTACAATTTTGCTTGTTTGTCCAAATTTGTCTTTGTTAGCTTATAATTAAATCATGCAGTCGATCAATTTCATGCCTCCAATGAATTTGAATTTATATCATTTGTTAAAAATGTTGGTATTTTAATATCTGAAATGGAAAATATAATTACAAAGAATCATTTTTTTATTTGTAGACCTTCTGATATAGAGCAATGCTTCAATGATATTAGCAAGCACATGAAAAAGAAAGTCATTTTATACACGTGTGTAGCTATAAATAATTAAATGCCTCATAAATATGTAATAATATTACTATTGTTAATTTTAACTTATGCCTTCTATAGAAACTTTTACAATATTTGACATGGCATAGTTTGAGAAAAAACAACCAATCTGTCCTAGACATATGTTTCTGTCAGTAATTGACATCATCAGCAGCCTGAAAACTTATGAATACTTCACTAAATATACATGATGTTTAATAATGTATTTACACATTTAAATGTTTATTAAGCTGACAGTGATCAGGATTTAATAAAGCTACTGTTAAATTTATATTCAAACTTTAAATCAAATAGTGAATGAACATTAAGGTTGAAGTGAAATAGAGTTTGCATTGCTATAGTCAATCCTGGTCTCAACTACTTTGTCAGCTTCTAATGATATCTGTTATTGACAGGAGGTCATGTAAATTTATATAGAGAAAGTGTAAGTTGTATTATTTATATATTTAAATAGACAGGACTTTTACATATAAATATATACATTATATTTGTCCAATATACACATATTCTTCTTGTAAATATTAATATTATGCTAATATTTCAAGTAGCTCCTACTAGCTGTCTTCTGAATAATTGAAAGTAGAAATGTAGAAATAAAACAGGCAAAACTCTCCATACAGTAGTGGTGATCATATGATGTTTCGTGGTTTAAACATAGAAATACCAACAAACTGTTTAGTTTAAATATGTCTTAAATACACAATTTTCAATTTTCTAGACATATAACAGATATTTAATCCACACTATGCTGACAATTGTGCTATTTTGACACTTCCAGTGTTAGAGAATGTACTCAAATGCAACATATAAAGACTTTGGTTTATTAATTAATCCTTATAAAAAAATCTTTACTAGCCCATGATGAATGAAATATCCATAGTAGCATTTTGCTTAGATTTTAATCAATTTAAGTCTGAAAACCAATTTAAATATCTTGGTATCTTTCTAAGTGGAATGGTAGACTTAAATATTGAGGTGCAACACAGATTATTGCACCTTTTAACAATTGAAAATATTTAATCACAGGGAAATAACTATTGTGGTCATTTTCACTGCACATAGAACTCTTAATTTGTCTACTTTATTGTATGGTAGTGAAATATGGACACTATCAATACAGTATAAATGCAATAGAAAATTTTCATTTAAGGATTCACTGTAGGTTTTTGAAATTTATAATGGCAAGATATAAAACTAATGAACAAATTCTTCATCTTTTTGGATATATAATACTAAATTGTCCATTCACTTTATTACTGCTACACAATGCTTTATTTACCTCTCTTTTTTACAGTTTACAGTTTCAATTACTCCAGGAATCTTCTTCAGAACTTTATATGTCCTGGCATTGTGTAACAGTAGTAAAGTGAATGGACAATTTAGTATTATATGGTATACAATTGGCAATGCAATAAGAGAGAGTAATCTTTCTGGCTGTGATATTCTTGAACCCATTATTATAAAATTACATTTTCATTAGATTAGACATGTAAACTAAATAAACATTGCTAAGACTTTCTAAAGGGGATATGTTGAACTTGAGCATGGCTTTTGTAGGAGAGATAGACCTTATGTGCATTATAAAAATTATCTCAAATACATTCTTAAAAAGTGCACTATTGATTGTTCCCATTAGGAAAATATAAGAAGAATAAAATAATTGGAGAACTACAATTAGATATGGCATTGAAGTACTTAAAAGAGAAAAGTTTAATGCTAAAAAAATTCAAAAATAGCATCACAAAATAACAATTAAATAGAAACATGAACCAGCATTTTTTATATTTGGACATATTTTTAGGTCACATATTGCATTGTCTTGTCATCACAAAACTGATGTCTATAGTAGTTACCTTTTTTATTGTTCCCCTTGGAGTTAAAATAGCTTTACTCAATTATAAGTGACTTCTGCATGTATGTGTTGTTTGATCTACCAACTTTAATACTCACATGCACATAATTATTTGCTTATCAATTGGAAATAAAAATGCTATTGTCTATGAAATGTTACAAGTTTACAATTTCTTCTCTGATATTCATATTTAAATCTACTGATATGTTTAGTTTTTCAACATTCTTTATTAAAGGAAAACATTATTCCCCAAATTTGATTAAAATTATATGTCAGTGCTCTATAGAAATTATTTTATAACTATTTATACATAAAGTAAATGACATGTTAAATGTATAAAATATTCCTTCTATTTTTCCTCTTTATTATATTATCATCATCATCATCAACCATTATCAATCCACTGCATGATGAAGGTCTCTCCAAGTTTAATTCATCTTCTCTGATCTTTAGCTTCTCTTTTCCACAACACCCCTGCACATTTTCTTATTTCATCCATCCATCTCACATGTGGTCTCTTTCTGGGTCTTTTACAATCTCTTGGAATCCAGTTTAAAATTTCAATTGTCCATCTATTATCATTTCTTCTAGCAATATGTCAAGCCCAACTCCATTTCAATCTTTTAATTTTTTCAATAAGGTCAGTAACACCTGTTTGTTGTCTTACCCATACATTGTGTTTTCGATCTCTTCTCGTTACTCCCAACATACATCTCTCCATACTCCTTTGAGTGGTCTGAAGTCTCTGTATTGCTCTTCTATTAAGTGTCCAACTCTCAGATCCATAAGTAAGAACTGGTAAAACACATTTGGTAAAAATCATTCTTTTCAAACACATAGGCATATTTCCTTTTAGTATCAAATGATTTCTACCAAAAGCACTCCAACCAAGTATAATTCTATGATTAATTTCCTCCATTATGTTTCCATCTGTATTAATAATCTGACCTAGGTATTTGTAACTGTTAACTTCTTCTAATTCTTCATAATCAATCTTTATTTTCATATTTTGAGCAAATCGATTAAACATTACTTTAGTCTTTTTAACATTTATCTTTAGTCCTACTTTTCTACTTTCATCTGCTAACTCCTGCAACATTTCCTGCAGCTCTGAAGCATTATTTGCAAAAACAACTACATCATCTGCAAAATCTAAATGACTTAAATACTCTCCATTTACATTCATTTCTTTAGTTTCCCATTTTAATCCACAAAATACTTCTTGCAGCACTGCTGTAAAAAGTTTTGGAGATATGGAGTCACCTTGCCTTACGCCTTTCTCAATGTTGATTTTTCCAGTATCATTATGTAATCTAATTGTTGCTGTTGCATTTTTATAAATATTCTTTAAAATATGACAATATCCTGGATCTATACCTTGATGATCCAATGCTTTAATCACTGAAGAAATGTGTATAGAATCGAATGCCTTTTCATAATCTACAAATCCAAAACATAATGACAACTCATATTCATTTGTCCTTTCTATGACTTCTCTCAATACCTAGATATGATCTATTGTACTAAAACCACTTTTAAATCCAGCTTGTTCTCTTGGTTGGTGGAAATCCAAAGTTCTCTGTAGACGAGTTGTAATTGTCTTGGTAAAAAATTTATATAGAACTGATAAAAGGCTGATAGGTCTGTAATTTCTAATATCTTCTTTATCACCTTTTTTAAATATTAATATTATTACTGCATTCTTCCAATCTTCCGGTACATCTTTATCATTTAGACATTTGGTATATAACTTTGCTAAAATTGTTTCTATTTCTTCACCTCCTTCTTTTAATATATCAATTATAATTCCATCATTTCCTGGAGCCTTTCCTTTCTTCATACATTTAATTGCATGTCTCACTTCTTCATTTAAAATTCTGGGCAATTTGGAAGATGTAATAGATATAGAAGGTACTTGTTCTTTATTACTATATAATTCTTGATAAAAATCTTCTACCAATTTCATGATGTCATCTCTCTTTTTAGTAATAATTCCATCTTTTTTTCTTATTGCAGATATAAATTTTCTACCAATACCAAAATGTTGTTTAACATTCTTGAGACTTTTATTTTCTTCTACAGCTTTCCTTGCTATTTCACAGTTATACTTTCTTATATCATTTTCAACTTTTTTCCGTACCATTTTACAAAATTCGAGATATTCAATTCTTTTTAATACATCATTTTTGTATATCTTCATATTCCTTCTTTTCTTCATAAATTCTCTAGTCTCAGTAGAAATTTTATTAGTCAATTGCTGCTTTTTTCTACCAGCTATCTTTGTTGCAGTTTTTAAAAGTGTATCAGTTATTTTCATATTAATTTCATTCAAATCTGAATCATGTTCAAAATCTCCTAACACTTGAAACCTATTTGTAAGTTCTAATTTAAATTCATTAGAATGTTTCTGAAGATTAGGAATATCAACTGTAAATATTGTTTTTCTCAATAATTTTTGTCTCTCTAGTTTTACATTAACACGTAACTTACACCTTACTAATCGATGATCACTTCCTGTGTTAAATTTATTAAGAACATTACAATCTTGAAATATGTATTTCCTGTTAGTCAAAATATAATCCAATTCTGCTGTACCTTCATTTGGATGCTTTCATGTCCATTTCCTTTTAACATTTTTCTCAAAAAATGAATTCATAATATAAAGTTTTTCTTTTTCTGCAAACTCCACAAGTCTATGTCCTCTCTCATTTCTATTACCATAACCAAAATTACCTACAGCAATTTCATCTTTCATTTGTCTACCAATTCTAGCATTAAAGTCTCCCATAACAATTTTAAAATGTTGTTTACTCTGATCAAAAGCCTTTTGTACATCCATATAAAAATCTTCTACTACTTCATCACTATGAGAACTTGTTGGGGCATAAACCTGAATTATCTGCATTTGGTATCTGCTATTAAGTTGTATAACTAATCTTGCAACTCTGTCCGATACACCATCAATCTCCACAATATTGTTCTTCCACTTTTTATTTATAATGAATCCTACTCCACTTGTATTTCCAATATGTGTGCATTTATAATAGAGTATATGTCCACTTTTTAAATCAATTGTTTCTTCACTTTTTCTTCTAACTTCATAAAGTCCAATAATGTCTCATTTAATATAAGACAATTCTTCTTCTAATTCTTGCAATCTTCCTTCACTTGAAAGTGATCTGCAATTGTAAGTACCTAAATAAAAAGTCATCATCAAATGGCAGCCTGGGTCCACAATCAGGAGATTCTTAGCACCCTCCGCCTTTGGCCACCAACCGCTGCCTTGGTTGGTGACTTTACAGCCTCCTGGGGATAAGGGCCATGCTTTATTTTTGTCTGTCATAATTGTATATATGTATTGGAAAAATATTTATCATTTACACAAACATTCATTCTGCCTTATCAGGCACTGAGAAGAAAGACCATGGTGTTTCTTGATCTTAAACTCAGAGGTAAAAACCCAATAAACTCACCACACTGGCTAATGCGTGTTGGTGAGCAGCCCATCCATGTTCATATACTCTATGAATAATCACATAGTAATAACAGCTGCAATGACAAGAACGTATGGCGTGGACATTAGGAATTTGCCCTGCTCGGTTCCTTTAAGGCCTCCAAGAGGAATCAAAGGGTCTCCTTTCAGTTAATAGCAATACTATTTAAATGTTTCTTTGCATTCCCAATACAATGTAATATTTCTTTTAAGTTTTTCAATTCATCTGATAATTTCAGAGTAGTATAATAACATTCATACTCAAGTGTACTGTGCACTTACACTTCTGAGGAAGACTATTGGTCAGTTGAATCTTCCACCTGGATTTGGAAACTTAATGAAGATTTTACATTGTTTAGAGTTGGTAAAGAAGCATTTAAAATATTATTGCTATTTATAATTGAAAAAGATAGGAGATTTACAAAGCTACATAGAGATCATTAAAAGTTGATGGAGATAGAGATTAAAAATAATAGTTGAAAGGGAAATTATAAAAGAAATTAATATTTAGAAGTATATACTCTTATTCTTCTCTTTTAGTTTCTTTGCATTTCTTCATATATTTATATATATTACTTATAACTTCTTTCATATACATTTTAATGCAAACAATTTTTTAATTAAATTGTAAGAAGCAGAAGTTTGAGAAAGCTCTGATGAAGACTGTTGGACAGTCGAAACTGTCAGGAAAATAAAGAAGTTTTATTTAAAAAAAATTGCGTTAAAGTGTATATGAAAGAAGTTATAAGCAATATATAAGAAATTAATATGTATTAACACTTTTGGATCCATGGTTAAAAATAATGCGAGAGGAAGTAAAAAATTAGAATGGGATTTACTAAAGTTGAATTAAGTGGGTGCTTAATAAATTTTGATTAGATGCAAAGATTTATATAGAATAAAACTTTTAAGGTTGACAACTGTGAATTTGTATGAAAATATACAAACAGTTTTTAAAATGTGAGTAAATATTTTTTGATATAAATTAATAAGATAATAGGAAATAAAACAGTTGTAATGTAGATATGTTGGCACTAATATGCAGTTTATATTTGATTACAGAGTATTAAATGCGAACAATCAAAAGCACAGTCATAAATTAATTTGTTCATTGTGGCTTCTAGACTTACAGCATGTTTATGGCTGACATATTTTTCATCACTCAAAGGACAATCTATAGAGGGATATACTATTTTCAATTCTACCTCAAAATACTTTTGTTTAATACCTAAAAATCTCATGTGCACTATCAGAAGATTTTGGAAGAAAAATTTTCAAAAACATTTAGCTTAAATAGTTATCAAATTGAGACTTTAATCAAAGTAAGCATTATGGTAGTTTATTTGGGTTGAAAGGTAGATATGAATATTAAAGTGTCATTAGAGGAATTTGAATTCAGAATTACTCATTGTTCATCATGGCTCCAATTCTATTTCTTCTATTTGTCAAACTTCATAATGATCTCCTGATCATTAGACCACATCATCATCGTTATAATGAGTTGCCATGTTGAGCAAGTTAGAAATCCATCATCATGGTGATACAAATGTTTCAGCAAAAATAGTTGCATTTAAAAAAAATGTTATGTTGTAGTAAAGACTAATGAATGGCATGACAAATATGAAAACGAATGAGTATAAGGTCTTAGAATATATTCCAATTCTAGCACTTTCTGTGTTCAAATTTCTTTTCAAACATCAAGAAATAATGTCATTTGATTATTCATCTATTTTAACTCTACTACTATGATATCCCTGATTATTTGGATATGCAAAGTTTTCGGATTTCAAGAATACAAACTTTTATTCCTCATGGTAAATCCAAATTATAGTAACATTGTAAAAACAGACAGCTTATTATAGTTAGGCATTTTGGTTTGGGTATTTACTCAAATTTTTTTAATGACTGGAAGGTTGCTATTCTTCCACATGTGCCTTACAATTACCTTCAGACAGCCAATAGCTGTTAAAACAGCTGTCTAAGAAGCGATCAGGCCTAGACACATGACAGAGATTTTTTGACAAGAAAAGAATGATACCACTCTTCTCTTTTACTTAACTTTTATATATATAAGCCAGTCTTAAGCATCTTGGCTTGAAAGCATGAATAATATAAACATATACATTTATTACTCACTGAGTTATTAATTTATGATATTACAGCATGAAATCTTAGATTTACTACACCACAATTTTCCAGATGTTAATATAAGTTATCAGCAACGTATGTAAATAATATTTTGTTTAAATCGCATGTTGTTATTAAATTAGTAATGACTGGAAGGTTGCTATTCTTCCACATGCGCCTTACAATTACCTTCAGACAGCCAATAGCTGTTAAAACAGCGGTCTGAGAAGCGATCAGGCCTAGACACATGACAGATATTTTTTGACAAGAAAAGAATGATACCACTCTTCTCTTTTACTTAACTTTTATATATATAAGCCAGTCTTAATAAATTGAAAAAACTACTGATGAGTGCTGGTTTAGCACAAAATACGCATATTGGTGATTGTTTATCTTTTTGACATGTGTGTGATCAAGTGACTCAGCAGTATGAGATAGTGTGGATAATTGAGGGTCATGTAAAAGTCTGAGTTCAAACCCCCTATATATTACATACATATTGGAGTGCTGGTATGAAAAAGCCTGTACTGTAGAAAAAATTCATATATTAAAATTTACTTATTGTAAAAGATTGAAGACAAACTTTACATTTTTCGTCAAGCGCTGTTAGCCGAGAGGTCAGTGCAGTGCCTTGAAAGCAAGCAGTTGGTTGCAGATGGTTGTTGCGGGTTTGCCTCCCAGCCGATGCTATGACATATGGGGAAAAAAATTTTACAATTTTGTATTTGCAATAAAAAATTTTTGCACAATAGGCGTTTGTACAAATAGTATTCTTTCACATGACATCAGTGTGGTCATTAGTAAATTGTGAAGAAATTATCTGAAATAAAATTATCAATTGTCAACCATTTGTAAAAGTTGACCTTGGGTCAACATGGGTGTGACAAGAATCTCGGCCTCAGGGTGGCCTTCGAGCATTCCATCATCAGATTTTCAATTGGATGGACGGTTGAAGAGTTGGAGTGTGAAGTAGATTGGAGCCAGTCCATTAAAGTATGATGATTGTCTATTTTAATATATATCTGAGCACTTATAGTATATATGTGTGGGAGATGATAATCTGGACCAACTGATAATTGCTGGTTTAGCATGAAATATGTATATTGGTGATTATTTATCTTTTCAGCATATATGTGCTTGAATGTATCAGTGTTCTTAGATAGAGTGGAGAGTGGTGGGTCACGTGAAAGTCTGTGCTCATATACCCTATATTACATATATAGACACATGGTATATATTAAGCCTGTGTTTCAGTTATTACATTGTAGAGATGTCTGCCCATCCTTGCATATGTATTTAATGGATTATGTCCTGTACATGTGAGGTTCAGATTGACCTTGGGTCAACATGGATGTGACAAGAATCTCGGCCTCAGGGTGGCCTTCGAGCATTCCATCATCAGATTTTCAATTGGATGGACGGTTCAAGAGTTGGAGTGTGAAGTAGATTGGAGCCAGTCCGTTAAAGTATGATGATTGTCTATCTTAATATATATCTGAGCACTTATAGTATATATGTGTGGGAGATGATAATTTGGACCAACTGATGATTGCTGGTTTAGCATGAAATACGTATATTGGTGATTATTTATCTTTTCAGCATATATGTGCTTGAGTGTATCAGGGTTATTAGATAGAGTTGAGAGTGGTTGGTCATGTGAAAGTCTGTGCTCATATACCCTATATTGTAAAAGTTATAAATTTTTCACATGTTAAAATCTTAGAATATGTCGCTGCATGCTAATATGCAAACCACGACGTATCAAACTTCTTACTTAATCTTACGCCGAATATTATGTAATTTAACATTTATACATTATTCGTTTTAGCATTTGTATATATCTCACACGATGTTTAACATTTTATATTTTTATTTGTTTTTAGCACTTATTGGATATAAAATGTAATTATGGGCAATAGCAAGTACGTTTGGCTGTTTGTCAATTTAAAATAAAGAAAATTTTTACAATCGATTGCAAGGAACTTTAGATCGTATGAGAAAGACGGATCTCGCTTTAATCTTATTAGGTTTGTTCAACGGTCAAACTCAACTATGTCTAATCAAAAATCAAAAGATTGTTTTCACAAGCAAGCCGTCAGATATTACACAACTAAATCAACTTACACTTTGCTTTCAAACAAGAAAAGTGAAGAGAAAATTTGATAGTTTACGTCTTGTAGTACTCTAACACTGTGACCCGAGAGAATGTTCCAAATTAATGAAATAATTTAACGCTGCCATGAATAAAAAAGGAAAGAAAAATCTTAATAGCTATCTTTATCACCTATTTTAATAGTTTGGTCTGAAATCTATTTATTATTATATTCTCAAAAGTACATTCGTCGTTTTTTTTTCTTAAATTAAAACGGATTTAATTCTTTCTTTAGATAAGAATTTGATTTATAAATCAATAAATCAAGTTAACTTTTCTTAGTGTGGTGGTTTTTCCAAAAACGAAATAATGAATTTAGTATATAATAGGCATATTTTTGCTGTGAGTTCTAAATAACTAAAGTTAAATCAATAAAAACGGACACCGCTTTCAGAAGCAAAATCAAATATATTTTAATAAGAAATTTTGCATTACACCAACGCACGTACAAATGCCAGTGCTCATAGACTTAAAGATACACATACTGCACTTAATTAATGTGAATATGTTGCTGACAAGAAAAAAAAGTTTTGCTTCAGTTTTCAAAAGCAGTGCGGGGGGGGGGCATCCTTTCTGCATATTCAAACAGAACGACATGGTTTAATAACTGTCGAAGACGTCAAAAAATTCCTACAGTATTACTACTTACAATTAGATATCAAGTTATATATTATTATGCGTCTAATTATTATTATTAATTAAATTTAACAATAAAACTTTATTACCTTATTTTTGCTCTGAATAAGTTATATATTATTATGCGTCTAATTATTATTAACAATAAAACATTATTACCTTATTTTTGCTCTGAATACCACAAGACATAATTCTTGCTTCATTATTATTGTATATACATATATTTATGAAAGCAACCAACACTTAAACAATACTAACATCAATAATAATCAACAAGTCAAGTATTGGTAGTCGAGAGGTCAGCGCAGCCGCCTCACAAGCAGTTTCCCGGGTTGCGGGTTCGCTTACTGGCAGATGCTATGACACATGAAAAAAAATCAACAATTTCAATCTGTTGTCATGACAATCAGCAGTTAAACAATAATAATATCAATAACAATCTCAATCTGCTGTCATGGCAAAATACTTTATATATATATATATTGTAAATTTCCCTTTCAGTTGTTCATCATATACAATACATTCATTATTATCGACTATACTAGCTCAATAATAAACAATGAAGTATAACAACAATAAAGTACTTTGAAAACTATATGGGCGATATTTGATAATAAAACATTTATTGGCTGAGAAAGCTAGATAGAGATTGGGATGATTACTTCAACATGTGCTTAAAATATTGGCCCCAAAATACTATAGAATGGATATGGGGAGAAACAGCTCCATCTGCATGTGAAATTTGGAAGTAAACATCTTTTGCAGTCTATGAATCAATGGATAAAAGAAATAAAGACAAATTTTGAAATCAGTGTTTAGTAAGTTAATATTCAGGAAGTATCAGGTAAGGAGAATAATACTTTGAATATTATGAAACTTTAAAGAAATGGTGTAAATTGAACTATACATATATCTTGTAATTATGTAAATATCCTTTGTGTGGTTTTAATAAAGGATATTACTTAAAATAAGACTCTTGATAGGATTTGAAACTCACTATACACCAAAACACAAGATAGACTTTAGAGATGATTATAACATAGTGGTTTTAACATTGAGAAGTATATAAAATGCATTCCACAATGTCATAGCTATTGCAAAAATTCTCCTCCTACTATTCTATTATAATCATTAGGAAAATCTTGACAACAAACAATGACTAAATAATATTTCTTTTAAATAATGACTTAACTACTCTTTCATAATTTAAGAAGCTCAAAATAATAATATCAAAAACAAAACCTACATCAATTTAAAAGAATTAATGCTATCCTATAAATATCTCAGGAATCGTAATTATTCTGTTTTTAAAATAATATAATGATTATATTGATAATTAAATAATTAAACCATAAGAGGGATTTTATTGGGATCCAACAATATAAATAAAAACCACACCATTACAAACATTGATTAACCTCATATTTGAAAATTAGTTTAACTATAAGAATAAGACATGAAAATGAATGATCACTACTCATTATCCTCACATAAATAATTTAATTCACTTTCCTAAGATTTATTCTTATCCTTATACTAATAACAATCATCATAGAATACTCATTTTATTATAAGTAAAAGCTGTATTATCTAATTATTATCTCTATTAAATCTAATTCAAATAACTACATTTCTCAGTTGCTTAATATTCACCCATTGTAACTATATCCTTCAAAATAACAAACATAATAATATATTATTATATTGCCAAGACTACTACTATATGGTATGGATGAAGATCTATCAGCCCCATATAGTTATTTGAGTTGGATAGCTGGGTTTGAAGACATGTAGATGTCTGAAAATTTCAGATTTTCCACTCAATAAATCTTTTAGATAAGTGCTTGGCTTTGGGTTGGTATTTTTAGATCTAGTGTCTGAACCTACCCTGACACCTATCTGAGGAGTGCCAAAGCAGGAAGCCATGGTCAGGGGTTTGGGGAGGGGTTCCTGACAGAGATATTTTAAGTGGTGGCTCTGGCTAAGCATTTATCACAAAGCTTGTAGAGGAATTGACAATCCTCATTGTTTATAACTTACAAGCTTAAGATATACGGTCATGTGATCTATGACTCTTATTTTGACTATAATAATATATTTTAGCAGTAACTTGTACTTTGAAATAATGTAATACTTCTAAATTTACTATTTAAAATAAATTTCAAAACTAGATTTCAACATCAGAATGTGACTCTTAAAACATTATTAATTTCGGTTATATGCTTTCCAATTTGTATTACTCATTACTTACTCTTCAAATAAATCTTCAATATTCTTTTATACTTAGTGAAAATATGAAGTACTACAAATTCCTTTAATATAATTATCATTTTAAAGTAGCTAATGATTAATGTATCAATTATAAATTCTTGAATATAATTCTCCAGATAAAATATGTAATAAATATATGCTATGTATAATTCTATGTGGATTGGGTGCTTGATGGATATGATCTTGTAATGGAAATGACTCTCAGTTCCAATAAATTACTAATACAAATGTTAAATTAAAATACCCATTTATTCTATCGTAACAAAAATTAATAATAAACAGCTACAAATATTATATTACATAATTAATTGATAAAATAATTATTTAAATATTCATAAATTTACAAAAAAAAAAAAAACTTACATTAATAAGTGATAAAATAATAATCATTCTATACATTTTATCCTTTACTTTATCATTTATTATTTAGGTCATTAGAATAAAAAGTTCATCCTCATCACCATCATATATACTTTTTCTTTTTTTTTAAACACTATTAAATAGTTTTACTGGATGCCGATATAGCATGCATTCATGCCATTTTGAATTTTATAACTTACCCATAATTCCTGCTGACATATTCAAGCGATAAATGACGTCGATTATCAACAAGCAAAATAATCATGAAATTCATATTATATAATAATTGTACTTTATTTTTAAATTTAATGTATTTGTAATCATCTAGCCAATTTAAATTAATCCATGTTCTTTATCTTCTGATAAAGAAACAAAATTTGAAAAAAAAAAAAATCTTAAACTAGTTTTCGGTCAACTCAAGTGTATATACCACTTAAATACATATTAGCTAACTACTAAAAACAATAAGATTATGGAGTATATGTTACTTTAAAAAAATAAAAAACCCTTCAAGTGATCAACAATAGCGATCGAAGAATTTCTGATAAAAAAAAACTAAAATCCTATTATTGGTAAACGCAGAAACCATATTTTGCAAAGCTTGTTAAGAGCTTATTTGCAAGCTCTTTATATATAACAAATGTAATATAAGCTTGTTAAATTAGGTCATGTAATATATGCCTTAATTTCTTTGTAATTTTATTTTTTTGTATTAAGGCTAAAACTATTAATATATGGTGTATCTGAACTTGGTTCATAACCATATGGCTATATAAGTTAGATAGCTGGATTTTAAGTCATATAGATGTCTGAAAATTTCAGATTTTCTCCTTAATAGATAATTATTCATTAGATAAAGTGCTGGGTTGTCCTGGTATTTTTAATCTAATGCTTGAATATCCTAGCATCTCACTGAGGAAGCCAGGAGCAGAAATCGGTCTGGGGTTGGCGATATCCAAAAAAGCTTGTTAAGAGCTCATTTTTTAGTTCTATATATAACATTTGTAATACAAGGTTGTTAAATTAGATCATGTGACATATGACTTGATGTTTTGGTAATTATATTTGTTATAGATGTGAAAAATATTGTTAGGGCAATCAAAACTGTTATAATATAATCGATATAACAACTATATAAAGCATTGTAAAAAGTAATGAGGAATAGTGTATAGTGATATAAATTTCCCATCTTTGGAATCAGAAATTTCTCACTTTTGTCTAGGTCAGAGAAGACTAGGATTCAAAGCTGGATTTAATGAACTTATATAGTTATGCAGATGAGTTACTTTGGAATTAAAACTTTAAATACTTTATTTAATTTCAGGTTATTATCTAGAATAGTATAAAGTGGGGATTTTTAACCTGGGACACTTATATTCCCAGTGGTACAGAAAACCTAACCACAGGTTATAATGAATAGCAGGTAAATAAGTATATTACATTAATCTAAAAAATACTTATGTTATCAACATTTAAACCACTAAACATCACATGATCACCATCTCATACTAGCACATAATTGTTGTAAACAAAGGCAAAACTCTCCACACAGTAGTGCCACCCTGTGCTAACCAGAAATTAGTCTGGGGATATTGGATGAGTAGGCACTAGATAGGAATTTTATGCACAAGCCTTCTGGCATCCATTGATTACTCTGGTTAGCCCAGGGTGGTACTACTGTATGGAGAGTTTTGCCTTTGTTATCAACATTTCTAGAGCATTGCACATTCGTCTGTCATCTACACCAACAAAATTTCAGATCTCTTTTCAGATATGAATACAGTGATGTTGCATATACTTCTTTCTCACTGCAGGATCTGATAATCCAGTTAAGACACAGTGTAGCTAGTAAAATTGCTAAATTGGTGCCTCTTTAAGCATATCTTTATGACATCTGTGCCTCCTGCACATAGACTCTCCAACTACTTATTTCTTATTTATAATGAATAAGAAAAATTGGATAAATTTTTAAAAGCCAAGGGGATATGGATACCAGAAAGGTTGGCAATACCTGATATAAAGAAGGAAAAGATGGTATGCATAAATGATATAGGATAAGTTCCAGCTTTGAATCCTAATTTTCACTAATAAATGTAAAAGTCATAAACTAATCCATCAGGAGATAGGGATTTTATTGCATTATACCATTTGGTTTCCATTGACTTTTCAAGCTTACAATAGAGGACGCTACAGTAGAATAAAATATAATTACTATAAAATGACATCAAATATTTTTTCTACATGATCCGCCAACAAGGAGATTACATCGATGAAGAAAAATGTACCGAATCATCGTCTACCTAAAAAAAAGCAACCCGAAATCATACAATTCTCTTATTTTATCTATAATTATAAAACTTCTATAAAGAGACTATAAGATTTTGAAATTACTTATTTTAAAAGTACCACTTTCTTTTTCAAGATAATACCACAGTAAATAAGGATTTCAACCCCTTGTTGAAATAAATAAAATCTTTCCTCCTACTTTCAGTCTACAATTTTTTATTTTTTATTCCAGATATGAATTCAATAAATGAAATTAGTTTAAAAATGAAATATTAATTTTGCAAGTAAACATAAACAAGTCATAAAAAGAAATAAACATAAGTTTATTGTCAAAACAATAAATAGCTGCGAACTATCAAAAATTGAATAGTTATTACTATATATATTCACCTAAGGCATGACTTCAAATAATCGAAGCTCTTTTTAAAAAATTAAATTTGAACTTAAATATTGACAAAATGTTGGTAATTGGATCATTTTTGTCTGGAGATGTTTTTATTCATTGACATCAGTAAAGTTTTGACTAATTTTTTCTAAAACATTACAAAAATTCAATAAAATTGTAATATAAATGCAATTATATATTCAAAACAGAAAATTCAATAATATTATAAACAGATTATAAAAAGGTCACATGGTTTTTTTGTTCAAGAGTTTACAAGTTTTAAAACAGGCAAAACTCACTATGTATTGCCACACAAAGCAAGCTAGAGTAATCAATGGATGGCAGAAGGCTTGTGCATAAAATCCCCATCTAGTGCCTACTCAACCAATATCCCCAGACTAGTTTATGGCTGTGGCCCCCGTCAGTGAGGAGCCTTGGATCTGAGATCACTGCACCTAAATCTTAGGATTTAATGCAACCCTCCAGCAGCCATCTTTTTCTCCACTTAAGTACAAAACTATGAGGCTTAAACTGAAAACACCTTAATGTTTTCAATCCAAACCCATTAACTTATATACTCATATGGGTCTGAACTCACTTCAGTACCCATACATTTTGGTATCTTTTTTTTCTCACTGACAAAGGCCACAAGCCAGAAACTGGTCTGGGGATATTGGATGAGTAGGCACTAGATGGGGTTTTTATGCACAAGCCTTCTGGCAGATATTGGATGAGTAGGCACTACATGGGGATTTTATGCCCAAGCCTTCTGGCATCCATTGATTACTTTAGCTTGCTATGTGTGGCAATACGTATAGTGAGTTTTTTCTGTTTTAAAACAGTTATAAGCAAGCATAAGAATTGGTGATCATGTGATGTTTATTGAGTTTATAAATTCAAGTTACCAGACCAACAAGAGCCAGAATTGATCCTGGGCCAACACTCTACCAACTGCACCAAAACATGCAGTGCTTATAAAAAGATAATTGCAGTTTATACAAACTTACTATTTTTTTCACATGATAAACAAAAATAATGTAATGCAAGCATTCTAGAATAATTTCAACTTTGCAAATATGACTAAACTATGCCTTTTTCATTTCCATTGGTCAAAGACAGTTTTTTTAGAGCATTTTATTTCCATTAGCTCCTAATACCTAACTATTATAGTAAGAATTAATAGTTCTCATAAACTTACTTTTTGATTAAAATTGACCTTGCTAAAAATTGTAACTAGATTCCAGCCATTAATAACAAACTTTGTAGCTTGCATGTACTATATATATATATATGTAATGATAAATAACATTTTAATAATGAATAAATATAATGTCAAGTGAAATTTACCAAATCTATTTAAAATAATAACTGAACTGCCCTCTATCTGCCAAGTTTGATAACCTTTACAATAAGAGAGTGGACTACTTCTTAAAGTATTTTAAATCTTTTTATTTAAAATTATCCAGAATAATAACAACAGCCAGAGTGCCAATTTAAATCAGTCTTTGTATCTTTTAATATAAATGGATCTTTAAATAACTGATATTAAATCTATAGAGTGGAGATATTTCACTCACTTCTAAAACTTTATAATAAATTAACACGTGTTATATACGTAATGATAAATAATATTTTAAAGATGAATAAATATAAAGTCATGTAAAATTTACAAATCTATTTTAATATATAAGGGATTCGAACTCAGACTTTCACACAAACCCCAACTCTCCATGCCATCTCATATTGCTGACCCACTTGATTATACACATGTTGAAAAGATAAATAATCACCAATATACGTATTTCATGCTAAATCAGTGATCATCAGTTGGTCCAGATTATTATCTCCGCATATATACATATATTGGTGATTATTTATCTTTTCAACATGTATATGATCAGATGCATCAGCAATATGAGATGGCATGGAGAGTTGGGGGTTGTGTGAAAGTCTAAGTTTGAATCCCTTATATATTACATTATATATGTGCAGGTATATGTAAGCTTGTACAGTGTATTAACTTACAAATCTATTGTAAACAATAATTGAACTGCTCTCTAGCTGCCAAGTTCGATATTTTTTTTACAATAAGAGAGAGGAGTAGTGGACCAATTTTTGATGTATTTTACATTTTTTATGTAGTGTTATCTAAAACAATAACAACCAGAGAGCTTATTTAAATCAGTCTTTCTATTTTTAAATCATCCACTGGTCCACTCTCTTATTGTAAAAGTTATTGAACTTGGCACTAGAGGGCACTTCAACTATTATTTAAAATAGATTTGGTAAATTTCACATGACTTTATATAGCAGGAAAATTGGGCAAAAGGCTAAAATAAAAAGGGTATTTGTGGGCAATAAAATAACTTCATCAATTCTTTATACATTAACTTTTCCTCTTTTTGAATTTTCTTATTTTAAAATTCAGATCAATCATACAATATTTGCATACTAAGAGAAATATCTATAAAATTTAATATTCCACCTTTATTGTTAAAAAGAAGTTGCCATGACAACAGTTTGAAATTATTGATTGTTATTGATATTGGGATTGTCTAAGTGTTGACTGGTTTTTAATGATATATATGTATAAAACAGTGAGGATTGCTTATTCCTCTACAAGCTTTATGATAAATGCTTAGCGAGAGCCAGCACTTAAAATATTTCTGTCAAGAACCTCTCCCCAAACCCCTGACCATGGTTTTGTGCTTTGGCACTCCTCAGAGAGGTGTCAGGTAGGTTCAGACACTAGATCTAAAAATATGAACCCAAAGACAAGCACTTATCTAAAAGTTATCTATTGAGTGAAAAATCTGAAATTTTCAGACATCTACATGTCTTCAAACCCAGCTATCCAACTCAAATAGCTATATGGGGCTGATAGATCTTCAGCCATACCATATAGTAGTAGTCTTAGCAATATAATCTTAGCAATATAATATTGCATAAGACTTATGGCAGAGAATATGTATATATGTTTTTATATATCATCAGATTGTTGTAAAATTTATATGTGATGGACAATAATGAGGCTACTAGACAATTGACTATATATAAAGTTTTATTTTCATCCACGCACCAATATAAAATAATATTAAAGGGTACTTTTAGTGAAGCTAGCCACATTTCAAATTAATTAAATATTTCTGTTATCAACAATGTATGAATCTGATTAGCCAAAACAAATAATAAATTAATTATTAAAACATTTCCAAGATATTATGTAAACATATTTACAGTATACGTATATGTTTTTTTTACTATTATCTGACTGATATATCTAAAATAAATTATAACATATATTTCCACACATTTAAATATAATATATAGACTTGTCCAGTATTAGTATTAGCATTATGTATATACTTTTACTAAATCCCATTACCATCTTCAGTTTAGTAATAGCTTTCCAGGACTACTGTGTAGATGTCCAAAATAGTTTTAAGTGCTAAATGGTTTTAAAAAAATTCGAAGCTTTAAAATACTTTCCAAATACATAGTGTTAGCAATAACAAAATGGTCAATATAAAATACAATGTTTCTAAGTTGTATCATTCTGCCATCCTTTTCAGATATTCCTGGCCTGACTAATAAGTCTAGTATGACATTTAGATACCCGAATAATAAATTTATGGTAATATTCTACCCAACTCCCATCTACTATAGTAGCATGAAGAACACTAAAATGATGTTACAAAATTATTTGTATAAAAATTTTGATGCTTTTGTATTGCCTTATGTAACATAAATAGATGGGACATATGCATCACTAAGAATCTCATAGAAATTAATATTTTTCTCCATAAGTAATATATTATTGTTTTTAAGGTGCACTTCAATTTTAGGTAATTCCATTGTGAATAGAACAGATATGGTTTTAGAGACAATAATTTAATTCTGTTTATTCTGATTCAGAGCCATCTATTGTGAGTTTGAGTAATAAATGGACCATAAGTGATGGTGAAAGGTTTCATCTTTGGATTAATTTCTGACTGATTTCCTTTGTCAGTGATTTTGTAAGATCCATATTCATACACATCCTGAACCACATAAAACTCCTTTAGGCCTAAAATTTGAATATATTCTAAATTTTTGAGCCCAACCCATTTTCTGAATTATTAAAAATAAAGTATATTTTCATTCCAAACTTATTACAATACTATCTTTGAATCAACACGTTATGTAGAAATATAATTTAGATATCAACCACAAATTTTGCAAGATGGTGGTCTGTCTGGATCATGAATTATAATACAAAATGCAACAATGTGTTTTATATTTTAACCCACAATGAAACGATACACTATCATTAATTTAAACTGTGTATGATAATGAAGTTGTGATTCATAACAACTTTTTCAAGTGACTTGCATAATATTAAAGGCAATCTATGAAAAAATTAAATACAGTCACATTTCATGCCATAATTCATGATTCAGTCATATCAGTGCCTTAAAATTTGTGTAATGAATAAGAAACCAAACTTGCTAGATATCATATGAATTGCTTCAGAGATTGAACAGCAGATAGATTGGACAAAGAACAAATCACCTTTACACTGATACACAATGTGTATGTTATGATATTAAGCTAGCTTTAAATTGTAGTAATCGCTGATTGGTTGTAAAAAGTAGACACTTTGTTTAAGATTGTGAATGAAAATATCTCATGATTCCTATGCATATATTTGACATTTGCTTTTAAGGGAATAACTTATTTTGATCTACTATAGTAATAAAGATATTACAAAATTAGTACAAAAATAAAGTTTGAACTAGATATGTTATTTTTAATAATTTTTTAATGTATATTTTAATTTGTATTATCAATTTGTTTCAATATGTGTGACATTTTTATTGGAATGATTATATGCATTCTCTGAGGAAGACCGTTAAATTGTTAAAACTGCCGTTAGTTCGATAAGAAAATAAAACAGTGTATTATATTATGTTGAATGCGCAGAAGAATGTATTGATAATTTTATATTCATATTAACTATAAACTCTTTCATTATCTTTTCAAATTTTGTTATGTATGTTCGCATGGTCACATAGACATAGTATATATATATATATACGTACTTACTTAACGACACATACTTAGTTACGTATTCCTATCTGATGTTTTACAAGAGTGAATACACTAAAATAGGAAAGATAACTTTTAAAGTTATTTTAAAATAATGTAGTCATCTTAAAAGATGTGAAAACTATTGACTGGTTTATTCTGGGACTGAATAAAAATTGTCTTCGATCAATAGAAGTCCGTTACCACTAGTCGATAAGATAAAAAAAAAATCCAACTTTTCTTTTATTAATCTTTTAAAACAAATACTTTTCTTTTTCCAATTCAGATATAAAATATCTATAAAGAAAATATAACAAACGATTTTTAAAGTTTGTATAAGCAGATTTATATCAAACTTTGTTATTATATTTCAGTTATAAATAATAATGTAAATAATTGTTTAGTTTTAAGCAAAATGGATTTTATATCAAGTTCTATGGCTAAAGGGTAAATAGTGTATTTGGATTTAAAATACATCATAGAAATCTAATAAAATTATCATTAGATATTACTATTGTGATGAGGGTTTGACATTGATGGTCAAATTAGAACTGATGATGATGAATTATGCTCTTGTTAAAATAGTCATCATTTTTAAAAAATCACACATGTGGTTAATGTAACATATACATATACACTGTATATATTATAACAGTGACATAAGTCAATTGATAGTTAAACTTAATTTTGTTTTCTAGACACTTTTTTTCACAAAAATGTTGAATTTAGTCATTAAGACGTCACATGACCTTAGCTTACACGTTACTATTCTTTAAAAAAAACCGTTGACTCTCATTACTTTTATGGTATTTAGTGTGAGCTTAAATAATCAGTAGATAGAATATGGGAATGCTTACTAAATTCTTATTCAGTGCTATTCAAGGCAAATATTCTCAGACCAGTTTCTAGTTTATGGCTTTCATCAGTAATTGAATATTTTGAACCATGCCCATGGATAAGCTTGAATTAAGAAAATTAACATTTTTTTAATAATCAGAGCTGGTAGACTGATGGTACGACTAAGAATAAAATATGGCTGCAAGAGGAAAAATAAATCCAAAAAAAGGTCCAATTGCATGATCCAAAAAATATAAAAGCTTCTTGCTGATGAAAGTTATGGGAAGAAACTGGCCTGGGTATATGGGTAGATCATTATTAAGCACTATCATATGATAACTATTGATTATTAAATCTTAGACTGGATGGCATAGAAGTGCACAGAGGGGCTAAACTCTCCATACAGTAGTACTAGTCAATAGATACCAGAGTATTAATGGATGCAAGAAAGTTTGTGATAAAATCCCTATCTAGTGCCTACTCATCCAATATCGCTAGCTTAGTTTCTAGTTTGTGGCCTTCATCAGTGATAAGGCCTTGTATCTCAGAGCACTGTACATAGATCATAGGTCAAATGCAACCCTCCCAGCAATCACCTGTTATCTTATTAGCTACCTATAAAGTTTGAGTCCAAAATGAACACACAATAATGTTTTCAATTCAAGCTCATTTGCTTGTAGAGTTGTGTAGATCTGAACTCAGTTCAGCATCTATACTTTTTGGGTCTTAAATAACCACACTCACCATAATCCTATTGGGCAGGATTGGTAAAAGGTGGTTGATAAAGGGTTGAATTAAATCCGGAATCCTAGGTGCACTGCTCTCAGATCCAAGGTGCTTCACTGATGAAAGCTAGAAACTATAAACTAGTCTGGAGATATTGGATGAATAGGGACTATATAGGGATTTTATGCACATATTTTCATGCATGCATTGATTACTCTGGCTTGCAACTGTGTGGTGCTACTGTATGGAGAGTTTAGCCTTTGTGTAAGCAGCTTGTATAAGCATAGAGAATGGTGATCATGTGATGTTTAGTGACATCAAAGTAGTGAGAAAAGAAAAAAATGTTACATTTTTAATTTACTGGGCAAAAAGGCAATTATCTTTTAACACAATGAATTATTTTGATTTTATCAGACTGAATATAATCAATAACTTTTTTAGATCATTTGTTTTAATTCCAATGAATTTGATTTACTAGAATACTCATTCAATTTAAGAATAAATATATGTCTAAAATGGGACTCTTATTTTTCATAATGCTTTATTTATTTAAATTATTTGATAGTTTGGACTGTCTAGTTGCCTTCTTCAGAGTTAGTCTTCTATTTCTAAGTTTTACATCTTTCATATTTTTATATTTTTTCCAACATCACCTAGTAGCTTTCCAACATTTATTTAAAGATTAAAACTTTATTCTCAGTTATATATCAGTAGTCAATTCATTTTATTTGATTTATTAGAAATATAAGTTTATAAATGAACATCCTTAAAATAATATTTCAACTTTGAAAACATAGAAAAAAAGGTAATAAAATAAAATACATCACCAGAGTAATACCCTTTGTGTTGTGGGATGGCTACTGCATTCTGATTGATTGCTGCTAAGTCAACATAAAGCAATAAAATTCTGCTCCAAAATTTAAAATTGCCTGTGTAATTACTAAAATATGACAACATTTTTCACTATAATGTTTGTGAAGGTAGCATAAATTATAAATTTGTTTTGGATCATTTATTGACATGTTTTTTAAGCCAATTATTTTTAAATAAAATATATGAAAAATATGCAAATTTTATTTCTGTAAATAATACAATAAGACTATGAATGCAAATACTCTCATAAACATTCTTTATTCTTAAAAATAAAAAAAGCTACCAATCGGCAATATTAGCTTCTTTATACAGTGCTGACATCTATAGACTCTTTAAATATTAATCATATAGACGTTATTTGCAGATTTTTCCATCAAATGAATACACATTGGCAAAGTAGTACAGTAGATATCCACAACTGAGTACAAAATTGTAAGTCTCCATAGTGCAAAAATTTCTTATAGTCAGAATTATTGAGATGAATGAATAAGCTATAAAAAATAATTGTGAAGAAGACTTCTAGACAATAATGAAGATTATTTAATTATTCTTTTTATTTCATTTCTGTCAAAGAAGACAACCTTAGCTTCATCAAAATTAATAGTGTGACCCGTATCTTTTTTATGGACACACAAAGCAGAAATAAGATATTTAATTTTAACCCTAATTTTATGTATTTTTATTCTTTCATTTAAATTCAAACTACTCTGACCTATATAAACCTTATAAAGGAAAGAAAAAAGATACATAAAAGTAGGATTAGAAATAAATATATTAGTTCTGCTTTGTATGTCCATGTACAAGATACAGGCTGCACTGTTAATTTTGATGAAGCTAAGGTTGTCTTATTTGAAAAAAAATAAAAAGAATTAAAAAATTTTTATTATTGAAAATTTATCATTCTGAAGCAATTAATTTATTTAAAAGTTCATTTAATATTAAGGGTGGATAGAAAATAAATGGAATTGTGGGTAATGTTTAATTTAAATATATTATTAGTTTGTAAATTCGTTACACTTGAGAAGTCTGCATGTAGCAGTGAAACCATTGGTAGTGTTTTAGATTTTATTTTCATGGTTAGCCCCATTGAGTTTTGGATTTGGGGCAATTTTGATTATTTATTGACTAGTTTAGCTTTATGTTTTTAATATATATACACACTTCCCAGCATATATAATACATTGAGATTAATACTCCATCACTAGTTTATTAAATAAATCAAATACTTTCAATCCAAAGCACAATATAAATCTTTTTCTAAAAAAAGTTTTACTTTGTACTTTGGACTGGTAGTATTTCATTTACTTAGCAGGCCAGTGATGGAATATTAATCTCAATGTATTTTATAATATTAACTGATGGGAAAATTTTATTTACATATTTTGTTATTTGAATTCATATTGAAGTAGTAAATTGGAAAAAAAATATGAATGTTAATTAAAATAATATAAATTAATTTGAAATAAAATGTAAATAAAGTAATATGCTTGATTTAAAATCTACATGTTTTCTCTCCAAAGTGCTTAAGATTAGCTTTTGCATATAAACTGAGGTAAACAGAAAATGTGGACCAATCTTTTTTCTAATAGATTTATCTTATGCTTTAGATTGAGAGAACTTCAATTACTTAATAGACCAGTGTTGAAGTATTAATATCAATGCAATATATATATATATATATATATATATATATATATATATATATATATATATATATATATATATATATATATATATATATATATGTTACCATATGAATATTAATCTAAAATGAATTAAGGAGTTTAAATAAGTTTATTAAATTATTGGCAATAAGTATACATTTAATGCTTTGACGTTATATTCATGATTATTTTGCTTAAAAACACCATTTTCTGCTGATATGAAAATTACTTGTTCTCCAATTCATCACATATTTTTTTCTGTAATGAACCATGCCTCCTCCTTGACTTTTTGTTTTTTGATTGTTTCACTCCCACATTATTTTAACACAACTTGGTTTGAAACTATGGCCATGTTATCTTTAAATAATTGTAGAAGATCAATGTGTTAGTGGCATCAGTTTTGCCTTTGAAATTTTATACATTACAGAAGAGTGCATCATTTTTTAAACATTTGCCTTGATCTCACTGTTAGTATATATCTGGAAAGGTTTTTTGATGGCACCCTATAGCATAAACCAAATGAAACAATCAAAAACTCAAAGAGACATGTTTCATTACAAAAAATAAATATGTAAGCAATAAGAAAACAAATAGTATTCAAATCAGCAGAAAATGGTTATTTTCAGCCAAATAATCATGATTATGATGGGAGAATGTTAAAAGTACTTGTGGTGCTAATAATGTAATGAACATATTTAAACTCTGACTTAATATTATATATATATATATATAATACAAATAAAATGTCCATTAATTAATTATGTATATATAATCATTAGAAACCAGTTAACACTTAGACAATACCTATATAGATAGATAACAATCAACAATCTCAAACTGTTGTCAAGGCAAACTTCTTTTAACAATGAAAGAGGTTGCCTTGACAACAATTTGAGATTGTTGATTGTTATTGTAATGATTACTTATGAACCCATTTAACTTGAACATTATTAAACTTATATATATATATATTGTAGTGATGAGCTACAACCTGCCACACCATCCAGTTATTTAAGATACTCTACCAATTGGAGCCTCATAACATGTTTGCTTAACCAATAAATTGTCAAGCAAATTGTCATAGTAATATTTTTTTTTCTTTCCAACATATACATGTGTATAAACATTTTTTTATTTCTAAAGTAGTAATAAAAGCCATTAAATTACTAAGGAGAAACAGATAGGTATATTAACACTGGAATAAAACGTATTATATGTTAATAATTGGGGATGACTATAAAAAAAAAACTTACACATAAACTTAAAAAAAAAATAAATAAATAAAAACAATGACTGAATTAAAATCTAAACACATAGCAACCATTTGTGGAGATGAAATTTGTGGAAATGAAATTTAAAATATTTATAAATTATTATTTTTATTTATAATCCCATTTATTTATATTACGTCAGTTAAACAATAGGAAATGTCAAGGTTAAAATGTTTAAAAAAACTTCACGTGACCTACAACACAGTATTAATTGTTATAATTGTCTTCTGCTTTCAAAGATAGAACATTATTATTTTTTTCTACTTAAAAAAAAATAAATTCGAATACAAAATGGATGTGAATGATCGAATTTAAATATATAAATATTTTTTTAAAATATTAATCAAAATGACCAAAAGCTGAAATTTAAAAGCAATCATTTGAAGGTAAAGAAATAATTTGAAAGTAAGAAGATTTAAATTATTTGCTAATTAGACAAATTTTAGCTAAATTTGTGTGTTGCAGTAATATTCAGTAATTAATTGTTTTGATAAATAATAATATCATCATTGAAATCTTGAGCAGCAAATGAATCAATAAATATATATTATTTTTATATCATGATTGCTTGCTGAAAAGTTTGTACCATGGGGTAATAATATGTCATCAATAAAGCCATGAAAGTTTAAAGATTTTACCTGCCCATTTAGGAGAAACTTAAAAACCATCTTTGCTTTAAATAAAATGCCTAACCAAATCCAAGACAGGATAATTGGAGAACACTATAATTTCTTGACTCAGACAAGAAATTGCTATTCTTCGTGGGAATAGAACTTCATCTTCATTCCTAGGAATTTATTTAGCAAATGAACAATTTCCAGCGGACTAATCAAACTTTAATTAACATAATGGGATAAAAATTGTGATTTTTGTTTTATTATTTTGTCTATTGTAAATTTTATGTATTATTTTCGTTTCTACAAATGGAAGCTAATGTGTATAATTTTGGAGAAACTCTGTATGAGAGTAATAAGGGGGGGGGATTAGATTTATATATATATATATATTATCATCCTTAATTGCATAAGAATAAAAAAATTAATAGTTTTGACCGCCCCATCTGATTGACTTTTGACAACATATGGGAAATTAAGAGATAAGACATTTTAATATTATCTTATAGTAAGCAAAACTCAATGAGAGATTTTTTTTCCATTTATTATTAATTAAGCTTACTTTTGTATTGCTTTTATAAATTAATGATTTATAACCATTGATTTATCTGGACAACAGAGATTTTTTTGTTGTTATGTTTGTATACATATTTTAAATTAGCCAGCTAAAATCGAAATCACATATACATATTATAATTTTACAGATTCGTTGTTGTAAATAATTAGTCAAGTACATGGACTTCTACCATTGGGTTTAGGGCAAGGGTTTTATTTTTATTAATATCATTATAGATATCGATGTGGTAGAAATTCATCCTTGACAAAATAAATTACATGTATCAGATTTAATTGTTATTCATATTTTTTTTTTTGTTAATCAATAAATGTTTATATAATTCGTTATTTTAATTTGGTCTCTAACTCATCATTATTTCAATATTCACCTTCAGCTTTATAGTTCTTCATTATTTACATACCCGTTATAAACATTATTATCTTATTTAGTTTTACACCTATTAATATTATTACTATGATAGAGGAAATACATATACATATTTAAGTCATTTATTATAACTTTTAGTACATATATATTTATACTGCACATACATATTTTTTATATATCTTATGCTTATTTGATTTTTGGTAATTAATTATCACCTATATAGAGGTGCAATAACTACTGTTAGTGTGATCTTCTTCCCTGATAAGAGAGCTCAGGCAATTACTCCCTGAGTTTGAATACTGTGATATAACGTGGCTAGAAAGGGGTGAGAATTGGATGAACTGACCCAAATTGTATCTAGATTAATAAAAATAGGTAGAGCTAGTCTATTGGAAGTAGGTACAATCATAGGTTATGTATTTCATCGCGTAATCACTTGCATCCTATCCGAAGACCCAAAGTCCGACCATAGTAAGATGCGCTCCCCCTATCTCTTCTGGAATCAACCAGCCCATTACAATATATATATATAATATAATATTACAAATCGACGTCTGCATTTCTTCAAAATAATATACGTAAATTTATAAATAAATATTAGAAAATACAGTATTTAAAAGTTTATAAAATCATGTCTATAACCGTCACTTAGAAGTGCTTTCAACTATCTTTATAGTTTTTGTCAACTAGTACTTTTAAAATGTCAGTTTTTAAATACTGTATTTTTTAATATTTATTTATAAATTTAGGTATGTATATAAGACATTTGAAAAAATTTATTTTAAGGTTACTTCAAAATTTTTTAATGTATTATGGCAAAATCATAAGGTTATTCAAGATGTTTTTTTTAACTTGTTAGATAAAATGCCATAACATCCACCATTGTAAAATCAATTATTTATTAGATTGGACATGTGAAATAATATAATACAAGACATTCTAAAATGGTATTTTATGTCAAACGAGCATAGCTTAAGAAGAAGAATTTATGTATGTTATAAAGATTACCTTAAAACATTCTAAGGAAGTGCACTGCTTGTATTAGTGAAAAGTATTATTATATATGGAAGTGAGATTTGATAGTCGGAAGAAGCAATTGGAAAGGAAATTAATGACTACAGAAATGGCTTATTGTAAAAGAACTGCTAGAAGCAAAAGAAATGAATGTATAAAAAACGAGTTTGAGAAATAGAGAATATTAAATATACTATACTAAATGAAATTAAAACAAGTCAATTGTAATAACAAGAATAGATATAGAGAATATCAAAAAAAAAAAGATTACCAAAACAAATATTAAACTTGATACCATAAAGAATTAGGAATAAAGGATGTCCAAAAATAAATTAAAAAAGAGAAAATAGATAAATAATAGAGACAGAAATTTTCAGGAAGATTCATGAATGTACAGAGTGGGATGGTAAGTGGAATTTGAAAAATGCCTTAGAACATTATAGACAAATTAAAAGAAGACAAAGAAAATAGTACACTCTAAGAAAACATTTTATAAACATTTTAAAAAATTTTTGATTTTAACCTCGAAAAAACATAGCTACATAGTCTCCTTTTTAGAAACGTGTGTATCATTGCTTTTTCACCCAACTTATTTATATTTTAATAAATAATAATTATATATACATATGAAAATAATAATAAGCAAAAAATGTTTAAAAATTTTACGGCTGATATTTTGCACAATATTGGTAATTAACTTTTATTTGGAACCTACTGAATGAATACGATTACATAAAGGTATTGATTGAAAATACACACAAGATTTTCTAAACATTTTATGAATGCAAACATTGATTTTCCAATATTTCACCATCTGGCTACGAAGACAGTCGAGTGCTTTAATAAGTATACATCCCTTGCTTTCAAGGAAATTATAGATATGGAATTAAATAAACACAGAAAATACATAGATAAATAAATGTATTTGTTAAAAAGTTAAATGATAAATAAATAAGAGGATAAAGGTTAAAAATAAGGAAAACTAAAAGTAGATGACCAAACATGAAGATAATGGTTGGATAATTAAAAAAAAATAGTAACAATTTGAAAATGAGAATTGAATAATTTTAAACCAAGAATTCATATTTACGAAATAATTAGTTTATTAAATAGCATAGTTTGATTAATAGAAGAAGAATAAATATTACTTTGAAATAAGTACAAACACTAGTAAAAAGTTGATTAGTGAAATAGTATTCTCCATACTTAATAATGATTAATAAAATATATGAACAATTAATAAGAAGATACATAGAAAAAAATGGGAGAAAAATATATATAAAGATAGATAAACAGATAATAATTAACATAGTGTATGTATAGATATATCATTAATAAGATGTAAAAAAAAATATAGCTGAGTAGATAGAAATATAATTATATAAATTGTTATTCAGACAGATAGAAACATAGATAAATAAATAAATAGATAGAAAAAATAAACAGACAGATAGGAATAAAGATAGCTATAAAGATATGTAGATGGACATGTAAATGGGTAGATAGATAGATTGATATAGAAGTAGATAAATAGATAGTCAAATAGATACAAAGATAGATACACACATAGACAGATAAGTACTAGATTAAAAGGCAAATTTGATATGTGGACAGAGAGATCAATAAATACATGATAAATGGAGCTAAACGAATCTTAATTTGTGTATCAAAACGTAAACTCTTTTTTAGCATCGCTCAGCTGTGAACCATGGAGGAGGAAAACTATTAAACAGCTATCGCGACTTAATTAATAGTAAAGATTATTTAATTTTTCTTTAATTTCTTTTGTCACGCTACCATAACTGGGTTCTCATTTTCGGATCCATAAATGATTAACTATCTAGATCGAATGGGTGGGTAAAATAAAATTCAATGTTATTTAGAAATCACTGGAATTTCAAATCATGTAAAGATCAAAAAGATATACAGTACTAATCTCTATATGAGTTTTTTAACATTAATACGGGATTTGAACAGATACTTTCAAGCACACTTCAACTATTCACAGCATCTTACACCATTGATGCACATGACCACACACACGTAGAAAAGATAAATAATCTCCAATATAGGTATTTCGTGTTGAAGCAGCACTCATCAGTTGGTCCAGATTATCATCTCTCACACACATATATAATCAGTCCTCAGTTTATATTAAATAGCAAATCCTCATATTTTAATGGATATGTTTTAATCTACTCCAACAGATTGAGGCCTGTCTACTAAAGTATGAAGATTTGTTATCTTAATATAAACTGAACCCTGATTATATATGTATATGGGAGATGATGATCTGGACCAAATGATGAGTGCTGGTTCAGCACAGAATACATATATTGGATATTATTCATCTTTTCTACATGGGTGTGGTCATATGTATCAATGATATAAGATAGTGTGAATAGTTGAAGGGTGCTTGAAAGTCTGTGTTCAAATCTCATATATTTACAATTAAGCTCCTGATATATGAAGAATGTCTGTTTTTAAAATATTTAACATTAATTAATAAACTATATCTTTATATGTTGCATTCAAAATATTAAGTACATTCTGCAGATCATCTTTTCAACTGGATAAATAGCACAATCACCAGTATATTATACATCAAGAATCCAAGAAGATATTCATGTTGCTTTTACTTTCAATCAATTCAAATTTAAAAGTTCACTATTGACTGTGAATTGCATTTTAAATTTATTTTTTATTGAGCCACCTATAAACACAAAAAGCACCATTATAAAAATATCCATTTCAAATAACTCAGATTTTCTATGTGTAGTAATAACATATCTTCTTACTCCATAATGAAGAAGCCTTACAATAAAAATACATTTTGTTGGACAATCAAACATTTTTAAACAATCTCATAATCCAGATCAATTAACTGGATCAAATGCCTTCAAAAAATCAATAAGAGAAATAGGTAAATCACTCTTATGTTCCAAATACTTTTTGTGTGTGTCTATATATGCTTGTTTTTTAGCATGAAATGATTAACTTCATATTCAGATTTAACAAGCTCTCTAATCACTATTTTTAATGTTATTTTGCAGATTAAAGAAAAAACTGTACTGAATAAGGCTGCCATCTTCAGATTTTTTTACAACTAATAAATCAATAATATTTAAATTTAATGCTATAACAATAAGACAAGTATCTAGCTTCTACGATTCTAATTTGTTGTTCTTGTTTTCTTCACAAGAATAAGGTCAATGATTTTGACAGTTTTATTTTTTCATTTGGATTTCATAAATGAAGTCATATATTTTCTATTTTTGTACACATTGATTTATTGTTAAATATTTGTAAAATATTAATTATTTTAAAAGAATAATTCAAATTTTAGTAGAAAATATTTACTTTTTTACATAAAACAATTTGACAAAGAAATCAATGATATATGGCTGTAATTTATAATTATATGATCAATATACATTTTAAGTTGACAACTACAGACAATTTTCATCAACTATAAATAACAAAATATTTTTAAAAAACCTTTCATTTACTTTAATAATCTGACAAATTATTAATTTGCATTTGACAAATTAAACTAAAAATGTATGGCAAGAGATTTTTTTTCTTCTTTATAATATTATATACATAATCTGCACTATTTAAATTATAGACTAGTTAAAGCATTCTTACATAGAATTGTATCATCATCATCAAACAGTATCAATGGACTGTATGATGAAGGTCTCTCCAATCCATCTCTGATATTTAGCTTCTTTTCTCCATGTCACTCCTGAACACTTTCTTATTACATCCATCCATCTCACATATGGTCTCTTTCTGGGTCTTTTACAATCTCTTGTAATCTAGTTTAAGATTTCAATCAACCATCTATTACCATTTCTTTTAGCAATATGTCCAGCCCAACTCCACTTCAGCCTTTTAATTTTTACAATGATGTTAGTAACACTTGTTTGTTCTCTCACCCATATATTGCATTTTTGATCTTTTTTGTTACTCCCGATATGCATCTCTCCATACTTCTTTGAGTGATCTGAAGTCTGTATTGCTTTTCTATTAAGTGTACAAGTCTCAGACCCATAAGTAAGAACTGGTAAAACACATTTATTAAAAACCTTCCTTTTCAAACATATAGGCATATTACTTTTTAGTATCAAGTTATTTCTACCAAAAGCACTCAAACCAAGTTTAATTCTATGATTAATTTCATCCATTATGTTTTCATCTGTATTAATAATCTGGCCAAGGTATTTGTAACTGTTAATTTCTTTTAACTCATCATAATCAATTTTTATTTTCATATTTTGAGAAAATCCATTAAACATTACTTGAGTCTTTTTAACATTTATCTTTAGTCCTACTTTCCCACTTTCATCTGATAACTTCTGAAACATTTCCTGCAGCTCCAAAGCATTATTTGCTAAAGGAACTACATCATCTGCAAAATCTAAGTGACTTAAATAATCTCCATTTTTTTTATCTTCTTTCACTTCCCATTTTAATTCACAAAATACTTCTTGCAGCACTGCTATAAAAAGTTTTGGAGATATGAAGTCTCCCTGTCTTACACCCTTCTCAATGTTGACTTTCCAAATATCATTATGTAATCTAATTGTTGCTGTTGCATTTTTATAAATATTGTTTAAAATATGACAATATCCTGGATCTATACCTTGATGATTCAATGCTTTAATCACTGAAGAAATGTTTATAGAATCAAATGCTTTTTCATAATCTACAAATCCAAAGGATAATGGCAACTCATATTCATTAGTCCTTTCTATAACTTCTCTCAATACCTGGATATGATCAACTGTACTAAAACCAATGTTCTCTGTAGACAAGTTGTAATTATCTTGGTAAAAAATTTGTATAAAACTGATAAAAGGCTGTTAGGTCTGTAATTTCTAATATCTTCTTTATCAGCTTTTTAAAATATTAATATTAATACTGCATTCTTCCAATCATCTGGTACATCTTTATCATTTAGAAATTTGGCATATAACTTTGCTAAAAAAGTTTATATTTCTTCACCTGCTTCTTTTAATATGTCAATTATAATTCCATCATTACCTGGAGCCTTTCTTTTCTTCATACATTTAATTACATGTCTCACTTCTTTATTTAAAATTCTGGGCAATTCGGAAAATGTAATAGATATAGGAGATACACATTCTTTATTACTATATAATTCTTGATAAAAGTCTTCTACCCATTTTTTGATGGCAGGTCTCTTTTTAATAATAATTCCATTTTTTTTATTGCAAATATAAATTTTCTACCAATACCACAATTTTGTTTTACAGTCTTGAGACTTTTATTGTCTTCTACAGCTTTTTTTGCTAGTTCACAGTTATACTTTCTTATATCATTTTCAACTCTTTTCTGCACCATTTTAAAAAATTTGAGATATTCAATACTTTTTAATGTATCATTTTTCTACATCTTCATATTCCTCCCTTTCTTCATAAATTCTCTAGTCTCAGTAGAAATTTTATTTGTCAATTGCTGCTTTTTTCTACCAGCTATCTTTGTTGCAGTTTTTAAAAGTGTACCAGTTATTTTCATATTAATGTCATTCAAATCTGAATCCTGTTCAAAATCTACTAATACTTGAAACCAATTTGTAAGTTCTAATTGTTTCTAGAGATTAGGAATATCAACTGTAAATATTGTTTTCCTTAATAATTTTTGTCTCTCTAGTTTTGCATTAATACATATCTTACATCTTACTAATCGATGATCAATTCCTGTGCTAAATTTATTAAGAACATTACAATCCTCAAATATGTATTTTCTGTTCGTCTATGTATAATCCAATTTTGCTGTTACCTTCATTTGGATGCTTCCATGTCCATTTCCTTTAAACATTTTTCTCAAAAGAAGAAATGATAATATAAAGCTTTTATTTTTCTTCAAACTTCACAAGTCTATGTCCTCTCTTATTTCTATTACCATAACCAAAATTATGTACAGCTCTTTCATCTTTCATTTGTTTACCAATTCTAGAATTAAAGTCTCCCATAACAATTTTAAAATGTTGTTTACTTTATAAAAAGCATTTTGTGCAGCCATATAAAAATATTGGTACTACTTCATCACTATGAGATGTTTTTGGGGCATAAACCAGAATTATCTGCATTTGGTATCTGCTATTAAGTTGTATAACTAATCTTGCCACTCTGTCTGATACACAATTAATCTCCACAATGTTGTTCTTCCACTTTTTATTTATAAAGAATTCTACTCCACTTTTATTTCCAATATTTGTACCTTTATAATAAAATACATGTCCACTTTTTAAATCAATTGTCTCTTCATCTTTTCTTCTAACTTCACAAAGTCCAATAATGTCCCATTAAATATAAGATAGTTCTTCTTCTAATTCTTGCAATCTTCCTTCACTTGAACGTGATCTGCAGTTGGAAGTACCTAAATAAAAAGTCATCATCAAATGGCAGCCAGGTTTCTTCAGCTACCAACCACTGCCTTGGTTGATGGTTTTACAGCCTCCTGGAAATAAGGATCATGATTTATTTTTGTCTGTCATAATTGCATATATCTATTGGAAATATATTTATCATTTACACAAACATTCATTCTGCCTTATCAGGCACTGAGAAGAAAGACCATGGTGTTTCTTGATCTTAAACTCAGAGGTAAAAAGTCAATAAACTCACCATGCTGGCTAATGTATGTTGCTGAGTAGCCCATTTATTTTCATATACTATATGAATAATCACATAATAATAACAGCTGCTCTGACAAAAACATATGGAGTGGATATTAGGAATTTGCCCTGCTGAAAATTTAATGGATTTTATTATGTACAATAATCTAGATTTTCATTTATAATGTAACCAGACAGTACAAAATCAAAATTAGGAATGTGTGATAAAACCATGTAATCTAGAAACAATATTACTATATATTTTGAGCCCATATATATATATATAAGCATGAAATTTGGATAAACTTAAAATATTGTAAACATGTTTTTGATTACACAACAAATCATAATATAGTTTATTAAATAGAATATTTTTTATACTGTAAATAAATTCTGCTTCTTCTTATTTCAGATTAAATCTAACTATAATGTGTTAAATTGTTAGTTTTAATTGTGTATATAAATATAATATTTTTTTCCTGTTTAAATTCATATAATACCTTAGGTTTAAAGTAAAAGAAAACCCATTTTATTTCAACAAAAGCCTCAACTAAAAAGGTATTGTAGATTATGAGAAAAACTTGCTTAGCATCAGGAATTGTCAATTAGTAGTAATTGCTAATTTCTTGGTAACATCAAAGGTTAAAATTTATCTCTATTTACAAAGCTATTATCTCCTTCCTTTTATTCACAATTATAATAACAATTCATAGAACAATTAATTGGGATTTGAAGACATATGTGTCTGATAAATTTCATGCTTTCAAACTGATAGAAATGTGTTTGATAAATGCTAATTTTAGAATTAGTATTTAGATCTAGTTTCTAGTCTTCCAACCCTTCACTCACATGAGCCAACTAGCTTGAAATCAGCTGGTCTGGAGCTGGAGACAACTAAGAGATATTGAATTCTATTTCTCTCAGTGTTTATGTAAACAAAGCTTATTAGGAGCTATTGTTAAAGCTCCATCTAATGATCATAAAATGCAAGCTAAAAGCAAGTTACAAAATTTATAACTTCTTTTGTTTATCATTGTGTTGGAAAGAGATTCTCTCTCTAGCATTATATAATTGATTATGAGTTTAATAAATCTTATCTGTAATATTCCTTCTGGTTGACAAATTAATTTCACTTCGAATAATCAACAGTGTTGAGAAAGATTGGCTTATAAACAACAGAATTTCACAAATGAGTAGATTCATTCTATTCTGTTCTTGATCTTTTGTTCAATATTTAGAGTCCTTTTAATTCATATTTTCAGGGAGTTACATATATACTGAGTTATGTTTAATATATATATATATAATTCAATAAATATTATGTGTAAATATTATGTATAATTGTTTATGTATGTGATGAATAAGAAATAGAAGATTTGTTTTATCTTTGATATTGTGGTGTAAAATGAAGCCTGTAGGTGGAGTTGCTATAGAAAAAAAAAATTGTAATGTAACTAAGTGTATTTACATTTTGATAAGGCTCCAATATAAGGCTGAAATCTGGATTGGTGAAATTAAATATATTATTATAAAAGTTGTCTGATTAAATAATTTTTATTGAATTCTTATTTTTAATATATTACATTGCAAAGACAACATTATGAACAAGTTTTGTTTTGAAATTTGATCATTTTTTGGTATATATATATATATAACAGAATAAAATGTAATCAAATGAACCAAATATACTTTCATTATCGTAATCATGGTTATCAAATTAAAAATAACAGAACTGTTAAAAGTTTTTAAACCCATTTTTTTACTTATTTGAATAATATTGGCTCTCTGATTCATCATATATTCATTTTTTTACAAACATCCAAGGCTTTTTAATCTTTCACTTTACACCATTTCTTTCTTCTTAAATTATTCCAACTAGACCAGAGTCAAAAACATGTCTTTATTTCTTCTCATACCTTTAAAATAGAGATGCATTTGAAAAATAAGTTTTAGCTTTTTATATATAATAAATTTGCACCACTTTTGTCCTCAAATTTGCTTTTGTTTTACCATAGTATATATAAAAACAAGCTAATTGATTGCATCCTATTGCATATATGATTTTAGTTTGGTCCGGTTTATCTATTTTATTCTTGGTATTATTTATCCACTTATTCAAATTAATGGATGTCCTGAATCTAACATTGAACTTAACTGCACCGATCTTTCCACTTTTATTTCTAATATGCAGAACACAATCCATTCTTTATCAATTTTAACTTTTTCATTCCCATGCACAATATTTATTTGAAAATGCTTAACATATGGACATGGTTTTGATTCTAGTATTGTTAACATAATGTGTGAAGAAAGGAATGATAGAAATTGAAAAAATAAAGATGCTTAAAGTATTGCGCAAAATGAACATGTAATGAATCAAATAGTCTGTAACATTCAATTAAGTAAAAACTGTTTTTGTTTTACATTTTTAATGGGAAAGTATTGAGTATTTTTTGTTTGATAATCATAATTAGAACACTAATGTATTGATAATATACTTGGTTTATTTAACTACATTTTTTATTTTTATTCTCTGTTATAGTGTTTTAATGTTATTTATAATAATGATGTTTAATCAATCTATCTATCTATCTATCTATCTATCTATCTATCTATCTATCTATCTATCTATCTATCTATCTATCTATCTATCTATCTATCTATCTATCTATCTATCTATCTATCTATCTATCTATCTATCTATCTATCTATCTATCTATCTATCTATCTATCTATCTATCTATCTATCTATCTATCTATCTATCTATCTATCTATCTATCTATCTATCTATCTATCTATCTATCTATCTATCTATCTATCTGTCTGTCTGTCTATCTATCTATCTATCTATCTATCTATCTATCTATCTATCTATCTATCTATCTATCTATCTATCTATCTATCTATCTATCTATCTATCTATCTATCTATCTATCTATTAGAGCATATACAGGTAGATTTTCACTTTTATTGTTTAAAGGAGGTTGCCTTGACAACAGATTGAGATTGTTGATTTTTAATTGTTTAAATATTGACTGTTTTATGTATTTATATTATTTACCTATTTATCCTTGGTTATTATTAGCTTTATTATTTATATAAAACAGTTGGAGTGCAGTTTAAAATTTATAATTGACTATTTGTTAGTTTGCTTTCAGAAAAGTTTATATTTAAGTGTTTAATGAAGTTTATTTAAACTTCTTTCACTTAATTCTTTCACTCTTTGTAGTCAAGCAGAAATCTTATGTGTCTACATAAACTTATTAGACTATATATTAAAGTGAATACCTATAATTATTTTTAAAGGAGGTTGCCTTGACAACAGAATGAGATTGTTGATTGATATTGATACTGTTTAAGTATTGTCACCTTCCATATATATATATACATAGCCTTCACTTTAAATTTAATTTTTTTAAGGGCTAAAATAATGTTATTAAATATATTTAAAAAGTAAAATAATATTTATATTTAATCTTATTTTAACTTTCAATGAAAAATAAAAAAACTTAATTTGGATCTTCAGTTTCAGTTGATTTTTGAATGCTGTCCCATAACTTGTTTTAATCCTTAAAAACTTTTAAATGTATTTTACTTCATTAATAAAAATATCTTTGAAACAAATAAAAATGTATTTGAAATGGCAAAAAAAAAAAAAAAACTTTTGAAACATTTTTTCTTGCCAAGCCCAGATTGAAAATGATACCATTGTTTTGTATAAAGAGACAATGATATTCAGACCTTGATGTGATGTGATGTGATGTATTGTGGCTTCTCCTTAAGCAAAGTCAAGAATATCTCAGGAATTATGCCCAGATAAACCTGTTAGCCACTTTATTTTCCATTTCCCACTCTAAATTTTCCCATATCTGCTCAATCCCATTTCCACAACATAATTTAGTGAACAATATAAGAACTAAAATGTAATTTAATAATTTTAATACATAATCTATGTCTGAGAAAAAATGTAAACTGAATGAATACCAAGGTAATATTACTCATTAAACAATTCAAAACAAAGCAAAACTCTCCATACAGTAGTGCCATCTTGTGCCAATAAGAGCAATCAATGGATGCCAGAAGGCTTGTGCACAAAATCCCTATCTAGTGCCTACTCTTCCAATATCCTCAGACTAGTTTCTGGCTTGTGGCCTTCATCAGTAAGGAGCCTTGGATCTGAGAGAACTGCACTTTGATCTTAGGATCTAATGCAACCCTCTAGCAGTCACCTTTTAACTTCTAGTTAACTACATAAACTATAAGAATGAAATTGAAAACACATTAATATTTTCAATCCAAGCTCAATAGCTTATATAGTCATATGGGCCTGAACTCAATTCAGTACCCATACATTTTGGTGACTTTGGCTCCTTAAAAACCATAGTTTTGGCTTTGTTTTGAATTGTTTAATAACAATTATATGCTAGTATGAGATGGTGATCATGTGATGTTTAGTGGTTTAACACCAATCCTGACTAATACGATAGTGATGGCTATGGTTGTTAAAGAGCCAAAGTCACCAAAATGTATGGGTGCTGAATTGAGTTCAGACCCATATGACTATATAAGCTATTGAGCTTGGATTGAAAATATTGTGTTTTCAATTTCATTCCCATAGTTTTGTAGTTAAGTAGAGTTAAAAGGTGGTTGCTAGAGGGTTGCATTAGATCCTAAGATCTAGGTGCAGTGCTCTCAGATACAAAGCTCCTCACTGATGAAGGCCACAAGCCAGAAACTAGTCTGGGAATATTGGATGAGTAGGCACTAGATAGGGATTTTATGTACAAGCCTTCTGGCATCCAGTGATTGTTTTTGTTGGCACAAGATAGCACTACTGTATGGAGAGTTTTGCTTTGTTTTGAATTGTTTAATAACAATTATGTGCTAGTATGAGATGGTGATCATGTAAATACTCATGAAGAACACTGGACTGAATAAAAATGGTAAAAGCTTGTCCATCCTGAACCAACAATGGAAAGGCTAATAAATTATAACTTTATGATTAGCAGCCTCTTGCAATAAGTTTTAGTTATTGTAAATCTAGAAACATATGTAAAAAAGAAAAAGGGAACAATGAAATTTTCTATTATAATAAAATCCAATCTATAAATTACAAATGTACCTTGTTTTATATCATCCTAACATCTTCCATAATTTCTGCTGCAATAGACTCTTCTCCTAAAAGACAAACATTTTGTATTTCTGCAATACGTCCTATCTTTTTAATAATACACTTTTTAAGACCACATTAACACAATTTTTTTTTACATATGTAGTATCTACATAGAATGTATTAACAAACTATTCCCCTCTCTTTTCATTTTTCATATAAATAAAGATTTATTAAAAGACAAATGATCCCCAAGATGAATTTCATGCTGAACCAGCACTCATCAGTTGGCCCAGGTCACATCTCCCTTATTTGAAGTGTACTTATGTATGGTGATTTTTCACATTTTCTCTTTACATTCCCATAAAAATCATATTCATTCATCTATTAAATGATTTTTATGAAGTATGTGTCCCAACTACTTTTTCAGATCGTCAGTTTAATAAAAATGTATCTTTCCAATAGTAAATTCTAGAACAAAAATCACATATCAATTATTACTATAACATTACCATCTTATACTTAAAATATTAAGAGATACCCATAAATGACTTTTCTTAGTGCTTTTATTTCTGCTTCATACTTCATTTGTGCCTCACTTAGACATCAAAAATTTAACAAATGAATAGACTTTTTCAAAATTAATTTAATTCCTATATCTTACAACAATATATATTTTTAATATTTATTCTATGAATTTTTTAGGATGCTAACTAAAAAAATAGCTAAATTATTTAGCATATGATCTTATTGTTTTAGTCAGCTTAACCATTATAAAAATATTGCTGAAAATCATTTAAAGATTCCAACCAGAAAATAGATTCATTAAGGACCTTATTAAATTCTTTATTTCTGCCACTTCAGAACCTTTGGCAATCAGTAACTGTGTAATATATGGTTAAGGATGTTAGTGTTAACGTTGACTTATAAGGTTAAATAGCCCAATGATCATGTGCTCATGAGGCTCTAGTAATATTGGAGAAGATTGAATCAAGATGCCATTACTGTTAGATCTGGAAAAAAATTTCAGAACCTCATAAGTAAATCATTTTTATAGCACAATTTTTCAATGGTAGATTTTTGTTAGAACATCTGGCAAATGAAAGACTTTACTAGAAATTAATATTTCCAAGATGGTATCTTAAGATATTGACATCTCTAATTTATTTACACTTCCACATTTTTGAGAGTCACCTTTTTTTTTATATTTCTCTTGGAGGATCATTGAGATGATAAAAACTGATTATGGACTCTCATAAGAAGTCCATTTTTATATCAGAAGTTTTCAATGGTAGTTTTTTGTTAGAACTTCTTAAAAGTGGAAATCTTTATTCGAAATGAGTCTTTTCTAGGCAATATCTTAAGATCTTGACAAGTCCAATCCATTTACAGATTTTACGCATTTTATCAGAGGCAACTATTCCAATTTTTGTTGGAGAAACATTGAGAGAACAGAAACTCATTGTGTAAGAATAGACTTGGATGTGTCAATAACATTTCTCATGTGTAAAATTTAATTGATTATCCATAAGTTTGGTGTGGGTATTTTTTTTCAAAGAGGGGTACAATTTTCACCAATAGATTGTATTAGTATCAAGGAAGAAATTTGTATAATTTGTGTAAATTACCAAATAGTACCAGCAAGAAATTATTTTAAATCTAATCTTGGAAAAATGAACAGAATAATCTAATCTTTGCTTCAATGCTGTTCCTAAATATCATGAAATAGGATTATGTTTAAACTTGCATTCCAAATGAGAGCCAGATTGATTAATGACTTCATAAATTCTCAAAAGTATTTTTATATACTTGCAATAATTAATAGAGTTGTTCACAGTTTAATAGACATTAAGTATGTGATGCATGATTGGTGCTTAAATGCTATTATTTAAGTCAAGTTCTGTTAAATTTTATTTCTTACACACTTAAACACATTAATTATGAATTATCACTCTCTAAATTATATTTTTGGTTCTGAAAAATAAATTAATTAAAGACTCAAAAAGTTTATTTTCTATGACGTTATCTTTTAGCTGTTTGTTGGTTTTTGTTTGAACATCCAAAAAAAGAGATATTAAATTGAGTTGTTTGTTAGATGGGAGTTGGTCTTACAGATACATCAATGGATATGTTATTGAACGTGAATTCTCAATTGATGTACACAAACAGACAAAAAAGATAGAATAACGGAGATAAAACATCTATATCAAAAAATAACTGACAGATTCAATTATTCTTGGAAAGAATAGTTTTAACACTCTAATTAGTCTCACAAAAAATTTAAAAAATTCCAAAACCACTGCATATATTCTATTAATGGAATAAATTAATCAATAAATGTCATTGTTTAGACTTTCCCACCATAACACAGTGAATAATAATACGGGTACTTCTAATTTCACTATGTTTATAACATTTAATGTAAGCTTTAGTAAGCAATATGTGTCAGATGGTAATACTTAACAAATACTTATCTAGTGTTGTCCTATCCAATTATCCCTAGTGTTGTTCCTAGCTTATTGCTTTTGTTAGAGAGGAGCTTTTATACTGCTGAATAGTGCATTTGGACCTTTTGGATTTATGAACTATTCCTCTAGCAACCACTTTTTACATTTTTTGAACTAGTTAAGCTACCCATTCAACTTATTAATTTTATCAATTGAAGTAAAATCTGCTCACTAATGAAGGCCATAAGCTAGAAACTAGTCAAGAAATATTTGTGGGATAAAGATAAGCATTACCTTTCTTGCATCAATTACATATTAATGGGACAAATGTAGTGAGATTGAGAAAAATGATATGCTACTAAATGGCATAAAATGTGTAAGCAAGCAAAAATTGAGTGATGTTATATAGATATGTGTTGACTTATTGGTAAATAATAATAACGTGTGCTGAAAGGGCTTCTATAGCAATACGGAAAACAAACCAAAATTATTAGAAAACATTAGCAGCATCTATAAGTTTTGATTTGTAAAATTAGCATTGACAACCAATATTTATATGATTGAAAAACTAATACGTAAACCCCCATAATTAAATGCATGTATCTATAAGCATAATTATTTCTCACTCTTTCAGAATGTATTTAAATTGAATAAAAACTACTCTCCATCTTGCATGAACCTAATATGACAAAAAGTATCAAGCTGTCAATATGCTGATAGGAAGTAAATTGTTTGGTATATCTACCTCACCTAAGGGCAAAGATCATTTATGAAATGCTTGCGTAGTGAGAGAAATACTGAGTTTCTGCCCTGGTGAATGGTCGCAGTGTGGTGGAATTGAGATAAGAGAGGCATTGATTAAAAAATGAAGTATATATTTATATATAAGGTGCCTTCAAATCGATATCGATTCCAAATAATCATATGAAGGCTTTTTAACTATTCATAAAATTTTCAAAAGTATTATATTGAATAGATTATGATTGTTTTCTGTCTCATATATATTGTTTTTATTTAATCGACAAATATTTGTGGTTTTTTTTTATTTAGGCTATAAACGCATATTCAATTATTTATATAAATAGTATTATATCTTTTTAATTACTGCATTTAATCATTCTCTTAAAACATATCAGTTTATCTATCTTGGCACAACGCTGAAAGACTTGAAGATCTTTTCTTCACAGCTTTCCACTTTTTGATTTTTAAAAGTAAAATTAACCGGTGCATGAGAAAATAATGGTCTTTTTAAATATCCCCACAATCGAAGCACTTATCATAGCTGAGATTTTCCGTTCCAAGAATTTTCAACTCAATGCCTCAATACCTTTTTTTTTCTTTATGTACACTTCGTAGATTGTCTTTCGTACTTAAAAGAAGAGCAGACGTGTGTATATAATTTTCAGCAGAAAAATGAAAAACATTTTATTCTTAATATTTTGCTGGTACGAAAACCTAAACATTTTACTTTCGCTTAAATATAAAGCAATTAAATAAAAAAGGAAATGTATGCAAAATAGTAGATACCTCTTATTCTTTAAAGTTAAAAAAAAAATGTTGTGACGTACCTTTAGTGACGTGATCGATAAATTGGATTACATAGCCGCAAATGCTGGAATATTGGAATAAGTTATATTAAGAAAATAATAAACATGGGCAAATAGATTTATGGCGATAATCAATTTTACTTCGTGGTTAATCAATTCCGCCATTTATGTATTCATTCTATACCTGATCTTATGAAGGATCAAGTTTTTCTTCAATGAGCAATAATACCAGATAGTCTTTCCAAATATGAAATTAAAAAAATTTGAGAAGTTTTTCTTCTAGCTAAGAACAACTAAAAACCCACCAACTGGTTCTTACATCAGAAAAGATTCCTGAACAACATAGATCCTTCCTGCCCAATCTGCCACAGACAGAATGAGACCTTTGAGCACATTATATTAACCTGCACAGGCCTTTGGACCAGTGAAGCAAATCATAGCCCAAAATTCAGCAATTGATTATTATAAAATTCTCTCCATTAAAGATTGCATTAAGGAGAGAGATTTTACTATCATAAGAATCTCGCCTTTCATTACATATTCTATATGGATCACCCAATGTAAAATAATATTCCACATCCCACAAACGAATGCCTTTGCAATTTTCTTTGGAACCCTCAGAAAAATCCAAAGTAAAGACAAAATTCTCTCTACAAAGTTTATCTATGAGATTACATGGAAACTTTTCAAGATTTCCAGTGACTAAAGTTCCCAATTCTCCTATGCTATCTCTGCGGAACCATAAAAAAAGTTATCTTCATCTAGATTTGACAAAAGTATCAACACTGATAGTTCTGGTTCCCAAGTAAGTAGCCCCTACCTACACATGCTCTTCATCTGAATATCGCAGTTTGTAGCCATATATTTCACTAATAAAGTTTTTTTTTTGTAAATACAATTAAAAACCCACATATATTCATAAATAATTAATTATAAAAACATTAGAAATGTGTTGTTTAAGGATGCACTCTATAATTTTAATAATATTAATATCAGTAAACTAATCAATATATTTTCAACTTGCTTAAAATATGATATTACACAATGCATTATTTTTTGTTGGATTGGATAGCATTGTGACTTGAGAGTTTTCATAAGAAGGATAGGCCTTTTCTATGTTAATTTCAATGAGAAAGCTACAATTAGACATAGTATAGGAGTATTTTAAGAAAGAAAAGTTCTTTTTACTAAGAAATTAATAGACAAAATCATAAAATATCAAGTCTATATATAAAAAAAGACCCAACACATTTCTGTATATAGAAGTATTTGTGGTTTACGGACTTGTTTGCATAATCAATGCAAAACTTATTTCTAAAGCAGCTTTTTTCTCTCCCTCCATTCTTTATGCAAATGACTGTTTATTATTTAGTATTAATAATTAATTAACACTATATAAATATGTAATAATATTACTGATGTTAAAGCACCCTTTTAAGAGATTTTCATGATTTCTTTTAAGCACCAATACTTGATGTAAATCAATGAATCTCTTCTGGATACATGTTTCTAATAATTATTTAACATCATCAGCAGCTTGAAAACAAGAGACTCCATTAAACACAGTAATGCAATTCTATTTAATCTCAATTACAATATTAAACACTATTGAAATGAATGTTGTGATTGGGGTTATATAGAAATTGCATCCTATGTTTGATACATCAACACGTTTCTACACTGCTACTGATGCTTAATTATTAACAGAAACATATAAAGAGATCATTTATTTTTTAAGGTCATATTAAGATTAAAAATAGTTTAATATTGATATATTTTTAAAAAAGATAATAAAAATTATAGACCCATTGTCAATCTTCCATCAGTTTCCCCCATTGAACATCACACGATCACCATTCTTTATGATTACACAATCATTCAGAGAATTTTGCCTCTATGCTTCCACCAGTTCTATATGAAAAATTTCTCAAGATTATTAGAACTTATCTGCAATGAACTTCATATTTATCCAATCAAAAGAATAAGCTGGATTAATAATAATTGTTTTCGTATGATGGATAGCATCCATGTATTGATAGAAGTTATATAAAAGACCAATACAAATTGCAAATATAGTCAAAATAAATCATAGATCACATGACCCAATTTTCTTAAGTTTATAAGATATAAAAAATGAGCATTGCCAATTGCTCAACAAGCTTTGTGATAAATTCTTAGCCAGAGAAAACATTTAAAATATCTCTGTGAGAATCCCCCCCCCTCAAACATCTGACCATGGTTTCGTGCTTTGGCACTCCTCAGAGAGGCGCTAGGGTAGGTTTAGACACTAGATATAAAAATACCAACCTATGTTTTACATTTTTAGATTATGAAAAGGTATTTGGTTCTAGAAACATTTCTACAATGATTAAAACATCAAATCATTATGATAATAGATTTGACATATTGTCATACTCTGAAAAATATTTATCAAAATTCAATAACAGTGATTAGATTACATGGTGGTAGAGGATTAACGTTGATAAAGCATGTGGCAAGGTGATTCCATATCTCCATAAGCTTTTTATAGCCATTTTACAATTATTTCATAGTTTAAAATGAAAAACTAATGAAGTAAAAGTAAATGGAGATTGTATAAGTCATTCAGATTTGGGCAATGATGGAGTTGTTTTTGTAAATAGTCCTTCAAAGCATTACGAAATGTTTAAAAAGTTAGTAAATGAAAGTAAAAAGTAGGACTAATCATAAATACTAAAAATGCTAAAATAATGTTCAAAGGATTTTTCCAAAATAAGAACTACTCTAATGCTTTAGACTAATGATTACTATAGCTGGGAGCATTATAGATAAAATTAATCATAGAATTGAATATTGATGGAGTTCTTTTGATGGAAATTTTATTAAAAGAAATTATACTTATGTATAGTATTTCCCAGTGTAATTTTCACTACCACTCTTATACAAAGTAGGGACTGGTTTTTGACCATTTTTAACATTTTCTAGAAGAGTGTAATCATAAACGAATGACCAAAGATATGTTAAAAAAGATATATAATCCCTAGGATGCACATTTTATGCTAAACCAGCACTCACTCTGGCCCAGTTTATAATCTCTTACACATATTTATCATTGTTCAGTATATATAAGTAGTGAATTACTATAGTTTGATAAGTGTCAAACTTATTGCCCTCTTAACTTTGACATCTATCATTTGGTGGATATATATTACATTACGGAAATATTATTCATTAAGTGGATAATTTCTAGTCTAATGAATGATTAATAAAAATGATTAATACACTTTCATCAGGTAGTATATGTCAATGTTGTGAGGGAAGTATGTTTGACACATTAATTAAATTGTGGTGATTGACTATCTATCTATCTATCTATCTATCTATCTATCTATCTATCTATCTATCTATCTATCTATCTATCTATCTATCTATCTATCTATCTATCTATCTATCTATCTATCTATCTATCTATCTATCTATCTATCTATCTATCTATCTATCTATCTATCTATCTATCTATCTATCTATCTATCTGCCTGCCTGCCTGCCTGCCTGTCTATCTATCTATCTATCTATCTATCCATCCATCCATCCATCCATCCATCCATCCATCCATCCATCCATCCATCCATCCATCCATCCATCCATCTATCTATCTATCTATCTATCTATCTATCTATCTATCTATCTATCTATCTATCTATCTATCTATCTATCTATCTATCTATCTATCTATCTATCTATCTACTGAACAATGACATAGACATTTGTAATGTGATCTCAGCCAACTGATGAGTGTTGGTTTAGCATGAAATGAGCATCTTGGGGATTATACATCTTTTTCACTTGTCTTGAGTCATATGTTTATGATTACATTCCTCCACAAGATGTTAAAAGTAGATAGAAATCAGTCTTTAGATTGTGTGAATGATATAGTGAAAATAACACCATAGAAATAGTATTTATTAAGTGAATATCTCTAGTCTAATGAATGACTAATAAAAGTATTAATTTACTTTCATCAAGTGATGAACAATGGTAAAGATATTTGTAAACGATTGTGATTTGGACCAAATGATGAGTTCTGGTTTATCATAAAATGTGTGGGGATTGTACATCTTTTTGACTTGTCTTTGGTCATATGTTTATGAGTAGACCTCTTCACAAGATGTTGAAAGTGGATAGAAACCAGTTCCTACATTTTATGGAGTGGTATAGTGAAAATTATTCATTATGTGGATAACCTCTAGTCTAATGAATAACTAATAAAATTAATAATTATACCTATGTGGTTTAAAATGCAGGTTTCTAATAGATATGTTTTACCAGTTCTTAAATTATAGATGTAAAACTTAGATACTTAGTACAATCATAATTTAAAGATTTCAGATTACTCAACAAAGTATGGAGAGATGTACAATGGCGTTAACAAAAAGAGGTCGAAAGTGACATGTGTGAGTGAAAGAACAACAAGTATGACTGATGTTGAATGAATTAAAAAACTAAAATGAAGCTGGGATGGACATATTGTGAGAACAGATAACAATAGATGGAGAATTAAGCTTTAAATTGAATTTCAAAGGGTTGTGAAAGACTTAGATGAGATAAATAAGAATATTTGTTAATGTTGGAAGAAAATAGACTTGGGGAGTTCATTCTACGTGGATTATTAATGGTTCAAAACACACACATGTATGCATGCATCTTTTGAATGAAAAGTGACTCTTGTATAAGTGGCTGTAAATTAGTTGCCATGAATAAATTATTTAAAAAAATATATTTGTGTAGTATCATTTTTAATATATCTTTTAAAGCTTACTATAAACATTTATATAGGAGTGTAGAGAAATAATGAATAATATTCCTAAAATCATCAGAAGTTTATAGTCCAAGAGTTATAAAATTTGATACAAAAAAGGGTAAATGTGGTACACAATCTAAAGACCTTGAACTGTACAATTTGCAGCTCTAATAAAATATGTTATTTTCTTTTATTTCAGAATGATTTATCCATTGATAAATGCCATCTAATGCTTGAATATCCTAGCACTCCACTGAGAAAGCCACTGACAGAAAATGGTTTGAGGTTGGGGATATTCTGCAAAGTTTGTTAAGAGCTTATTTGCAAGCTCTCTATATAACAAATATCATGTACTTCATTAGAAATGTGTAATGAATTGAGGGCAATTTTAATGCTATATACTCCTGCTTTCTTCTTATCAATGGTTTTTGTTTCTTCAAAACAAAAACAAATGGAAATAAAATATTATTCATTGAAATGCATAGACTCCAAATGTGTTAACTAATAACTATTTGATTATTTATTTCTCTAAATGCCACTACAGTGCTGTGAAACCCAAATGAATCTTGTTTATTAGAAATTTCATTTTGATATGGTGTATATTATTATTTTCCAGAGATTATAAGCCATGCATAATATTATGATTACTTTGATAGTACTATAATGCTCTTGTAGCTATTTTTAATGCTATTTTTCAAGTTTTGTGTTCTTGTGAAAGTAAAAACTGAAATTAAATAAATATTAAATAAATATTTGTGTTCTTCTGAAAGTAAAAACTGAAATTAAATAAATATTTGATTTATTAGTTCAAAAAAAATCTTGACGTTGTCATCAGACTATAGAAAAATATTACAAATGGGCTCACCAAAGCCAAGAATGTCTCTGATAAATAGATTCTTTGATATTGTGCATATAAACAAATGTAAAACTAATTTTAGATTGTTATTAATAATGTACAAAAAATGTTTATATTTTCTACTACTAATTTAAATATTTATGATTATTTTTACAAAATATTTGTATAATTATTTGTACTTATTATATGCACATTGAACATTTATAATAGTTAAATGAGGTCTTTTTGACTATAGAGGGCACCCTCAAACCTCAAAACAAGATGGTGACTTCATGAAGATAAGAATGGCCATTTTATCTTTAACCTAAATTTCCACTTACTATTATAAACATTCAAGGTGCATAAAAGTTAAAACCTATCTCTAAAAGTATTTACATACCTTGTATGCATTTAGTAAATAATCACAAAAATTATTTTTATGTTTACATTTGAATTTTCTTAAAATTTATGTTTCATTTTTAAAAATACAAGATATTTGATGTAGGAATAAAAGTGAAAGTATGACACTATGTCAAACCTTATACTATAAAACTATTTAAATATTTTAATAACTATAAATGAATTTTTAAATTTTAGAATAGAATTTTAAAACTCTATGATATCTTAATATTAATTCATTTAGATTTAAAAAATAAAATCCAATCTACAAAGATTTCATTAGTTTACTTTTTTTTAATCAGCTTTGCTGTAAGTGTCCGATACAATAAATATTGTTTTCATTATGTATTTGTTTTTATTATCATCAAATGATATACTTACACAATCTGTTAATATGTAGTAGTATCTATCTCCATATAAAACTTTCATCTAGTCAAAGCACTAGGTGTGGCAATATTGTACGTGGAATGTTGCTACTGTGTTAACAGATTGTGTAACTATAAGAAATGATAATTATGTGATATTATAGTGCTTTAATACCAAACATACCCAAAGGATGATTGTAAATATAATTGTTATAAAATCAAAGACATCAAATTCAATCAATACTGAACTGTGTTCAGGCATGTATGACTATACAAGCATTTTAGCTTGGATTGGAAACATTATTATATTTTCAGTTAGGATTCATAGCTTCATAGCTAACTAAAAAGATAAATGGTAGCTGGAGGGAAGTTTTTGGTACAAAGATATAGGGTCAGTGCTCTTAGATGCAAGGCTCCTCACTCATTAAAGCCATAAGCTAGAAACTAGTCTGAGATATTATTGGATGGAGTATGCACTAGTTAATGATTTTGATGCTATAACCTCTGGCATCCATTGATTACTATGGCTTGTGATTCAGGGGAAATATTGTATGGAATCTTCCTTGTCAATATTAGCATTTTTTATATTTGGAAAATTCAAATATGATTTTTAAGAATATTTTTCAATTACAAACTTACTTTTCTAATAAAGCATATAAAATTTATTGATTCATAATGTTAAATGAAGATTTTAATACTAAAATAAAATTTTGAGTTATTTACTGTGATTTCCATAGAGGATGATGGAAAAGTGATGAAATGCAGAGGGGTAATTTCAATGAGAATACATATATAAATATGTCATATAGCAATATTTTTGTACTAAACTTTATTTCAATATCAGTATATTTGTATTACCAAATTTAATTATTCTGCTAACAGTTTTCAGCAATTTATAAATTTTCAAGCTGTTTTCTATGATGAAGGAATCCTTTAAAATAATTTTGCTGTGCATATATTAAATTAAATATTTTCATGGATTTATTGTAACATAAATACTGAAAATTGTGAGATCTTCTCTACTTAAACAATAATGGATGTAATGCTTTATATTCCATTGTTTACATCATTATAATCCATGGAAATATTTATGTTCAGATTTAATATTTATTTACAGAGGACATTACTGAAAAACATAACATTTGGAAGAGCGATTTCAGTATTTTTGTATTTGAATTTTCAACTATCAATATGGACTGATATATTTTTTTAAATCTAATGTATATAAATCTCTATGAAAGATGAATTAGTAATGCAGGATGTCAAAAGAAGATGTGAGATTGTTCGTCATTGTATCTGTTAAAATAATTGTTTAGATTAAAAATTCTTATAAAAGCATGGGTTAGAAGGTATTGAAATCTCATGTTTTTATATAAATTCAGATCAAACAAGCTTTAATAAGTTGTTTAGCTTTAGGACTGTGAATTAGTAATTGATAGCCTGTATTTCAGTTAAAACATCAAAGGTAACATTATCTCTGATTATTTACACACACATATATATTTCACTTGATGGTATTTCTTTTAAATCAAACATCATATATATATGATGGATAAGTGGTCAGAAAATCACAGAATTATGCTAACTTCTCATAACTTTCTTTTAGTTCTCAGTCATTCTTCCAATGAGCTAAACAACATAATAAAAATTCAATATTTAAAGTCTGAGCAGGGCCGGATTTAAGGTGATTGGAGCAATTGGGCCCAATCAGGCCCTGCACTTGAAGGGGCCCTGCATCACTACCACAATTAACAAAAAGTTATTTTTCGAAATATTGAATTTGCATTTTATTTAAATATTTAATATATAGACGGCCCCGCAAAAAAATCCAATTGGGCCCACACTTATTGGATCCAGTCCTGAGTCTGAGAATAACGTACTCTTTTAACAAGAGTTTTAACTTAGGAATCTTAAACTTTCAAGTTCTTCATTATGTTGCTTAATTAGAAAACACACACATATATAACTAAAGACGACAAGCCTGACAAATTTCAAATATATAGGAACTAATTTTCTTATAGGAAGAAGTGAAAAAACCAAACATCACATGATCATCATTTGTTATGCTTGCACATAACTGTTATTAACACAAGCCAGAAACTAGTCAGGGGATATTGGATGAGTAGGCACTAGATGGGGATTTTATGCAGAAGCCTTCTGGCATCCATTGGCTACTCTGGCTTGCACTGAGTGGCACTACTGTATAGAGAGTTTTGCCTGTGTTAATTGAAAAAAACTGTTGTAGGAAAGGCTCACATCCTGCCCCTGCTTTAGTGACATAAGCTGAACAAAAAATGAAGTTTATGTAATTTTTAATATGATTAATATACATTTTTGCGATCGGCTTTTACAATATATACGGACATATATATATGAGGAAAGACGCATGAATAAAATATATGCTCGTTTACCATTTTCTTTATAGCAATTAAACAAATTAAATTTACTTTTAAAAAAACAGCCGCGAAGAATATTCGTCATTTCGAATGATTATTTTGAATTAGCGCTTTCAAAGTGATTGGTTGCTTCTGCCACGGGTCAGTGACCAGAGAAGGGTTTTTATATTCTGTGTCTGATAGTAGTGATTTTATTCGGTTTTATGAAGACTAAAAAGAAAGAAATTTAAAAGATGTGTGACATAATTTTATTCATTTCTTTTATTACAACTAACGGTTTTTATTTTAATTCGATTCAATTAAAGATGAAATATGAATTTAACTAAAAAAAAAAAATAAGTAAAATAAAGAAAGAATGAAACTTAATGATTTTTCTCCTTTATACAAGAAAACGACACAATTATAAATGAATGAGTGGATAAAATATTTATTATGTATAGTTGTTTTTTTTTTTTTTTTGAGGCGATAATAATTATAATATTATGAAGATTTAAAGTATATAAATTTTGTATGCAAAATTTATATTCTTTTATTTATTTTCTTTCTCTCTCTCTCTCTCTCTCATCCACACATCTACACCCACATTTTTATATATGTTCCTTGCATAGATTAGGGCGAGGGTAAATCGTCAGCCACTGGAGCGTAAAATCCTTGAATAGATTTCAATTCTGATACATTCCAAATCAATGTTGCTATTCGATTATTATCATCATTAGAGAGATCATAGCATTTCAAATGTAAAGTTCGCATATTTAAATATCAAATGTCAATAAAGGATTCTTCAAATAACTGAAACTCTTTTTATTAGAGTACATTTAGATTCCAGATACTATATATATATATTATGCTTTAGAACTTCTCATTTGTGATGTTGTTCTCAGCCATAATTATTCTGTGTTTCTGTCATGTCATTGCTTTTCATATTCATCATATCTTCTTTCAATTGTTTCCATGACATTATTTTCCTATGCTTTGCCTGCTCTCTGCTACCCAATCAATCATTTAACCATGATATACTTATTTATTCTTGCCCATTTCTCCAGATTTCATTTTCTCACTAATCTTCAGGCAGCCATTTTCATTGCCAACAACCTCTCTATTTTTTTTATTCTGTGAACATCTATCTGTACCACTGTCCATACAAAGTATTCTGCATTTGGGTAACATATTGTTTTTTATTTTATTTTCATCAATATATAAACAGTCCTCTTGCCTACCTCATATTGCTAATTCTTCTGCAGGGTTCAGCAGTTTAGTGTTGTTTATTCCATTGAATGATTCTAAATATTGGAAATTATTCATGTTAAGGCTTTTCCCCATCAATAATCAATATAGTAAGTAATACATTTTGTTGTAAAATTCTCTGCCTTTCCAAAATTAATATTTAAATTTAATTTGGGGTATTCCTTCGTAAGCATTTTTATAATATATTTAATATTCACAAATTAGACTATAATCAGCTTGTCAGTTGCTAATATTAAACTGAATAAATATCTTATATAGTCTTATAATTATTTTTACATATTTCTTAGCCACTTGCTTCAAAGTCATATCAATAAAGATTTTGAATGGATTTGGTGATGTATGGTACTTCAACAATAATTCCTTTTCTGTTATAAATTCCTCTAATAACATAGTTCTATAATGAATAATATTTCATCACACCCAGGTTTAGGAAAATACTGGAATGTAATTGTTTGAACCATGTGAGATTTGATTCTGATCAGTTCCATCCTAAAATAAAATATCCTACCCTTTTAGCAAAGGTACTTTTTTTATTTAAAAAAAAATCAAATTATTTTTACTATTTTTTTAAAAATAGTATAGATATTTGCATTGTTCCTGATAATTGAAGAGACAAAGAAAACAGTAATCATCTGGAATGCATTGTTTATTCATGCTTTTACTAGATGGCTCTGGAATAGACTGAGTAAAACTATTCTTGAATGCTTATACATAGACAGATCAGAAAGTCATGTGATAATGTAGTTGGTAATGACTTGAGAAGCCAAAAAGTAAAAAAAATACTATCACCTTGGCATTAAATTGTAGACTGTAATAAATATAGATAAACCAACTTGGTGTTACATTTATGTGACTCTTTAAGTAAGTTAAGTTGGGTTCAAAATTCTATGTTTTTTCATAATCAAGCTACTAAGTTAAAATTGTGCAAAATGGTAAAAATCAGCTGCTGAAAACATGTAGACTGCTATCATGACCAGAATCTGCCATTTCACCACTGTACTAAACCACATAAGATATTACATAAAATCAGCAGCAACAATAATAATAATCATTTGGCTCTTAGGAGTGAACCATCATATCAAGAATTATACCAGGCAGATAAGATGAAGTAATAATAGTAATTCTGATGGTGAGATTACATCTTGAATAATGCTATGCCCATTAAAAGTTATTTTTGAAGTCTTTAAATAGCATACATAATTCATTAGATATTTTTGCAAACTTTTACTCAAATAAAACTATTAACTGATAGCATAATTTTGAAAATAGAGTCTTTCATTATAATAAAATGGATTCATATATTAATAATTTCATGGATTGAAGCTTGTCCTGTGATGGCTGAAATGTTGTTTTATAACATAAATGCAACAATCTGTATCCGATACCACACATTAGAAAATAATATTATATTATGATATAATCAAAGATCCAAATTTGTTTTATTTACTATAAGGATTATTTACAAAAGTGTTATATTATTTGTATAAAAAAACTAAAAAAATATAATTATAAAATCACAAAAAAGGAGAAATCAAATTTTTTACACTTACAATGCAACAATATGACATACTCATAATGCCAAACTAGAGGCATAATATTTACATGTGTGTAAAATTTATACTAATTATTTTTTTCAAAATACAATACAAAGCTCATGAGCTGCACACCTGTTCAATTTATAAATTTCTAGAAAATTAGCATACAAAAATTTAAGTGGTATGATATACCTCTTGTAGCCTGTGAGTGTTAATATATCACTTTGTCACATGACCATAACATGACCTCCAGAGTAGCATAATCATTCAAATATTTTATTCTGTGTCATTTAAGTCAATGAATTGAAGCTTAATATACCAATTTATTGTTTGAATATCACATTATCTCCAGAGAAAATATTTTATTATATGAGATTTATATCAGTGATAGAGAAACAGACTCAAGAATTAAAACTTTCTGAATTGAAGTCTAATTTTTACTGTTCAATATGCAATGACCCTCTTTAAATATTTTATTACATGATATTAAATCCATAGCTGAGTTGCAGAGTCAATAGTTAAAAGTTTGTGAATCAATGAAAAACTCATTATTTTTATTGCTCAAATGTCACATGGCCATCTGAAAAATAAACCTTTTGATTATTTTTAAAGTAGAAATGTTTTTAGTTGTGATGTTAAAAATATCATCATTAAAGACAATCTGTCTTTCTAATTAGTGTAATTTATTATACAATTAGCCACAGAAAAAAATTATTTTCCAATCTCCCAGTATGTGATTTTACTTTAGCAATGATCGTGCCTAGAATGAAGTGTAGCTTTATTTTTATATGACCACATCAGGCAGCAATGTTAGCAAAATTAAGGATGTTTAAACTAGTTGAAATTATTTTTTGAAATAAAAGTTTATTATTACTATATAAACCATTACATGGCAGGGCATGATAGTACAGTGGCAGATAATAGACCACATGGTTCATAGATCATGACTAGTTAATGAAATTTCCAGTGCTTGGACTTATAAATTTCTATGCAATAAACCATTTCGTTATTTATTTTTTTAATTTTTAAAAAAGATAATAAATGTTTTAAAATTTAGTAATACAAGATCTCTGCTGTTTTTAATTTTTTTCTGAGTTCTTTGACATGTTTGTCCAATTTATGACATGACTATATTATCTTATTTGAAACTGAAAAATTGTTATCAAATACCATTATTGATCAGTTTGATTCCCAGACAACCGTTGTAAAAATCTTTCATATAAAATCACTTTTAGCATTTTTACTTATTATCTTCTACATTTACATATAAAAATGGCTTAAAAATCATATGATTTTATTGCTTGGGAATTCATAAGAAGTTTGGGTAGTGGAAATAGTAGAACTTAATGTGATTTATGCATTGTATGTTCCAAAGTTTCCCATTATACCACTATACCTAATAACATAAGACATATAAAAATGAAGTGCCTATACTGTTATTAGACAATGTTTAAGCATAATTTATGATAAATTATTTCTTTAACATAGCATAAAGATATTTAAAAAATGTAATTTGTAGATGCTTTACACAATTTTCAAATATGAAGACAAACCAATAAAAATGTTCTTCAAGTTACTAGATGCTATTTTATAACATTTAATAATATAAAATCACATCTTCTTTGGATGGAACATGTGGAATGAATGGGCAATAACAGGCCTTGTAAGATAATTATTTTTGTTGAGTATGGCTTTTGTGAGAGAGACACATTCATTTATGTTATAAAAATCATCTCAAAATCACTTTGTAAATGCTTTATTGATTGATTTTATGATGTAGATAAGACTTAGGAATAGAATACAATGGATGATACCATTGGACAATATGTTGACATCTTTCAGAATAAAAAGTTTGGTACATAAAAGGTTTAAAGTAGCAACATAAATATCAAGAAAGCAGCATAATGGAACAGAAATTCTATATGTGGTCACAAGTGCAATTCATAGATTGGTTTGTAAAGCCATCACAAAACTTCATCTCTAGTGTATTATATTTTTGTCTCTTTATTTTTCTTTCTTCTTTTTTTTTTTGTAGTTAGAATTGTAATATTCAAATTTTCTACTGACTATTAATAATAATGACCTGTTTAAATATTTTGTCTTCATCATTGTGATTTTTCCAGTTTTCCTAAACAAAAAATAATCTTCTAGGTTCTCACTATTGTTCTTGCACTTTTTTGCCTTTTCACTTAGTGGAATATCACTAATCTTAAAGGATATTAATATCCTTGCTCTAGTTTCTTCTTCATTTAAATATTCCATTGTGCTATTACAGATTCTTATTATGTTGCCTTGAACTAACTTACATAAAACAAGAGTTCATATACAAAAATAACAACTTTTAACATTCTCTATACCAGTGGTCTTCAACCTTTTCACACCTGCGGACCAGTAAAAATAAGGATAAGGTTTCACGCCCGGCAAAAATAAGAATATGGTTTAATTCTACCTCCCTTCTCCCATAAACATCTGTGATAACTAAAAAAACAAATTAATTTATGTATGATTGATTAGATTTTGTTTTCGTTCTGCTTCTTTTTTTTTTTAATTGGGTAAAAATGAGATGAAAAAATAAATAAAAATTGTTTATATTAATTAAAAGTTTAAACTCTTGTTATTTTGTTATTACAAACTTTCCTTCAGCCCGGCAGAAAACTTTCATGGCCCAGCACAGGGTCGAAGACCACTGCTCTATACTATTCATGAACTATTTGTCTTGCACCTTATTTGAAATTTTGAAATCTCAAAAGCTATTTATATTTTTGCTACGTTTCTTTTATACTTATCATGAATACTTGTTTTATTAGCTTGAGCCCATTTTATAAGACAAGAGTTGTCCTACATTCTCAATACTATTCATGTTTTTTTTTGTCTTCTATCTTGTTTGAATCTTACTTATTTCACTTTTACTACACTTTCTTCTTAAAAACATTGACCGTAATTATCATGGATACGTACTTTGTTAAATTAAACCTATTATATTCATAAGTCAGTGGTATTCTTCACTCTATTACCACTTTAACAATCAATGATAAACAGATGTAATCCATATTATTAGTATTTGAATTCACATCATCGAGTTAGTTTCTAATTTTTACACCAATTAGTGAGCAATAGAGTCTCTAAGGTTGGGTTGAGCAATTGGGCATATGCCAGGAGCTTCAAGGACTTGTGGTACCCCATGTCAAGCTATCAACAGCACAACATTATGCATTAATAAAATATACTGAGAGACTGAGAGGACATTTGATGCAAGTTCTTATTCATAAAGCTAGAACTTAATTTTGAAACGAAACACAAGTTTCCAAACATTTCACCGTTTAAACATTCTTATAAATGGACAAATGGCTGATAGTATAATCTTAAGAATTGTATTAACAATTCTGATTACAGTTTGTAAAAGCTTAAAATAATAAAACACTATTTAAGATGAACAATGGCCCAAGAAAGACTCTCCAACTTAACATTGCTTTCCATAAAAAATAAATCATGCCAAAACTTAAATTTAGATGAGATAATATATAAATTTGCTGAAATTAAAACAAGGAAATTAAAGTAATATTAATTTTGTATTTCTTTTGTATTAATATTAATGTATTATAAGCAAGGTTACTTCTAATATTTACTACATCTAAGTTTTTGTATTATATCGATATAATTTGGGTTCCATTTGAAATATACTTATTTAATTAATTTTACAATCAATTATGTAAGTAAAAATTTGTAATAAAAATTATAAAGATTTTAAATTTTAATTTCAAAGATTTTTATTTGAATATTATTCTCGGTAGTTATGAGTTATGCCTTATGTAGCCACAAGAGGTGCTGTTTCTGTGTCAACCACAGAAATATTCAGAGTAGGGAGCCAAAGGCAGACAATGCTAAGTTCCAACCGCTAGATGGCGCTATTCTCATATAAATCCATATGCATATATGTAGTTATTACATCCAATAAAATGCTAAAATTGTTTATAAAAATAAAATTATTGCACGATTTAAAAAATTAATACAGGAAGAAATATGCTACTGAATTATAGTTGTCACATACAATATTAAACCTTTTCTCTTTACAGTTTAACCCTTCTTAATATACATGATCTAGATTTATGATGTTTCCACCATTCTGATATAATTTTACTCTCATCAGCATATATAAATGACTTTCTCCTAAACGATTTCTTTGTTTATTTTTTATTAAATTCATCAAACTGAAACCTTATCCACAATTAACACTCGTTGCCAAAAACATTTCACCAATATCCAGTAATTTTGAAAGATCCTGAAATTTTTCATTTCCCAATGAAAATGATATCATATTCACAAAAGTAGTTATCAATTTACATATGATTTTTTTTTTCACTGTGGATTTAAAATCATTATATTGTCTTATTACTGACGATTTATGGCTTAAAATGGTTTTATACTTGAAGCAGAGGAACTCAACTTCTGTATTGCGGTAATTAAAATCACATGTGAGGAACACTATTAAGTCAAATGCTATTTATTCTTATACTTCATGATCTGGTAATCGTTATTCCAAATGAAAACATAGCAAATTTATAAATATTAACATGGAACTTGAGTCAACTTTAATATTGTTCTCTTAAGCTTTATCAAAAATAATTTTACTTAATTGCTCCATGGAACATTAGTTTATTTGAGATATTATTCTCTAAATTTATTAATTTTTCCATGAACAAATTAAAAAGCACCAATTGGCGCTGTTGAACAGTTTTAGCAACACAGCAAATTCTTCGAAAATTTCATTCGAAATTCCCACATTTTTTTGAAATTCAAGGTTTTCTAATTTCTTTAAAAAAATCCACATCTTCTTTAAAATATTCAAAGAATCACAATTTCTAATTATCGCTTTAAGTGCAAAATGTCTAGATAACGATCTAACTTCATTTAAAGATTTAACAGCAATAGCTTCAATTTTGGAAGCTTCAGCAATGTCATGAAATTTGTTTCTTTTTGGTGTAGATCTAGAAAACAAAGTATAAATTGTTCTCATTACAGTTTCAGTCTCTTTTACTAATTTAACTTCTTTTCAAGTATCACAAATGTCTAAATCTTCAAGATGTGCAACACAATGTTGTTGACCAAATGCAATCTATATATTTTTAAATTTTGCTGCTATGCCGTTTATTTTACCCAACATCATGGATGCACCGTCAGAAGTAAGCATAACCATTTTTTGTGAATTAATACAATTCGTTTGTATAAAATTCATCTATTGCTGATACAATTGAAATTGTCTCATAAGTTTTCAACTGAATTATTCCACCAAAAATAGTTCTGTATTGGTATTTTTACATCTGAATTTAGAATATACAATTAAGTATTTAGTGGCACTAATATCAGAACTTTCACTAATAGTTAGGGTTTGAATGGCAACTCTGTTTATTTCTTTCATTTTTTTTTACAATAGAATGAATTATTTTCAAAAACGTAAAGATGTAATTTTTGCTGCTGTTTGGAATTTTAATACATTTTGCTATGTGTTAAATAATATCTTGGACAGGAAGTAAAGAAATATTCATTTTAACTGGTAATAATACATTATCATTTAAAATTTTGACTTCTTCAGAATTGTCTTTTGTTTCATTAAATAAACATAATATTCCTATTGCCGGCAATGAAGGATTTTTATTTTTTAATTTGTGTATGCCGCCCAAATGTGATTTGCTTAAGTGACATTTAAAAAAATCTAATTTCGAAGTATCATTCCACTTTTACCCAATTATGAAATCATTTTGTCCATGTTCATCACAATAGTAGAATTGTCCAGGTCCATCATAATAGTAATTGCAAATTACAATGCTTACCTCACAGAATGTAAATATTTCTCTTAATGGAATTCTTAATTTACTATTAATTTATGAAGAATCTGTTACTACAATTTCATTGAACCTTTCGATTTTAAACTTACTGGTTTTATTCTTTCTTTTCAAACTTTTTTTCAAGGCCATACATATCTGTGAATAAATAAAAAAAAAAAGTTTTTCTTGTCACCAATAAAAATTGTAATTATAAATACACCTGGGTTTCGTTTTATGCGGATTATTTTAATGCAATTTTGAAGTTATGCGATTCATGTTTCTTCTTAATATCTTTCATATTTCACTATATTTATTAGATATCAAGAAATTTAAATTATTAATAACTTATTTTGACTTGAAATACTTTTTTTTTCAAAAATATAACATTATATTATCAGCTAATGTGAATATGGCCTGAAGTTGTATTTAGAATCTTAGCTTTTATATAAATAACCTATTTATACTAATGAGTAAATAATAATAATAGATTTATACTTACATATAAAAATATCTGCAATAAATATTCAAAAAATTTTAACTTTTAAAACATATTTTGTTATATATAACAGAAATAAATAATCTTTTAGATTTTTAAAATAAAAAATGAAGATTTTATAAACTGAAAACAATCTTTCTAATGATAATGTATAATCTTTTTGTTTTGGTTTCAATCTCATTTTTTTAACATAGAAACAGAAAACCATTAACACAGCATAAGACTGAAAGTGTCATTAGGTGTACATCACATCATGAATAAAAATAAAGTGGCTATCAGGTTTGGCTGGGTATAATTGCTGAGAGATTCTTAATTTTGTTTAAGGAGAAGCCACAATACATCACATCACGTTGAATCTGATTTCTTGCCAGTTTACAAATGAACACTAGCAGTAATGATTAAAATCTGTATGAAAAATGTAAAATTAAATACTGGAGTTAATAAAAAAAAATGAAAAAAGTTTGTCTTGTATTAATTTTTTTCAGATATTTGAAATTTTTTATTAGTCATACTTTATTTGCTTATTTTTTAATGTGAATTTTAAAGTAATTTTTTCTTATTGCTTTGCTTTTATGTGAATTCTGAAAAATACAGACGCTATCCCCCATTTTTCAAGGTAAGTTAAGTCTATTTTTGTGTGATTTTTTTTAATGCGGGTTTTCTGTGGAACCTATCTACTGCATAAAATGAGACCCAGGTGTATTACGATTTAGATATTTCTTTATCGTATTAAAAATTAAAGATTTTATTTATTTAGTCACTTTTTTATTTATTGAAGGGTGTCTGTGCTCAGGGCCTCAAAATCCAAAGGGTATCACCATCAGTGAGGGTTTTGAGTCAAAAATCAGAAGAAATATAGACTTATCAAACAATCAAATTTGATTCAGTTAGTATTATCAAGCTAAAGACATTTAAATTTATATCATTAGAATAGAGAGTTGTTCTTATCATATTAAAATGTTTAAGCTGAGAGTTTTATTCTAGAAAAAAATAAATGTTAAAATTACAAAAAATATTTTTTGCTAGAATGACTTTGGCGATTTTATATTGCTAAAGCTATTAATACGTGGATGGTGTATCTGAACTTAGTTCAGTCCCATGTGGCTATTTAAGTTAGATAGCTGGATTGGAAGACATATGAATGTCTAAAAATTTCAGATTGTCTACTTAATAGTTATACATTAGATAAAGTGCTGGGCTTGTCCTGGTATTTTTAATCTAATGATTGAATATCCTAGCACCTCACTGAGGAGGCCAGTAGCAGAAACCGTTCTGAGGTTGGGGGTATTCTACAAAGCTTGTTAAGAGTTTGTTTTGTGAGCTCTATATATAACATTTGTAAATACAAGCTATTAAATTAAGTCATGTGACATCTGACTTATATATATATATATATATAAGAGTGTGTGTGTGACTATTGTAGTATGCAAATTCTCTTTAAAAGAGAGTTAAGAATGGGTGTGCATTAATTAATTAATATTTGTAACATTTAGGTAGACCATAAACTACATGTGTATTAATTATTTGTTGGACTATTTTTATCATCTATTAATAATGTCTTCAGAAAAATTTTAAACTTTATTTGAACTCCCTAAATACATTCAACTGTTAATCAGCATTTAATACAATGTTTTGAGTGGTATTATTCTAATCTCTTCTTCAGGATTTGCTGTCCTGGCCAGTGACAGTACTAGCATGAGAACTGAATCTCAACCCTTAGTTTATTTAATATTGAATTTTAAGGTAACACTCTCACCATCAAAGGCTCAGTTAATTAGAGCTTTACCTTAAAAATTTCACTTCGAAGAATTTAACGATCCAGATTCATCATGGGTGCTAATACTGCCATTGACCAGACCAGCAAGACCTAAAGAAGAGAGGAGAATAATACCACTAAAAAGTTGTGTTAAATACTAACCTGTGTGATATTGCTAACAGTTAAATGTACTTAGAAAATTTAAAGAAAGTAGAATTTTTTTTTTAAAGACATTCATTTCTTATATTAGATTATCAGGATTGGCAAAGAAATAATTAATACTAAAGTGCCACCATCACAAACCTTCAGGCAAACAAAACTTTCATATATATATATATATATATATATATATGAAAGTGTATATATATATATATATATATATATATATATATACACATGGATGTTTTAGTGTAGAAATTCACTGTATATAATATACTCATATAATCAAAATTACTCTAAATTCACAACTCAACCAGACTAGCGAAAAAAAAAAAAACAAGTTTAAAACACTATCAATGGTTTCGCTGCTACAAGCAGGATTTTCAAGAATAAAGAACTATAAAATAACATATTTAATCTAAATATTGGCAACAATTTCATTTTCCTCCCATACACCCTTAATATTAAAAAAACGTTTAAATAAATTCATTGCTTCAGAATCATGCATTTTTAATACTAAAGTTTCTTTAATTCTTTTTATTTTACTGCTCTCAAAGAAGACAACCTTAGATTCATCAAAATTAATAATATGGGCTGTAACTTTTTTATGGATACATAAAGCAGAAATAAGATATTTATTTTTAATTCTACTTTTATGTATCTTTATCCTTTCATTTAAGCTCAAAGTACTCTCATATACTCACATGCATATCATTGCATTTTGATATTCTGTCATTCTAAATACTGATGTAAAAAATACTAAAACAGAGTTTAATTGTAAAATATATTAATATCTATTGTCCCAAATATACTTTCAACGTTTTCGCAATATATATGTGTGTTCTAGCTTGAAAATTCCTGGTATAAATAAGAGTGATTTACGCTTCGGCTGAATAGTTATGGGATGGAGTGGTTTGAAGCCTGTCTATTAAAGTATGAAGATCGATTATCTTAATATAAGCTGAGCTTTGGTTGTATATATGTGTGGAGATGATAATCTGGATCAACTGATGAGTGCTTGTTTAGCACGAAATACACATACTGGTGATTAGTTATCTTTTCGACATTTGTGTGATCAAGTGTATCAGCAGTATATGATAGCATGGATTGTTGAGGGTCATGTGAAAGTCTGAGTTCAAACCCCTATGGAAAAAACCTATAATGTAAAAAAAATTGATATCACTTTATGTATATCAATCGTTTGATTCCTAAATATACTCATATATTTGTGAGTGAATGTTCTAATGTATAAATTCTTTGTATAAATAAGCTTATAATAGGCTGCTAGAGGGAGCGAGTGACTCCAGTTTACTCTGTTACTCGCTCCCCATTTTAGTTACCTAAATTATATTTTAGAGAATTTTTTTTTCTCTAAAAGGTTTCCAATTGACCAGAGTAACCTCTTAGGTTCCTTTGTACACAAGAATTATGGCACCATCAGACAACAAATAAGTGTGATTAAAATTTTTCTTTGGAGCACTGTTAAAAATAACTGACAGCCATGTAAATTTCTAGAGATTTCTATTGAAAGACTTAATTTTCAGGGAATATTTTGATTCAAGGTAGCTTTGCTGACTGGGTGAGAGGGGCTGATTATTGGGAGGACCCCTGCTGACTGGGTGAGAGGGTCTGATTGTTGAGAGGACCCCTGAGAGTCTGAATTCTAGTTTTTATATGAGGCAGGGCTGGGGGAAAGATGCTCTGGAGATCGTTACCAGAATTGGATAGCTCATTTATTTGTTAGCAGTAGTAGCATTATTCATTTAGAATTTAATGCTTGCTTTTTAAACCTGAGATTTTACTTTTAAAGAAAGAATTTTTCCACAATAGTAAATTGTTTCTCATTGTACCTGATCATTTTGTCCATGCATTTGAAGCTGGATCACTGACTTATGTCTCTTAAAACGTTTTTACCAGATTTGGATGGCTCATTCATGTGTTAAAAATGACATTATTCATTGCAGTTTCGTGCTTGCATTTTAGACCTGAGATTTCACTTATAGTGAATTGTTTTAGACTGTTCTTGATTTTGGAAAGTGGTGATGAATTTTTATGCAAGGCATTGGAAATCCTGGAGATTTGCACTATGATTTTAAACTTAGCAATTATTATGACATTGGATTGTTAACAGTTGCACCCCATCACATTAAGGCATCTAGTTTTTTATAAGTTGTCTGGAAGCTGAAACATGATGGCCAAAACTCAAGTTCCCAAAGAGTTCAACTGTGATTTGAACATTGGATTGGGGCTACTGTGTCACTCATCTTTGCGGTCTTGAGGACTGAGTCTGTCTCTTGGAGAGCTCCCAGGGCTTGCTTCCTGGTCTTGAAGGGGTGGGTGGGTTGTGGGTGTTTTGGATTCTAGTATGGGCTTCAGATGAGAGTGTCTGGAGCTTGGGAACATTCCTGGGGCCTGGACTCTGGTTCTTATGGGGGGACTGGGATGTGAGTGCTATTGGGGATTAGTATGGGTTTCATCTTTCTCATCTTTAGGGCAGTGGAGATGATGTGATATATTGTGGTTTTAATCTCTTTGTTCTCTATGTGATTTATAGGTTTGTTATTAGACTATGTGATAATCTGCAGATGGCATATGATGTAAGCATGTGAGATTTACATTTTTGATTAGTGCTATGGCTTAAACTTCAAATCAGGGCTGCTGTGTCACTCATCTCTACCATCTGGATGGCAGGATCTAATGCTTGGAAGATCCCACATGGCTGGGTTTTGGGGGGGGGGATCTGGGTGCTGTGGGAATTAGTAAGGGCATTGGATGAGAGAGTCTGAGCTTTGGAAATACCCCAGAGCCTGGTTTCTAGTCCTTAGCGGGGGGGGGGGACGTGGGTGCTGTGAGGATTAGAACGGGTTTTCACTTTCTCGTCTTTTGGATGGTGGAGATGACTTGATTCTTGGTAGCTGTGATCTATCTAGTTGCCATTAAGGTCAGGGGTTACTTAGTAAACTACAAGAGAAGCTATGATTGGTAAGGTATATTCGTGTACAATTCAAGATTTTTCTGTTCACTTGGTAAATCAAGTTCTGCATTGTAAACCATAGTTTGAATCTTATATATCACTACATATGACTACGTAAATTCAAAGATTAATATTATGTTAATAAATCATATTTTGAAAAGAAATAAGCTTATAATATGTATGAATTAATTATTCGATATTATTTATAACGATTAGATAGACAATAAACTATATATATATATATCAGTATACGATTTCGAAAAAAAAATCACTTAATTAAATAATTAAAATCCTCGGAACAATTTTACTGATTAATTAAAATAATCGACCGGTTTTAATGCTCGGTTCGTGAGCCAGCGGTGACAGAACAGGTATTGATCCGAGGACCTTATTCCTAGAGTTTGACATCTTACCACCATACTAAAACGCGCAAAGCACTGATTAACTAATCAAATATTTTATAAAGGTGATTTTTTTTATTTCACATTTTAAAAATAAGTAATCAATATTTTGAAGGTTAATATGGCCTCAGAGAACTTCTTTCTTATTATAAGATTGCCGATTATAATTAAAATAATAAATAAGCAAGATTTTAAACATATATATATATTTACTTAAAAGTCTTTCAGATTTAATTAACTACACCTGAATATAGAGCTTGTGATGTAATCAAATCGAAATCTGTTGTTTTGCTCAAATTATGTACGTATATATGCATATACACACACATTATATGTAAATGTGTAGAAAATAAAGATTTCTCTGATTACTTTTCAAATAGTATTAAGAATCTCCAGAAAAACAATTTATTCAACTGTCAATCAAATAAGAAGAGACCTATTTTATATCAAATCTCATGGATTCACTTTGTTTGATTGACACATAGATTCAAGAGTTCCTGTGAGATTTTCAACATTATGAGACTTTTTTTTCTATGTCATAGCATCGGCCGGGAGGCGAACCCACAACCGTCTGCAACCAACTACTTGCTTGCAAGGCCGCTGTGATGACCTCTCAGCTAACAACAACATTATGAGATTTGTGATCTTGATACAGTGACGTAGTATAGAGTTTCAGGTCAGTGTTACACCTCTTGCTGCTGCTGTTTATACTGATGATTCATATATTTATACACATATCAATGCAAAGAGAAACTTCCGGTGTGTATACACCTGGGTCTCTTTTTACGTGGACTTATTTAACACGATTTCGAAGTTATGTGATTCGTGTTTCACCGGAAGTCGACCTCCGATAATGCACTATTACTTTAAATAATAAATTTTGCGCACTTACGTTATATTGAAAGTAATAGCACATTATTGGAATTTGACTTTCATCTTAGTAATTTCAATATTTTCAGTGCTTTATAATAGTAAGATTTTATGCAATAATGAAATTAAAATCATAATTTCCACATTTTATATATACACACATTAAATTTTACAAGATTATAAATGTAAATTTGTTCAAACATTGTACGTGTTAATTTTGCATTTTAAATCACATTCTGCTTTTGCTTTTTTAAAAAAGAACGTAATCAATTATTAATCATTTAGTGTCCACAAGTTTATTTTTAAAAGGTCAGTAATAGCAGTGGGCACAATTAAAAATTAAAATCTGATTTTTAATTGTAATTAACAATTTAAAAATTACTTACTGCGATTTGAAATTAATGTGAAATTTGATTTTTAAATGAAATTGAAAATTAAAGACAAAAATAAGAATTTAATTTTTAGTTGTTAGTTTCATAAACAATTAATAAAATCATCGTCTCAAAGATTAATTACTAATTACGTTGTCACCAGAAAACCACTGTTACAACATGAGTGTGAAGTTGGCGCTAGTTGTTTGCAAATGAACGTGTTTTTTTGGCAAATAGCTATACTAATTAAAATGTGTATAAAAAATGTAAATTACTGTACTGTAAATTATGCATAAAAATATATTATTTTGAATAAAATTAAATATTATAGTTAAAAAAAGTTTGTCTTGTATCAATTTTTTTCAAATTTGAAATTTTTTATTAGTCATATTTTATTTCCTTATTTTTTTTTTTTTGCGTGAATTTTAAAGTAATTTTACGTTGGTGCTTTGCTTTTATGCGATTTTTGAAAAATCACAGACCACATCTCCCCCTTTTCAATGTAAGTTAAGTCTATTTTTGCACGATTTCATTTACGTGTGTTTTCTGAGGAACCTATCTATCGCATAAAACGAGACCCATGTGTATATGGATATTTCTAAGTAATATGTATATTATCAGTGTACCCAAAAAATAATTGATATTTGTATTTCAATTATTGACATTTAATTAAAAATAGATATTGATGATGATCAATATTTCAGTCCCTTACAAGAAAATACTTATATAAGATACCCTGGTTGTATTTCATGGTCATCATACACCAAATGCCATCTCAGAATGTCTCACTTAACATTTTTTTATTTGAATGTATGAAGTGTGAACTTCACTAATTCACATTCAGGACTCACTTTCTTTTAAGAAAGATCACCCATGAATATATCTTTTGGAATCAACATTCCAATTCTTATGGTAACCATTCTCTATAGCTTGGAAAATGAGCACTCCAGATGAGTGAAAAATTGACATCTAATAATGTCAAGGTTAGATAGGTTTCCAATGTAAATACATGAAAGTCATCAAAACTTAAACAATACTTCTATCAATAAAAATAAAGAATCTCAATATGTTGCCAAGTTATCCTCCTTTAAACAATAAAATTATATATCCACCTTTATCTATTGTCAAACATGAATTTATAGACAGAATAGGTTATATTTATTTGTTTAATGAGGTTTATTTAAACTTCTTTAAATTAATATTTTCACTCTTTGTAGTCAAGTTGCATATGTCTATATAAACATATTGGATCTTAAAGAAAAGTGGATGTCCACTTTTATTGTTTAAACAAGGTTGCCTTGACAACAGATTGAGATTGTTGATTGTTATTGATATTGGTATTGTTTAAGGGTTGACTATTTTTAAATAAGGGTTGCCTTGACAACAGATTGAGATTGTTGATTGTTATTGATATTGGTATTGTTTAAGTGTTGACTATTTTTAAATAAGAATTGACATGCACACATGGAGGTGAGATTACTGGAAGAATTATTTCATACATGTAACTGAATATGTGAAGAATATTATTAATTTTAAATAATCTCAATTGATTTCAGAAGTTAATTATAGATATTCTAATTGTCACAATCAGATACTTTTTAACTAACATATATAATATCTGCTTACATTGCATTAATAAAATTAGTTAATAATAAGCATTAAAAAATTAAACAAAGTATACTTTCAAAGAATATAGTTATTAAAATATACATAGAATATTCATGTTTTAATAAGACCTCTTATTTGCACACATAACTTTAAATCTCTTCATTTTTCTAGACAGTTTAATAATTTTACCATCAGTGAATCAGTCAGAGTCTGCAGTCAAATAAAGTCTTCATTTATTGACTCTGGTTGGATTTTTGTCCTGATAACTTTGTTATTTAAATATAGGGGTCATGTGATAGCACATATTGGAAACAGTCCTCTCTGCATCAGCTATGTTTCAGAAACTTCTGTTTTTTTAAAGCTGGGACAGTTAAATGAATTTGCACAGATGGGAATACTTTAGGTGGGTTTAGTCAATCTGATTGTTAGCCTTAGTTTATCATTACTGCTTGGTTTTGTGTCAGTACTAAAAAGTATTATGACAACCATCTTTTTTGCTAATGAAGAGTGCTTTCACGGTTAAATATGAAATTTTTTGAGCTACTTCATGCATGTAATGTATATTTTGGTTTTCCAAAAAACTGTAAAGAATATATATATTTGCTTTAAAATATAAGTAATACTTAAATATTTTATGCTAATAACTTGATTTGCATAATTTTGCATTTCTCACACAGAACAGTCTACACTACAATTTTCCAGAGCTTTGAAAATGAAGGCCTCACCCTTCAACTAAGTGACATAATAAAATAAAAATAGAACTATTGCCATAATGTGAGAAATATTAGGGTAAAATATTTAAGTATTACTTATATATATATATATATCAACACATATTTTTAATTTTAATTTAAAGTGTAAGATGAATAAAATGTTGCTATTTCTATTATAACTATAAGTAAGTGATATGAATTTCATTAATTTTCTTTTTATTTTATTCATGAGTATTTAATTTATTCTCCATTTTAAACTTACTTGATTGGAAAGACTTGTAATGCATAACTTGACTAAAACTGTCCAAGTTCATGACATTAACCTATTTTTTGCTAGTTACAGCTAAAAACATGACAGTTTCACATTGGCTTCAAGTTACTCTAAACCAGACATTTTTAATACTATGGTTAAGATTTTGCGTTATTTTTAAAAGTTAAAAAAAGTTCAGTAAGATGCTGCCCTCTCTTGAATTATTTTACAAGTAAAAAATCAATAAAACAGACATTTAAGGTCTAACAAAGGAAAAAAGGCCATCCTTTCTTGAATCTGATTGGCTGTTAAATTTTGACAACAAATAAAATGGTTGTCAATAACTTCTACTATACGATTTCTTTTGTTTCATTTAGAAAATGATAAACGAATGTTTTAGACCATTTTAAAAGTATTTTTTGACAAATTATAAATTATTTTAATAAAATATGCTAAAAATAAAATTATTTTAGAAAGATAATTATTAGCAAAAATTATTTACTTATCTGCAATGTAAAATTGGGAAAGAAATCACTGACGTCAGCAAAACTTTTTGGTTGGTGAGTAACATTCGTTTTAGATTTGCCGCTATCAAATATTTTTATAATTATAAATAAAAATTTATTTTTGAAAAAACTAAAGTAAATATATTATTAAAAGATGAATATATTTTCATGCTTGAGTTTGTGAATTGACCAATTATAAGTTTAGACTTTTACCTCACTCGGGCAATAAAATAATCAGCAAAAAAGAGGTTAAATGACAACAGACTAAGATTGGTGATTGTTATTGATATTGGTATTGTTTAAACATGGACTGCTTTCATGCATTTACATATATATATAAAACAAATTTTGCGGGTTCATCTATGTAAGAATTTCATTTAAAAGCTTCAACATTTCAACTTCATCAAATGAGCCCTCAACTGGGAAATAAAAACTATATAATTGTAGAATGGCTGTAAACAGTAAACTGTTTGCAGTGCCTCACCAAGTCAAAACATTGGGGTTTTTAAATTAAATCTTACACAGATAAGCATATAAAATATGTTTTTTAGATCTGCAACTCATGAAAACATTCGTATGAACACACACACATATTTCCTTGTATGTTAAGCATTAGAAAAAGAGATTGAAAACAAATACACAAAGGAGAGAACAGATAACGTCACTGGAATCTTTGAAGATTGAAGTGATGTTCAGCTAGATATATTGTTAAAAGAGATTATAATAAATGGGGAATTGAAATTTTAAACTGAATTCCTAGTGACTGTCGAAGACCCAGGAAGAGATAACATGTGAAATGGACTCAGGAAGAGACAACATGTGAAATGGATGGCTAAAATAAAAATGTGCTGGGAAGAAAAAAGACTAGAGATTGCAAAAGCTCAATTGAACTTAGAGAGACCTTCAGCTTGTAGTGAATTGATAATGGTTGAAAATGTTGATGATATATAGATGTCAAATATTTCCCTTAATATCATTTGTTGAATCTGCTATTTCTATATTCTTAGCAAAAGCAGTTGAAAATAGCCTCATTTTTTCCATTTATAAAGCATATTTGACTATAGAGGGCACTGCATAATATAAACAGTAATAGTTTATTGTTTAAGGCTCAAATGGGATCTTTAGCAACAAGGGAATATACGTGTAAATGGAAAAATATGGGTGATTTAGTCTGCAAGTTGTATAAGGAAGCCATAGAAAATATTAGGCATCTGTTACTTCAATGTAAATGCTTGGAACCAGAAAGGGTACAAATAATGAAGTTATTGAAGATTAAATATGAATAAAGAGATTATACAGAAATTGAATTATTGGTTTTTATGCTAGGTTTGGGAAAAGATAAGGGAGATTTAGATATGAAGGTCATGGAGTTGACAAAGATTGTTATGAAAATGGGATGGAGCAGATTATGTGAAAATTTAAGGTGGAGAATGGAAAGGGAAGGTAAAGTGGCTAACAGATTTCTCTGGGCATAGTTGCTGAGAGATTTCTGACTCCATATAAGAAGAAGTCACAGTGCATCACATCACATCCAAAAGTTTATCACTATAGTGATTATTTATATATAATTTGATCAATCAGTCAAATGTTATTAACAAATATTTCAGCATTCTTGAAATTACTAAAATTATTAAGCCATTACAAATTGATCATTTACATTATTAGCTGTTCTATATGTATATAGATATCAAATTATGAATAAGTAAGAAATGGATTCTCCAATGGGAATTAAAGTAATATACGAGGTTGTATTTACATCTGATCCTTATGTCACATGAATCACAAAGTGGCTAAATAGTCAGCTGTTAATATTGGTGTGGAAATTCGTGTGATCGATATTTCTACTACATCTGACAAATGAAGTTTGTCTGTAAAATTCACACATGGTGAGAGTAAGAAGCAGTGAATGATTGCAGCATAGTGGGGTTGAGATGAGAGTAGTGCTGATAAAAACCAAATCTCTTGAAAATTAGTTATTTACAAATCTAAGCATAACAACAACATTGAAACTGTATCAATCAATTAAGAATTGCTTTGAAAGTGATTAACAAATGGTATGCAATCTTATGGATATTAATAGGCATTACAGAAATAACGAAGGAGTAATAGTTGCTATTTTTATTGGAATTGCAAGGGGCTATACAAATATTTATGCTGCATTTATACAGTTGTGATATAAAGCCAAGATATGGTCAAGTTCAGAATAATGTTTATGAAAATAATTAAGCAATAACTAGATTAAGTTGTGAAATGAAATAGATTAATATTAATTAAAAGATAAAACAGGATAATTTCATATGGCCTAAGTTTTCAGAAAGTATTTTGTCGTATAAAGTTTAAAACAATGCAACCGAAAATAAATGGAAACATAATAAAGAATATAAATGTCACCAACATGATTTAACTTTTTCAATTAACTCATATAATTCGAAGGATATTTTTGTTTACCCTACACTAACGCCACCTATTGCAAGCTTGAGTAAGCATTGAATTCCCAATGGTATAGTAATATAGCATCCACATTCACATACTTTTTTATTTTTATTTTTTGACATTGAGGACATATTCTAAACTGAAAATAATACACACACATTTAGCAGGTGTTAAGCATTGGTGGCTGAGTGGTCAGCACAGCTGCCTCCAAGTAGTTGTCCTGGGTTCACTTCCCAGCTGATGTTTTGACACATGAAAAAAAAAAATTGAAACTGGAACTAATTCATGCATGCATTTAGTGTTTATGTATTTTTTTTCTTTTTATACCATTGAATGTTAGTCTGAAAGTAATAAAACCCTAAGGTTTGAACTCAAGATAATTCATTTTGATAGCCATATAAATCAGATACCACTTTAGTTTTTGCTTAGGTTAGTGTTGACTTTAATGCCAACTGTAGATCTCTTACACTTTCGCAGAGAAAATTAAATCAGCAGCAGCAGTAAGAAAAGAACTATGCTTGGAAGCCATGTATTTGCATTAGAAGCAGTAATTCGACTTCAGAGTAATATATTAGCAGGTATAATTGCTGAGAGATTCTTGACTTCGTTTAAGAAGAAGCTACAGTACATCGCATTGCATCATATCAGAAGTTTACTTTATATCAACAATGATAAAAATTGGATCAATATTTATCCAAAAACCGGTATTATTTTGCTCTAAAAACAAGCTAATGTATAAGATTAAAATACCTTAAAGTTTTAAATTTAAGCTAATAAATTTGTTTAGGCATATAATTAAGACACTAGGTCTGCATTATTTTGGTGATATAAATTATTTAAACACTGTGAGTACTTTAGACATTTGGCTGGAGATGGTTTATATATAATAAAGCACCACATGGATTCTTCAATTAATTTTAATTTCTTCATTTAATCATAGTAATTCACTTTATTTATACTATTTCCCAGCCTATGCAACACTGTCATCTATGTCACTTAATAAAGCTTACAATAGATGGCTCTCAAGTTAAGTAATAAATTATTGTGAATGCTATTCTTGTCATAAAAGCCAAAAATGCCCACAATTATTATATAACTGAAATCAATAAAATATTTATATGTCTGTACTTATAAAGAATATAATGATATGAGTTAACACTGGTTCAAAATCTTAGGTTGTTGATTTAGTGTAAAGTGATAAAAGATAAATACTGAATATATATCATATATATAAAACTCATTGATATATCACTATATGAAAACCAGTAAGGGATTTCTTGCATGTGTCTCTATCACCTAGTGTTTATTGATTGCTCAAAACTACAATAATTTTGTAGAGTTATAATTATTTATTAAGGACACAGAAAGTATATATAAATACTTTTAAGACAGGCTATAACCTGCATCAAGTGCACCTGGAAATTTATAATAGCCAAGCAATATCTTTATTTTGCTGATAGAGGGACCTATCAAACCATGACCCAAGATAGCGACTTTTATAAAAATAGGAGAGGCCATATTATCTTCAACATAACTTTCCACTTATATAGGCCAATCTGAAGCATTTTGATTTGGGAGCATGAAGCTGTTGTTCTTTCCACTGTTTAAGCCCACTATTTTCCTAAACAAATTAACATTTGCGAAATCTTGTGATTTACATGTTAATATTATGATCTTTATACTGGAAATATATAAACTATTGTAGAGTTATAATTATTTATTAAGTGCATAGGAAGTATACATAAATACTTTTAAAACAGGCATATCCTGTATCAAATGTGCCTTGAAATTTGGAGAAATTAATTCAGCTATTATAAATGAAAAATGCTTAAGTTGTTTTATCTTTGCAACATACTGTTCTTTAATCAAATAATGCTCACCATCTTTATAGCAGAAAAGTATATAAAGAATAGGTCAACCATTTAATTCCCTTCACTTTCACTGATGTTAAACTTAGTTGGTTAACAGTGTTGTAAGTTTCAGAATGGAACTGATATTCAAATCAGATATAAAATATGACAATATTAATTATAAAATAATAGTGTTAGCAAATATAGCATCTATATTTTTTGTATTATTTGGTGATTGAAAGAGTGATGATAAAAGAAAATAATAATTGTGCCAACTAAAGAGTGCTGTTGTGGGTAAAATACATCTTGGGGGATCATTTAAATTTTCATAAGTTTTAAAAATGGGTAATAGAGTGGAAGATTTATATTATCTAAAAAAACCTATTAATCATGAAAAAAAGAGATGAAGTTGGATTCACAATACCATGTAAGTTGTGTTTAATTAAAAAAACGCACATATATTAATATATACATTGGTCAAATTTCAGTATACATTTTTTTTGCCACAATGTTGTTATAGGCTTATACTTAATATAATAATCAATCTAAATAAGATTGAGGACAAACAACAATTATATTTGCAATTCTTGAATTATCAATTCGGCTTTCATCTCTTATTAAGACGTTTTCAAGATATAAATTTTATGTACAAAATTTATATGAAAAGATCTCAATAAGAGATGAAAGCCACGTTGATAATTAAATAATTGTAAATATAATTGGTTGTTTGTTTCAATCTTATTTAGATTGATAATTATATTAAATATATATTAGTCTCTAACTGGAGTTAATTTTATATCCAGGTTTAAAATGGTTTGATAGTCTTTAGCCTAGTAAATAATTAGTAAAAATCATTAATATATTTATTTATGATGTGTCAAAGATTACATGATCACCATTTTCCATGCTTGCTTATCACTGTTATTAAAACAGGCAAAACTCTCCATATAGTAATGCCATTCAGTGAACGACAGAGTAATCAAAAAAAAGAGAAATAAGAAATGGTGATCATGTGATGTTTAGTGGTTTAACACCAATCCTTCCTAATAGGATAGTAGTGGCTATAGTTATTAAAGAACGACATACAGCAAATTTTATGGATACTGAACTGAGTTCAGACCTATATGACTATATAAGCTAATGAGCTTGGATTGAAAATACTGTGTTTTCAATTTTAGAACCATAGTTTTGTAGTTAAGTAGAGATAAAAGGTGGCTACTGGTGAGTTGCATTAGATCCTAAGATCTAGGTGCAGTGCTCTCAGATCCAACACTCCTCACTGATGAAAACCACAAGCTAGAAATTAGTCTGGGGATATTGGATGAGTAGGCACTAGATAGGGATTTTATGCACCAGCCTTTTGACATCTATTGTTACACTACTGCAGGTGTCCCCAACCTTTTTGCACTTAAGAGCACATTCTATAATACTGGCCAAGAGGTGGGCACCATTTTTTTAAATCAGATGGAGGGCACCATTTATTTTTCAGTGTAAATTTTTAGTTGGATATTGTTAATAATACACAATGTACAAAAAAATATTTATTTCAAAAATATAATTTTAACATATAATTAACGTTTATATTTATATTTTTACGCTGTAAAAGTATAGTATGCCCTACAATTTGATTACAATTTAATACAATAATTTATAAGAAAATTTTAAAAATTAAATTTATTTGTATCAGATAAATAATTTTTTATCGTGTGCGGATAGTGGTGGGCCATGTAAAATGGTCTGCGGGCACCATGGTGCCCGCGGGCATAGGGTTGGGGACCCCTGCACTACTGTATGTAGAGTTTTGCCTGTGTCAAAGATGTTAGTGTAGAAAATTATATAAAAGATTATGAAACATTGAAAATGGATCATTTTATAATAATATAAAAAATTACAATAGATCTTATAAAAAGTCATGTGATATAAAACAATAATAATAAGATGGCTTATTGCTCAGAAATTTTTATTAAATTTAAGCACCGGAAGTGACATAACCATAGCTATGAACCATAGACTTTCAACTGCACTAAATCAGATAGGATATTAGATGAATTAATAAAGTAAAAAAATGCTATATTACTGTAAAAATATAAATAGGAAAAATTGGATTAAAGTTAATAAGGCTTTTATCAGTAAAGAATTGATAAAACCTAAAAAATGTATATGAGTACGAAAATAAATAAACAAATAATAAAAAGAAAAATTATAACGTTTATTATATTTTTGCATTAATAATTTGATTTAATGTGTGTTTATAATTGAACTTAAAAATAATCATTGATATATATCAATGGTATTTTCGGTTTTATGCTTTTTAATATTAAAAAATATTACTTTTATAAAATAAAAGAAATGTAATCTAATATCAGTCGAATATAAATACTCTAATGCTTATATTTGTGATTTGTGCAGATAACAAATCAAAAGAATCGCATATTATTATTAAAATTCAGACATATTTCATACATTTACAGTGATTTAAAAGTAAATTGAAATTTGTTTTCCACAAAATGAAGATGAAAAAAATTTTAAGCCCTTTAAATTATTGCTGAAAACAAAAAAAAAAAAAAAGTTAAATGATGTAAAATGGGAAGGGGATATTAACTTCTTTAAGCTTACCGTATAAGGCCTAACATATTAAATTTTATATATATATTACTATTGTTCACTTTTACTGATATCCTTTATAAAAAATATTGCAATGTTTGAAGAAGGAACTTTTAAATATTGCCATGTAAATTCTATTTAAATCCAATGCTTAATCTGATATTAACATTTAAATATAAATTTAGCAGAACTTTAGCAAATGCCTCCTTTAATATCAAATTGAGGATTGTAATACACTTTAATAATATTTATATTGTAATGTTCAATAGGATACCAATTAGTTTTAAGACTGACATTTATTAATGACAGAAACATGATCAGCAAAGATTATATTTTATATTAGACTATTTTCATCTTGTAATATAAGTATTGAATGTCGTTAGAATAATTTAACTTTATTTAAATATTCCAAATACAACCAACTGCTAGTAATAGCATACAGATTAGTACATGCACATTATTTTGAGAGATATTCCCCCCTCTTCTTCAGGTGTTGCTGGGCTGACCAGTGACAGTACTAGCATGATAATCGACTCTGGTCTAAGTGAAGAAATATAAATGTTTTGATCAACTATTTTTACCTGAAAGTTGTAAATATTTCTGTAGATTGTACAAGTAAGAATTAATGGTCATAATATTATTACAAATTTATGTGGTGTTTATTTAATCATTTATATGGATAAATATAAAAATACCACAACACAGAGATTAAATATGATAAATAAAATTAATTAAACTGGGGATACTTTTGATATACAAGTGTCATAATTATGGTTGAACTTCTGCTATTTTCTATTTTTAAAATTGATATTAAAACACTGCAACAGAAAATAAAAGTAAAATGTAAGTTTACTTTCACTGGATACATGTCATAATCATATTATCAAACAAATAAACAAAAAATAGTACTTTGAATGGTTTAATAAATAATCCCAAGCATATAATAGATAAATTGGATTGGACTAATGCTGTGTTATGCAGTGGGAAGCACTCATTCAGATTGTCATTATACATTACAATGTAGCATTATCAACATGAGGCTTGGATATACAAACTACATATCCCTGAGACATATATATATATATATATATATAAATGGTCTTCTTTATCAATCATATCATGTCACCTACTATGTTTTATAGTGGTATATTTTTCTGACTTTAAATCCCCAAGTTGGCATATATTAATTAAAAAAGCTTAATAAAAAGATATAATAATACATATATGCGTGTATGTGCATATATTTTATAAAGGCATATTTCAGATATTAAACAAATAACTTAATAAAAGGTATATAGTAAAGTATGTGTGTATATCTTATAAGTGCGTCTTGCAAATAATGTAAATAATTTCTATAAATAAGTCAAACATAATTCTAAAGTTTAAAGTAATAAAATTAAACATTACCTTGTATGTGAATTTTCACACATACTTATATATGAAAGAAGCTTGCAAAGTTATAGATTTCAAACTTTGTTATTTCTTTTAAGTTTTATTTATTTCTCAAAGATGGTAAATCTCTTACACAAATTAGCTCTCCTTGCCTAAAAATTATAGTTTCCAAGTTGATTGACTCATGTATATAATAAAAAATTTACCAGGTTAAAATCTGTTTTTGTAAAATAATTTTATTTCATGGAAATTAGCTGACCACCTGGGTTTTTTAAATCTGTAAATACAAGAATAGACTTAAAAGATATTAAATTTATTTTGTAACAAAGAGAAAGCTAGATAACTGATGCTATTTTTCTCAATCACCTATTTTTTTAAATTACAGAGGTAATGGTTTTGTTTGTAAAGCTTATAGCACACTTGTAAAATAAAGTTTTTAGTTTCAGCTTGTAAACAAATCATGACATTGACAGAGGGGTAGTGTATTCTTATAAAAAACCCTGAGTGGAATTAAATTAAATTGGACAAAAGATAATTTTAACATGGTATGCTGTTGGGAGTTATGCCCACTTTTGCCATGAAAAGCCAAGGCTAGAATGGTTATCCATTGCTGTCCACGAGTGCAGGAATGAGTCATCAGTGGTGGGGAGAAGTGCAAACCATCATCTTGCCTGGAGTGTAAAGATAAACAGATTAGCCAAGCAGAGAAGTGCCTAAAACTATGGAAAGAAGTCACCTCAGCAGAGAAGATTGGTAAAATAATCCACAGAGCTCTGTAATAAACTCTCATTATTAATTTCTTAAATAATTCTAGGCTAGCTATATATAAATGTGCACAAACTTATTATTTAAACTTTCTCTATGGAATAAATTCTGTCATTAAGCTAAATTTTATCTAATTTCCTAAAATAATGTAAGAATAACTTTTGTAAAACTTGCCTAACTCTTTTAAAGTAAAGGAACTTAATAATGTAACTCTTGTTAAATTTCAATTATACTCTAAATATATTTCTATCTGCGGTTATGCCTTATTATAATTTATGATGTTTGTTATGAATTTATGCTATGACTTATTCAGGGGGGAGATTGATACTCAGATCCTGTAGAGAGGGGTTTGAGTGAGATGATTAGAGGCTCTCTATAGATCATTTATAGGTGTTAAAGCCTACACACATGCAATCCCCCGATCTGAAACATATTATATTTATATTTAACAGCTATTATGTATTAGCAGAGTAAAAGTAGGTTTGTTCATACTAATAAAATATTTAGTTAACTAATGCAAGAGTGATATTCTAAAGCATATTTAAACTAAATGCATAAGTCTTTATTATGCTTTATTCCTCCCTAAAATTTATAGTATGAACTATAAAGATTAATTATGAGCTAAATCACTTAATTAACCCCTTCTTTAGCATGTTTGAGTATGCTAACTTATGAACTGGTATACAATGGTTTAGTGGAAAGAAACTATAGATTTAGTGCATTTTATATTTAATAAATGATCGATGATCATTAGCATGGTGAATGTGTTCCTTGTAAAGCACACACATGTGCATATGCATCTTGATATATATATATATATATATATATGAGGATTTGGTATAAGGTCATTCCATATTCATTAAATGATAGCTTTTCTTAGAACTGGAGCATGATGGTCCAGATTGTTCATGTTTCAAGCTTACTATATACATAATTGTACATGTTTATGGGGATTTGGTATAAGGCCATTCCATATTCATTTTCTGATGGCTTTTCTTAGAACTGAAATACAAAGATCCATATTGTTCATGTTTCAAACTAATCAGACCTCCAGAACAAGATGTTCTCTTCTCATAGCAATTTGTATGGTCCACAATAACCAATAATTGAGTTGATAGATCCCATGAGGAAACACACATTTGAGACACCATTTTATTGGGGTTAATATAGTGCAATAGTATCAGAAACTTCACTATAACAAATCCCAATTCATTCTGCCATTACTATAAATAAATTCAACTTTGATTTGAATGCACAATCTAGTTATGAAATAATAATCTGTATAGAAAGCTAATTTAGGCTAACTTCGAGGTACCTAGAGTAATTATAATTATTAATTATCTCTCTTGCAAGTTAACATTTCACAAACCTTATAAACATGTCATAGCTTGAATTAGCATAATTAAAACCATAGATTATAATGTAATAAAGTTTTTAACAGAATAAGTTCCAATTTAATTGTCCAGTGCATGAGATGAGATTCTGTAACTCACTTACTCATCTAATTGTAACCCTTGTGGTGAATTTCAATGCACAGAGTGATAGTTGTATAAATAATTGATTTGTTTATTAAAAGATATAAAACAATGTTATATAACTATGCATTGTCATTATGGGTTGATTATCAAGTTATTAAATATCTAATAAGCCATAAAGGTGTGTGTTTAGTTAAGTACCTGGCTATAGAGTCATTTATTCCCTGATTCTCATGTTTTATCCTTTGATACTGCCAGCACACAGATTAAGAAACTCCAAGTGTAGCCTTATATATGTCATTTATAGGGTAGTAACTCATGGAGTGTTGGTGGAGAAGCTGAGGTGCAATCTGATTCAAGGTCATAACCCCTCATCTAGATCAGGTTTGGGGAATTTGCCACAACTGTGGATTTTTTGCATGAGTGTACAAATATGACCATTACAATATATATATATGATAATCAAAACAAGTTACAAATTTCGTAACTTGCTTTTAGCTTGCATTTTGTGATCACTAGATGGAGCTTTACCAATAGCTCCTAACAAGCTTTTGTTTACATAAACACCAAGAGAGATAGAACTCAAATCTCTATTGTTGTCACCTACTCCAGACCAGCTGTTTTTGAGCTTATTGACTCATGTCAGTGTAGGGTTGGGAGACTAGAAACTAGCCAGACCAGCTGGTTTCGAGCTAATTAGATCATGTCAGTGAAGGGCTGGGAGACTAGAAACTAGATCTAGTTTCTAGTCTCCCAACCCTACACTGACATGAGTCAATTAGCTCAAAACCAGCTGGTCTGCTGATGGGTGACAATGATAAAGATTTGAATTTTATCTCTCTCAGCATTTATGTAAACAAAAGCTTGTTAGGAGCTATTGGTAAAGCTCCATCTAGTGATCATATATATATATATGATCAATAGATGGTGTTTTAACAAAACAACCGAACAAGCATATATTTGTTTACATAACGTCAAAAGAGTCAGAATTCACTATCTCTTTCTTTTTTAATTTTAATTAATAAATATAAAATTTTGGGGGGTATTTTGAACACAAATGCTTCTTAGTGATTTATGAGATAACGTGTATATAATCCACACACACACACATATATATATATAGAAAGTCACAATTTTTTTCTCATTAAGCAGGCTTGATTTAAGAGTCAACCCTTGACTTGTTATCATAGTTTTTAATTTTTCTTCCAGATTGAAAAAAGGGTGATCAACCTATAATAAAGCATAAATTTTATTTTCTCCCCAGTGGGTAAATTGTGTATGCATAGGAATTTTATTTTATAGATATATATATATAGGCAGACCAGCAGTACAGGACTTCACAGATAATGGATGGTCAATTGGAATTTAAATGATGAACACTGGCTTGGAGTATGGATGGAGGAACTGACAAATTTAGTAGAGATTAAAGAAAAAACAATTTTCGTTCAAAATTTTAAATGATGGATCAATCATAAATAACAACATGGATTTGGATAATAAAACAGACAATACTATCATGAAATTGGAAGATAAGTCATTTGATGCACAAAATTTAGAAATCACATTCAAGAAGCTCCATAAGATCATATATGACTATGTTATGAAAACAAAAAAAAAACATTCTGCCAAAGCATATTATCCAATTATTGTGAGAAATAAGGAATATTAACATAGAACTAGAGCAGATATTGAACTGAATGGGAAAAGAGGCCCAAGAGAGTCCAGAAGAAAACAAGAGAGATTAGTGAACATAAAGTGGCCCACAAGAATACCACAGAGACATCATTAGAAATTGAAAGGAAGGATAATACCAGTAAGGAGATCATGAAATGAACATTATTCTCCCCATGAATCCAAAACCAGAGACTATATACAAGATAAAAGAGGATTGTCAGAAATATGATAATACAGAAACACAAATAGAAGAAATCAAAACAAAAACATTTTTAGAAACAGAAAAAGATAATCAGGAAATGAAAACAGAAAAAGATAATCAGGAATTGAACCTTATTGCATAGAGGATAAAGAGAATATAGATGTCTAAGATAAAAATAGAACTGTAATGTGAAGTACTTATTCATAGAAGTAAACCCTGACCATGCATATTATTATAAGGTTTTTGCCTATTTATAAACTTTTTTTATAAATAGGCAAAAACCTTATAATAATATGCATGGTCAGGGTTTACTTCTATGAATAAGTACTTCACATTACAGTTCTATTTTTATCTTAGACATCTATATTGATCTCTTTATCCTCTATGCAATAAGGTTCAATTCCTGATTATCTTTTTCTGTTTTCATTTCCTGATTATCTTTTGTTTGTTTTATGCCATAACCAGACTGGAGATATTACCATCAATTTTTTTGATGATGTATATCTAAGCTTCTTTTACATTGTTAAAAAAGAATGGAATAAATATGTAGAAAAGACATCCAATATGACCAGTGAATGCCTGTGTCTTTTTTTTGCAGTTTAATCCACCAATTATTTTTATGATTTTTTATCAATCATTGAACATTTTTTCCAGATCTTTATATTTATAAAGTTCCACATGTAATCTATTATTTGACAAACAGAGAATGACAGGTTTTTTTAGAAATTAAATTGTTAGTAATATGATCATTATCAGAAAACAAATACCATGGTTTTTCTTTTTTGTGTGAACCAAATTCTTAAGAGAATTCCATCCTTCAGTAATACAATAGTTCTGAAGATCCAAATTAACAATTTTAATGTTCAACAGCTGTTGAAATTTAATGCATGTGGTAGATTTTTCTAAAGAATGAACATCAATGTATTTGTGAATGTGATTGGAATAGTATTATTTTTAATACAACTATCATTCAATCTTATAGCATACTTACTCTATTATTTGCAATTGCAAACTCTTCATATAGTAATGCCACCCAGTGCAAGCCTTAGTAATCAATGGATGATAAAAGGTTTGTGCATAGTCTCCATATAGGGCCTACTCATCCAATACCCCAGACTAGTTTCTAGATTGTGGCTTTCATCAATGAGGAGCTTTGAACCTGAGAGCATGCACATAGATCTAAGGCTCTAATGCAAACTTAAGCTAGGAACTCGAGATGAAAACATGTTAATGATTTCAATCCAAATTCATTCAGCTGCATATCCATGTTGATCTCAATGCAGTTCAGCATCTTTACATTTTGATGTTCTTGGTATATCAAAAATCACAGTCACCATTATCCCATAGGCAAGAATGGCATAAAACCACCCAAATATTATAGGATCATCATTTCTTATGCTTACACAAATTGTTATTAGCAAGATGCTGAGCTGGGTTCAGATCTACATGATTATACAAATAAGTGAGCTTGGATTAAAAATATTAGTGTTTCCATCTTGTGGACCTAGCTTTATAGTTAACTAAATAGGTATAATGTAGTTGCTGTGGGGATACTAGCTCTAGGTGCATTGCTCTCAGATCCAAAAGCTACTCACTGATTAAAAGCCACAAGCAAATAGAAGTTTCATATACTTATCTATGAGGTTCCTCCTGATTTCTCCACTTTTTCCTATGAGCAAAGTTGATTAGTGTTTTCTACATTATGTATAGTCACACTAGATTGGCTTATGGGATTTTTTGCCATTGTCATGTCAGCAGCTTTTTAAAATTTTATTCTTTGTACCTTTCTTTTCATAGATAAACATATAAATTTTTTACTGACTGATGCTTTGGCAGGATGGCTCACTTGGTTAAAGTGTTACCTTAAAATTCAATACTCAAGAATCTAATTGCCTATGTTTGAATCCCATCCTAGTACTGTCATTGATCAGGCCAGCAACACCTGAAGAAAAGGAGAGAATAATACCTCACATAATGTTGCGCATATACTAACCTGTTTGACATGCTATTACTAACAGTTGAATGTATTTGGAATATTTAAATAAAGTTAATTTTTTCTAAAGATATTCAACACACATATTAGATGATGGAAATAGTCCAATATAAAAATAGGACTTTGTTGGATTACCATGGGAATGTAAAAAAAAAAAAAATGTAAGTTATTTAACAGTGACCTAGATTTGACAGACTATGTGATTATTTTCCCAAATAACGCTTCAGAGAATCAAGAAGTGTTGCAAGTGTAATCAGATGAAAGTAAGAAAGTAGGATTAAAGATAAATGCTAAAAAGATTAATGTTGAATGAATTTTTACAAAAGAAGAAAATGAAGATTGATAATGATTTATTATGAATAAATTAATAACAAATACAATGGCCAAATTATTAATATGAAAATATCATGGGTGAAATTAATCATAAAATTGAACTTGGATGGAGTATTTGTGGTAGATGTAACTTAATATCAACAGAAAATATGTCCATTTTGTTTAAAAAGTTTTTACTTTAGTGCCTCTTTTTATTTATTGATCTGAGACTAGGTTACTTAACATCCAACCTTATAGAGAAGTCAAATTATTCAATAATGTATGGAGAGATTTATGTTAGGAATAAACAGAAAGGATTGGGATAAAATACGTAGGTAAGAGAAGAAATAACAGTTGTGATTACCATTAAAAAAATTAAGAAATTGAAGTGGAGTTGAATTGGATGCATTATTAAAAGAAATGACAATAGATGGACAAATTGAAATCATAAACTGAATTCCAAAAGATTGTAAGAGATCAAGAAAAAGACTGCATGTAAGATAGTTAGATAAAATAAAAAAGTTTGCTGATGTGCTGGATTGAATATGAAGAGGATATTTTACAGTGGATTAATAAGGTTTAATATATATATATATAATGGTCTGATGGAATGAAGTCTTACCGTATCTGCCATACAGAGCACCACTAAGCTACTTGAACCTAGAAAATTTATAGAGTAGGCAGATACGTGCTGTTAAGCTCTTATTTTACATATATTTTTATTCTGACCATCAGCCCATTGCCACTATCTCAGTGAGACACAGAGATTTATAAAATATAAATTCTTATCTAAAATATTTTCAATATTAAAAAAATAAATGAAGCCACTGCCAGTAATAACACACACAAACATTTATTTAATATATATAAAATTTAGCATTATTATTTTAGTCTAACTTTTATTTTTTACAAAACATTGTAACTTATTTTACTTTGGATTTTAATTTACAATTTAACTGTTTTTATTTTAAAAGTTCGCAGAGATGAGTTTAATATTTATAGGAGTGTCAAGTATGAATAGACTACATAGATTGCATTTGAAAAGAAAATATTCTATTCCTTATTTAACCTTAGGCCAAAAGTTCACAGTCAAACCAATGCCAATCTATCTGATATATCGATGTATTCAATGCAGCACAAATACAACAGCACAAATACCACACCATCAAGAATTCACATCTGAACAGCATAGTTAATAGAAGAAATTGACTCTCATCCAGACAGGAATATTATATCTGTCTGACATGAAGAGAATAAAAAAAAAACTCCATAGGAAGGGACTGTGTTTTCTGTCTTACCATCCCATTCCGTAAGCAAAAAGGGGGTGTGCGGCGTAATATGCGATCCTGCATGTAGTGGATCTCATACTACATTTACTAACTATACCAATATATCCAATACATTGATCCAATTTAACTACGAACTGAATAATCTAAGATTTACCCTGCCTTAAACTAACATAACATTACGAATCTATGCAGCCATTCACGCCCGACTTAAATTTAACATTTATTACAAGTTGTTTAAAACAAAAAAATAAATCATAATTAAACTTAAAAAAACAAAAAAATAAATAAATGGAAATGATCTAAAAAAAAATCCATCAAATAACATTATTAATATTAATTTACGTTGGTTAGATAGGATTCTATTTGTATTATTTACTGAAAGGTTTAGAATTTAGAGTTATTGTTTTGAAAATGTTCATAAAGTTTTTATGGTTTTTAAAAAGTTAATCTTTATCCATTGCTTGCCATTTGGGATCCAGCATTAATTACCCCGATGTCCTGTGGTCCGTAATATAGGAAAAATGATGTCATTTCTCTTTCCTTTTAGCAAAACTGAAGGGACTGAAGAGTGTGTTTTTCAATCCCTTCTCCTTCAACTTTCTCCACACTAACACATATAGTCACATCTCTATCTTTTCTCCCAGCTCTTTCTTCACTAAAATTTATTTTTAAACTTTTTCTTTTTATATTAATTTTGCGGATTAACTCAACATTACGTCATGATGTTCATGACCCTTTCATTGAGGTCCATTTCCTGAGGGATTTCTTTTATTGGCTATTAGTTTCTTTTGTTTTTTCTCCTATCTGACCTTTACTTATACATTTTGAAATGCCCAAAAGGCTAGTTCACTTGGACTAATTGAAATAATCATTTCCATTTTACAATAGCATTAATTAATTTATTGTATATTCTTAAAGATATATTTTTATCATTAAATATTTTAAGTTTTTGCTGAAAATTTAGTCTTAAAACTTTTTTTTTTTTAATAAAGTTTTCTTTTAGTAATTTTTCATCTGTGTGATTTTATATATATAACATTTACATGACTTTTAACTTTCAATTTTTATTTCTTACAAAAGTTTTTATTTGCGAACTTTTCAATGTCTAATTTTTAAAATAAATAATGTAACGGCATGTGTGCCCACTACATATCAGTAAACTTGCTAAAAAACAAACAAACAAAAAAAAAAATTTACATAGGGTTAGTAATTATGGTAACACGAATAATGAAGACATTTACAAAGACCTTCGGTTAGTAATTTTTACAAAAAGACTATATACAAAAAAAATGTTGACTATCATTTTCCTAAGGACCATTTATGTTTACACCTCCTCTCCCCCCCCCCCAAGATATCTATTTTCTCTATATTTTATTTCTAACAAAAGGCATGACAAGCAAATTATTTATTTAAGGACGTTGCATTGAAGTAAATATGTTTTAAGGGATAATGGGTTTATACGTGTATATTTGCAGCACAATTATATATACCACCAACTTATTTACGATTGATTAAAATGCTTAAATAGGGTTACTCAAGTAAATTCCCAAAGGCACTCATTGTTATGTACCACATTTACAATCATAAACTTACATGGCTGTGCGTGCCTATACACATTAAAGCATAATATATATTAACATTAAAAAAAACATATTAATTGCAACCTTTTGACTTTTAAAAAAAAATTTACAGTTTTAAAACTATTAATATCTTTTCTTTCTCATTTTTAATATGTGTGCTATTTCTTTCTGGCAGTGCTTTTATAAGATTTAACGTATATGGTAGATAAAAACATTTCATTAAAAAAAAATTTACTCAAGGTACTCCTGGTTTATTAAACATCGGCTCACATTGAGTGGCCAATTATAATGGTCCAATGGAATGAGAGTCTTACCGTATCTGCCATACAGAGTGCTACTAGGCTACTTGAACCTAGAAAATTTATAGAGTAGGCAGATGTGCACTGTTAAGATCTTATTTTACATATATTTTTATTCCGACCATCAGCCCATTGCCACTAGCTCAGTGAGATGCAGAGATTTATAAAATATGAATTCTTATCTAAAAATATTTTCAATATTAAAAAAATAAAAGAAGCCACTGCCAGTAATAACACACACAAACATTTATTTAATATATATAAAATTTAGCATTATTATTTTAGTCTAACTTTTATTTTTTACAAAACATTGTAACTTATTTTACTTTAGATTTTAATTTACAATTTAACTGTATTTATTTTATTTTAAAAGTTCACACAGATAAGTTTAATATTTATTAGAGTACCAATTATGAATAGACTACATAGATTGCATTTGAAAAGAAAATATTATATCCCTTATTTAACCTTAGGCCAAAAGTTCGCAGTCAAACCAACACCTATCTATCTGATATATTGATGTATTTAATGCAGCATGAATACAACAACACAAATACCACACCATCAGGAATGCACATCTGAACAGCATGGTTAATACAAGACATTGACTCTTGTCCAGACAGAAATACTACATCTGTCAAATGTGAAGAGCAATAAAAAAAAACTCCATAGGAAGGGACTGCATTTTCCATTTTACCATCCCATTCCGTAGGCAAAAAGGGGATGTGCGGCATAATATGCGATCCTGCATGTAGTGGACCTCATACTACATTTACTAATTACACCAATATATCTAATCCATTGACCCAATTTAACTACAAAACAAATAACCTAAGATTTACCCTCCCTTAAACTAACATAACATTAGGAATCTATGCAGCCATTCACGCCCGACTTAAATTTAACATTTATTACAAGTTGCTTAACAAAAAAAAATCATAATTAAACTTAAAAGAACAAAAAAAATGGAAATGATTTTAAAAAAATACATCAAATAACATTATTAATATTAATTTATGTTGGTCAGATAGGATTCTATTTGTATTATTTACTGAAAGGTTTAGAATTTAGAGTTATTGTTTTGAAAATGTTCATAAAGTTGTTACAGTTTTTAAAGAGTTCATCTTTATCCACTGCTTGCCATTTGGGATCCAGTGTTAATTTCCCTGATGTCCTGAGGTCCGCAATATAGGAAAAACGATGTCATTTCTTTTTCCTTCTAGCAAAACTGAAGGAATTGAAGAGTGCGTCTTTTCAATCCCTTCTCCTTCAACTTTCTCCACACTAACACATATAGTTAAGATTTTACTTCATTAACGCTTAAATAAGTTAATATATATATGTGTTCTGCGCACAGTTAATGAAGCTATTAATAAATTGTCAAAATTTTTACTGCCAAGCACTTTCGGAACAGTCTACAGTCCCATATTCATGGCAAGTTATTCTGTTAATAACTGTAAAACTAAGCAAATTTTATGCAAATTTATATGCAGATGTTACGTGGACCATTTACGAGATAGGCAATAGCAGGCCTCTATTCTGTTGATTGCCGATGGGTCAGCCGCAATGAAGTAAGCTTCCCTAACTTTACGTTTGGTGTCATTTGTTTCAGAGCAAATGACACTGGCTGTGGTAGGTAGAAAAGCATGTCCAGAGTTTCTCTCGTGTTCAACAAAAATCGAATTACCTTCATACTTTGTTTTGGTTTTATTGTAAAAGTATTGGTGTTGAGCTACTCTGGTGGCAATGTTAGTTTTGGTCTCTCCATAATATGTTGCCATGCAATTTCTTTGGGGGCAGGTAATTTTGTACACAACTTGAGGGGTGAGTTCAGGTTGGGAGGTGAACGGAAAGCGACTTTAAAGTCACATGATAGTTGATTGATAAGGCTTTTAGCTGTAGAGTGAACGTATGGGATTAAGATTCTTGGTTTGTTTTCTTTCTTGTGGTTGTGGTTTATTTTATAGAAAAATTTGTTGACTTTTCTGTTGATGGATGAATAAGTGTGTCCAATTTTCCTTAAATCAGTTATATAATTGATGAGATTTTTTCTTTTATCTGCCTCATATTTGCACAAGTTATGGTTCCTAAACATGAATGAAGAGAGGGCTGCAAGTTTGTGTGAGTGAGGCGCGTAAGAATTAGGGTTTGTCAAGCCTCTTACTTTGAAAGGTTTGACTACCATTTGGTAGTCCAAGCTGGACATGGTAGTCAAACCTTTGGAAGTAAGAGGGTTGACAAACCCTAATTCTTACGCGCCTCACTCACACAAACTTGCAGCCTCTCTTCATTCGTGTTTAGGAACCATAACTTGTGCAAATATGAGGCAGATAAAAAGAAAAAATCTCATCAATTATATAACTGATTTAAGAAAAATTGGACACACTTATTCATCCATCAACAGAAAAGCCAACAAATTTTTCTATAAAATAAACCACAACCACAAGAAAGAAAACAAACCAAGAATCTTAATCCCATACATTCACTCTACAGCTAAAAGCCTTATCAATCAACTATCATGTGACTTTGAAGTCACTTTCCGTTCACCTCCCAACACCAATAGACTGATAAATAATACCAAATACAGGATCAAATCTGAACTCACCTCTCAAATTTTGTACAAAATTACCTGCCCCCAAAGAAATTGCATGGCAACATATTATGGAAAGACCAAAACTAACATTGCCACCAGAGTAGCTCAATACCGATACCTTTACAATAAAACCAAAACAAAGTATAAAGGTAATTCGATTTTTGTCGAACACGAGAGAAACTCTGGACATGCTTTTCTACCTACCACAGCCAGTGTCGTTTGCTCTGAAACAAACGACACCAAACGTAAAGTTAGGGAAGCTTACTTCATTGCAGCTGACCCATCGGCAATCAACAGAAGAGAGGCCTGCTATTCCCTATCTCATAATTGGTCCACATAACATCTGCATATAAATTTGGATAGTTTTACAGTTATTAACAGAATAACTCGCCATGAATATGGGACTGTAGACTGTTCCGAAAGCGCTTGGCAGTAAAAATTTTGACAATTTATTAATAGCTTCATTAACTGTGCGCTGAGCACATATATATACTAACACATATAGTCACATCTCTATCTTTTCTCCCAGCTCTTTCTTTACTAAAATTTATTTTTAAACTTTTTTTTTTTATATTAATTTTGTGGATTAACTCAACATTACGTCATGATGTTGATGACCCTTTCATTGAGGTCCATTTCCTGAGGGATTTCTTTTGCTGGCTATTAGTTTCTATTGTTTTTTTCTCCTATCTGACCTTTACTTATATATTTTGAAATGCCCAAAGGCTAGTTTACTTGGACCAATTAAAATAATCATTTCCATTTTACAATAGCATTAATTAATTTATTGTATATTCTTAAAGATATATTTTTATCTTTAAATCTTTTAAGTTTTTGCTGAAAATTTAGTCTTAAAACTTTTTCTTTTTTTTAAATAAAGTTTTCTTTTAGGAATTTTTCATCTGTGAGATTTTATATATATAACATTTACATGACTTTTAACTTTCAATTTTTATTTCTTACAAAAGTTTTTATTTGCGAACTTTTCAATGTCTAATTTTTAAAATGAATAATGTAATGGTGTGTGTGCCCATTACATTATATATATATATATATATATAACAATTAAATAATAAATATAACAGCAGTTATCTATTATATACACTCTTTCGAACCAAAGTACTTTCGGTTAATTCCTTAACCCTCCTCAACTGTCATTAAATTTAATACAATTGAAGAGTGTTAAGGAATTAACTGAAATACTTCAGATTGAAAGACTATATATAATAGTTAATTACCATTGTATTTATTATATTTATAGTTATTATAATAATTTTTAATTGACAAATATTATATTTGTATATATATGAGACTATATATATATATATATATATATATATATATAAAAGAAAAAAATTTCTGTTAATAATTAGTAATGCTGCTGGTTTTCTGAAACTTGTTAGTTACTTGAATAATTAATTTTCAATAATTAGATGCAAATATAATCTTTTATCTGCTCAAATATAAATGGAAATTGAAAGTACTGAAAACTTTGAGTGAGCTTTATGTAAACTAACTGTCAATAAATGTAAAATATAGAACGAGAGTCATCTTCAATTTAGCTCTCTGATTTGATACAGTGATTTCAGAATGGCTTACTTATAGTTGTCTTGAAATGACATTAGTATATAGAAATAATGCTCTGCATATAAATATGCCATAAATGATATGCTTATATATGATCAAAGCTATAGTTGGGCTCATTCTATGTTTTACATTTGCTGACAGTTAGTTTACATATGACTCACTGAGGTTTTCATGGCTTCTGCATCATTTAAATAGTTAATTGTAACATTTGATAAATGGCTCTAATGATGTAATAGTTACTGGATTAGCCTACCTGAGATTAAGTTTGAAGACAAAATGGATTTGTTTTTCATTAACTGAAATATTTTAAAAAATATCCAGGTACTTGGAAGTTTATCCCAATGTGGCCGTAAGAGGCACTGTTTCCATGTCAATCACAGTAATATTAATGCTAAATGGGAAAAGTCCTTAGAAAAAAAAAAGTTTGCTAAAATAGATATTTATAGGGAGAGAATGAAAGTGAATAGTAAATTGTTAGAGGATATTAATAAAAGTGGAAGAGATTGGAGTAAAAAATTTTGGAATTATATTAAAAGGAGAAATGTAGGGGAGATAGAGTTAGTATTACTAGATGATGAGGGAACAGAGTGTAGTTCTAGAGAAGATTTAGAGAGAATCTTAAATAGTTATGTAATGAATATAAAAAAGATGTTAGATGTGAATGATAGAGTGTTAGAAAATATGAAAGAATATAGTAATGGGAATATTAGGTTTTCAAAAAATGAACTAAATGAGGTAGAGAAAAAATTGAAAAGTGGGAAGGCAAGAGGTTTAGATGTATGGGCAGAAGAGATGGTAATGAATTTAGGATATAGGGCAAAAGTAAAGTTATTATCCTGTTTTAATAAAATGGCACAGAATAGAGTTTTCCCAAGTAGTTGGAGTAATACAAGAGTAACTTTATTATTTAAAGGAAAGGGTAAGAATCATAGAAAGTTGAATAATTATAGACTGATAGTGGTAACATCAGTTTTATATAAAGTTTTCTCGTATATGGTGGCTAGTAAAGTTGTAAAATGGATGGAAGAGAATAATGTAGTCGGGGAAATGCAAGGAGGTTTTAGATTAGATAGGCATATAGGAGATAGTTTATTTGTAGTTACACAACTTACAGATATGAGTAGGAATGCAGGTAAACACTTATATATGAGTTTTATAGATATAGAGAAGGCATATGATAGAGTAAATAGAAATAGGTTATGGATAAGTTTAGCAAATTTGGGAATGGATGAAGCTTTAATAGATATTATTAAGAAATTATATGAAAATAATTATTATATATATCAATTAGGGAATATAGAATCAATTAAAGTTAAAAATGGTGTGGGACTAAGGCAAGAATGCCCTATGACACCTATTTTGTTTGTGTTGTATTTGAGTGAAATGTAAAGAGCAATAGAAAGATTAGGAAGAGGGATAGAGATACCATTAATAGGTAGTAAGGGAATATATATTTTGTCAGGTCTTTTTTTTGCAGATGATATATTTTTGTGTGCAGAAATAAGAGAAGATATGGAAGTTATGTTGAGGACATGTGCAAGGGTGGGTAAAGAGATTGGGATTAAATTTAGTGAAGAAAAATCAAATATAATGATGGTTAATACTGGGGAAAGAGAAGATGTAGAATTTTTATTGGGAGATATTAAGTGCAGTGAATAGATATAGTTATTTGGAATAATTTTAAGTAATCAGAAAAATTATTTGGATAAATGGGAAAAAAATTGATAAATGAAGCAAAAAAAAAGAAAGGGATTGATAAAGAAATTAACAGTCTTTTTATATAATAAATATGATGTAGCTAGAATTATATGGAAAGGAGTTGCAGTAGCAGTGTTAACATATGGTAATGATGCATTATATGTTAGTAAAAATATATTAGATTATTTAGAAAAAGCTCAAAGGGAAGTAGGAAGACATGCATTGGATGCAAAAGTATGGACAGCAAGTGAGGCAATTCAAGGAGAAATGGGATTGGCAAGTTTTCATATGAGAGATGCAAAAAGTAAAATGAAAATGTTTGGTAGATTGCAGTTTATGGATAATAAAAGAATAGCTAAAATAGTATTTAATTGGGTTATGAGTAAAGGGCAGGTTACAAGATGGGTGAAAAAGGTAATGCGGTATGCAAAAGATTTGGATAAAGAATTTATATCAGTATATTTGTACAAAAGATGGGATGATTGTGTTAAGAGGATTATTGAGTGTTATAGTAGTAAGGAATGGGATAAAAGAATAAATTTATTAATAAAGACTAGAGAATTAGAGAGATGGAGAAATAGTATGGAGAGGAAAAAGAGTTTAAATATATATAGAAATAAATAGAATATTAGGTGTGAGTTAATATATGATAATAGTAATGAAAGTAGTTTATTGTTTAAGGCCCAAACGCGATCTTTATCTACAAAAGAATATACATGTAAATGAAAAAATATGGGTGATTTATTTTGTAAATTATGTAAGGAAGGAATAGAAAATATTAGGCATTTGTTAATTGAATGTAAATGTTTGAAAACAGAAAGGTTACATATAATGAAGTTGTGGAAAAATAAATATGAAAAGAGAGATTATACAGAAAGTGAATTATTGGTTTTTATGCTGGGTTTGGGAAAAGATAAGGGGGTTTTAGATATAAAGGTTATAGAGTTGACAAAGATTATGTTGTGGAAATGGGATAGAGCAGATTATGGGTAAATTTAGAGTGGGGAATGTAAAATAAAGTGGCTAACATGTTTATCTGGGCATAATTGCTGAGATATTCTTGACTTTGTTTAAGGAAAAGCCATAATACATCATATCACAGGAACCTTATGTTAAGTAGCTGTCAGCACTACTGCCCGCTTGGTGGCGCTGATAGCCATACGTAAACACGTCTAGCTTACATCATCTGCTACCAGCAACTACCAGCAATCTAGCCCACTATGTGGCACTGTTTCTCTACACTACAGTCCCATAGTTACTTCTGATATCCTTCAGATATTTGCTGGGGCTGGAAGTTCATTGTGGTTAATATGTTTTCAGATCCTGCTCTAAGTAGTAATTCCATCTCATATATTTTTTTTAATATATAACTATTATTTGAATGTATATGTCTTCTTATTGGTTTTAAAACTCTAAATTAGCTCTAATTTCCAATCACTAGACCTCTCTATTATACATCAATCTTTCTGATAAGTACTGTCTCCAATTTTTCTATTTCTTCTTTATCAATTCCTTTTTGAACAATATTAATTTCTTGTTTCCTAGTGTTATCCAGTTTAATATTTGTTTTGCTAATATTTTCTGAATAATGCAATTTACAAGTTCTTGTCAATTCAATTTATTTGTTTTGATGTCATTTACTGAAGTATGGTCAATATTTATTATTTCTCATATTTTATTTATTGATTTCATTGACCTTCCTCAGATCTTTGCCAACATTCAATTTCTGTAATCCTCAATCCCCTTCCAATGTTTATTTTAATGAATCTTTCCAGAATTATTTTATGTATTCATGATCAATTGACTTTTGATGTATTATGTTCCCATAACAATCACATTTTATATCACTGCAATATTACATTTATAGTTTCATCTTATTTTGTTCTATTCTTATTGCTTAGGTACTTATACAGTGTGATCCTGTGAAAAGGTTCAAAAGTCATCTCTCTAATCTGCAAGAAGCATCAGATTAGAACCAATGAGCAAGTTGCAGAGTGACACAATTTGGCTATTTATCACACAAAGTTCACCTATTCCGAGACTATCTCCAGTCTCCAAGAATTTTGAAAATAATTTATAACTATTTTTGCCTGATCAAGGCTTCACTGTCATATAGATTCATTTCTATTATGTAACAGTAATACATTGTTTCATTATGAATTGAGATTCATAATGCACTATCACATTGTGTATCGTTAATAGTAGCAAACTTTCCATATAGTAGTGGCACTCAGTGGAATTCTTAGTAATAAATGGATGCAGGAAAATTTGTGCATATAATTCTCATCTAGTATTTACTCATCCAATATTCCAGACTAGTTTCTGGTTTGCGATCAGTGAGAAGCCTCACACCTAGGAGAACTGCACCTGTATCAGGATCTAATGCAATTCTTCAGCAGCCATCTTTTACCAGTTTAGTTAACTATAAAGCTAGATCTTTACGATAAAAACATAGTCATTTTCAATCCAAGCTTATTATTTTTATAGACATATAGATCTGAACTCAGTTCAACTTCTATATATTTTGATGATTTTTTTTAAAAATACAGTCACATATTATGCCATGGGAAGAATTGGTATAAAATCACTAAAACATCACATAATCACCACTTCCTATCTATACACAAAGTGTTAATAACAGTAGAAAACTCCCCATACAGTATTGTTGCTAACAGCAGTCATAAGAATAGGAAAAGTAGTCATGTGACATTTTGGTAGCTTTATATCAATCCTGCTTTTGGATAATATAACTAATGGCTTTTGAAAATAAAAATGTATTAAAATGTATAGTTATTGAACTGGGTTCGAATCTATATGACTATACAAATGAATAAGCTTGGATTGAAAACGTTAGTGCACGTTCATTTTGGGATTCTAGCCTTATAGTTAACTAAATAACTAATAGATGGCTGCTGGACAGTTGCATTTGATTGTAAGTGCAAAGATTGAGATCCAAAGCTCCTCACTGATGAATACCAATCCTTGAAGCTATTCTGGGAATAGTGGATTAGTAGGCATTAGATGGGGATTTTATACATTAATCTTCATTCATTCATTGATTACTAAGCGTTGTATTGATTAGTACAACTGTATAAAGAGTTTTCTACTGTTATTAACAGCTCACATAAACATAGAAAATGGTGATCATGTCACACTTAATGTTGTAACTTGAGACCAATAACTGTTAGTGTGTTATCATTCTTAAAGTGAATAATTACCCTATACTATTACGTAATACATGTATTGATTTTGAGATGGCTCTGCAGACCTCTTAAAAAAGAACCACACCACACACTGGGTTAGACTCTACATTTTTGACATTTTGAAATCCCTTGTATATTTTCACATATTATATTTTGTTGTGTGTTTGAAATATGCATAATATAATGAACAGTGAGGATTACCAATTCCTCAACAAGCTTTGTGATAAATGCTTAGCCAGAGCCAGCACTTAAAAAAATATCTGTCAGGATCCCCCCCAACTCCTGACCATGGTTTCATGCTTTGGCACTCTTCAGAGAGGTACAAGGGTAGGTTCAGATCTAGTGTCTGAACCTACCCTGGCACCTCTCGGGTCTGGCTAAGCATTTATCACAAAGCTTGTTGAGGAATTGGCAATCCTCGCTGTTTATAACTTACAAGCTTAAGAGATAAAGTCATGTGATCTATGACTCTTATTTTGACTATGCATAATATTCTTTTGTTGTATTTATTTCTAGACACCATTTCTTAATACTCTTCTTTTACCCATATAACCCAAATCATCACCAAAAAGCTAATGCCGTTGCTATTTAATATCACAATAAGCCTTTTTCATTGTTGTGATATATCTATACACACAATAAAATTTATATTTGCGAAATAGTAGATAAGTTATTATAAATATTAAAAAGTAACGATCGAAATAATTGACATTCGATTATAAATGTCGACTCTTTTTTCTGTTAACAAAATAGCTAACATCATCCTTTAAAAGCAACTTTTTTAAATGACATCAAAATGAGAGATAATGACTTTCTCTTTCTTCTTCTTTTTTATATTTTTTTATTTTTTAATGTCATTATACAATTAAACTATACTTCAGAAGAACCAGACCCATTTATTATTCTCAGAAATTTTGAATAAGTAATTGCTTAAATTTAAAACTCGGATAATTTTATAAATAATGAAAATGCAGTCTGTATATATATATTTAAGATAAAGAAAAAGAGGATAATAATGGAGAAATAAAAAAAGGAAGAGGCAAAAAAGAATAGAACAAAAAAGAGACAAAAAACAAGACTGACCTAAAACAATATGGAGCAAACGAGATTGTGAATTAAAACATTGTTAAAAAATGAAGTGATAGAAGCTAGTTAAGTGACAATTGTATGTCAGAATAAAAAGAAAGATAGATAACTGACAAATCATGCCATGTAATACCCCCCCCCCCAAATAAACATTATAGAAAATATTAAAATGGGATATAATATAATGAAATAAATATTAGGGACCGCATAGGAAAAAATAAATCTGCAAAATGCAAGCTGTTGAGGAAATATTTTGACTAATTCTGACAATGGGGAATGCTTGGAAAATAATTAAATCAAGACATTATACTGATTAATTCCACCTACTTTAAGTAATTAGTAATTAACAATCACTCTGATATTTTTTTTAACAATTAATTTCTGCGTATTTCATTGCTTGATACTCAGTTAATGGACCAATTTAAATATTTTCAACTTAATATTGAAAGAAAAGCTAAAACAATATGCTATCTTATATACTCAAAATTTGGTAATATATATATACTATTTTTTGATAATTCTAGATAGCTAAACAGTTGATGTGATCTACCTGTGTATACATATAAAGAAACAAACCAACCAAAAATAGGCTTACATATTAGTAACATATTAACAAATAACTGCCACTATAGTTAGATAAATACATAACATTTCTTACAAACTCTTGTGAATATACAGTAAACATATGATTAATAAAACAATATATATATATATATAAGGTACAACATAAGTACAGCTTAGTAAAAAGGATCATCCCAGCTATATAGAAACATTTGTTGCTCTTGTTTTAAAAAATAATTATATGAATGGAAATAATTCCAAGACTAGCAAAAACATCATAGTCAAGTTTTTTGCTGTAGTAAATCACATTTAGATTGGCTGATATTTGATAACATCAAATATAATTGTGAAAGGATTGTTATATAGCTTTGGACTAATGGTGGGTGATTTGTTGGATGCCAGAGAACTTAAAAGTGTCTTGTTGACATGGACATTATAATATTTTTTCTTCTTCATTTTTGGAATAAATTAGCTTTAATTAAATAGCTAATACACAATATTTAATAATTAAGAAAATATAAAAATTAAAAATAAAATTGATAGTACTTGTACATTTTCCTATAAACCAAGATGGCAGCCCATATTTTGATAAATCTACAGTTTTGGGGACCCAAAAAATGTTTACAAAAAATGACTGTTAAGAAACATTGTTTTATATATTTACAATGCTTTAATGCTAAGAAACATATTTAATTTTTTTTTTATTACAGTTATTTTTAAAAAATAAATTATTGCGAAAAAATTAATTACAATATTTGCAGTTTATTTATTTGTTTTTTGGATTAACTTACTAACAGAAAAATGAATATATATAATATTTACACTTTATTTATTGTCTGTTCTAATAAACCTTCGCTCTCAATATGTTGTTTCTATCTTTTACTTATATTTGGTACAATTGTTATTAAAATATCATCAAAAAGGGAAAAAAGAAAGTTCATTCTGTTTTTTATGTAAATTTATAATAAGGGAATATAAATATCAATATATAATAACAATTGTAAATATAAACATCACGTGATACCTATAGAGAGTTTTACCTGTTTTAATTGTGTGTATATATATATATAGTAATAAAATCAAGTCATACATCATATGACTTCTATAGCTTGCATTTACAAATATATAAAATAAAGAGTATGCTAATAACTCTAAACAAGCTTCTTTTATGATAAATGCTACAAGAAAAGTCTTTCACAATCTATCTATCTATCTATCTATCTATCTATCTATCTATCTATCTATCTATCTATCTATCTATCTATCTATCTATCTGTCTGTCTGTCTGTCTATCTATCTATCTATCTATCTAGCTGTCTGTCCGTACGTCCATCCATCCATCCATCCATCTATCTATCTATCTATCTATCTATCTATCTATCTATCTATCTATCTATCTATCTATCTATCTATCTATCTATCTATCCATCCATCCATCCATCCATCCATCCATCCATCCATCCATCCATCCATCCATCCATCCATCCATCCATCCATCCATCCATCTATCTATCCATCTATCTATCTATCTATCTATCTATCTATCTATCTATCTATCTATCTATCTATCTATCTATCTATCTATCTATCTATCTATCTATCTATCTATCTATCTATCTATCTATCTATCTATCTATCTATCTATCTATCTATCTATCTATGTTGATTCAAAAGACTTTCTCGGGCTGCATATGTAAAAGACATATAAATATAAATACATAAAGACAGTCAATACTTAAACAATTCCAATATTAATAATAATCATCAATCTCAATCTGTTGTCAAGACAATCTCCTTTTACAATAAAGATTGATATCCACCTTTATCTATGGTCCTATATATTTATGTAGACAATAAAGATTGCAACTTGCCTAAAGAGAGTAAGATACTAATTCAATGACGATATCATTAAACATGTAAATATAAACTGGTCTGAAAGCAGACTAACAAATAATGAATTATAACTTTCAAACTCCATTAAAACTAGATATTACTTAAATGATAAATCTAAGAACGTTCGAGGCTAAATAAGTTTACAAATATAAATACGTAAAAACAGTTACCACTTAAACAATATCAATATCAATAACAAATAATCAATAAAGGTTATGACAACTCCATTGATAAACTATTCTTCAATAGCCTGTGTAAAATTAAAGAGGATGATAAACACACTGGTCAACCCTGGTTGGTGGACCAGACATGGGGACAGTTTAGACTTTAGTCACACCACCGTACTGATCTCAACTGTCTGTACCCTACAGAAAGCCTAAATCCACGTGCTCCAATGACCCTATCCCAGATCAAAACTTGATTGAACTCTACTCAAAGGATTCAGCTCTACTGAATCTTAATTTTATGAATTGGTTAATCGATAGACTAATTCAATCACTTTTTACTTGTACAAAACTCATAAGTTGTAATTGATTTCAGTTGTAGTTGTTTATGTACATAGAATTAGACCTAAATGGAATGCAAATAAATTGTTATTGAAAGTAACAATCTCAATCTGTTGTCAAGACAACTCTCTTTTACAATAAATATGGATACCTACCTTTATCTATGGTCCAATATTTTTATATAGATACTAATCCATTGCAACATGACTAAAGAGAGTGAGATTATTAATCTAAATAACTTTTAAATAATAAATTCCACTTACAAATTCCACTGAAATTATATATTACTTAGATAATAAAGTGATTGATTTATCCCCACACTTTCATATCTAGTACTTAAGATTTGCCCATATATAAGCATTTGGGTTGAATGAATAAGTGATTCATTTATTCATTCACAAAGACTTTGTCTTGTGTTGGAATTGAAAGTGTTTATTTATTATTATTAACATTCGTAAAAAGCACATGTATGTTAGCTTGAAAGGCTAATCTTTAGTTTATTACAATTTATAAACATAGCACTATATAAATAAATGCATCATTTACATATGTTTAGCTTCATTTAAGAGTGACATTTCATAAATTCTAGATAATTTCGTTGACGTGATTCATTCAGACATAGTAAACAGTAATTTAAAGTGATTGATTTATCCTCACGCTTTCATATCCAGTACTTAAGATTTGCCCATATGTTGAATGAATAAATGATTCATTTATGAATAAATGATTCATTTATTCATTTGCAAAGACTTTATCTTGTGTTGGAAATGAAAGTATTCATTTATATTATTAATATTCGTAAAAAGCGCATGTACGTTAGCTTGAAAGGCTAATCTTTAGTTTATTAGATAATAAAGCTAATATTGCTCAGGGCTAGATAGGTTTTAAATGTTTATTCATAAAATCAGCTGTACTTAAACGATACTAATATCAATAATAATCAGAAATTATGCAGAAAAGCTTTTTTTAGAATATAATGACTTTTTTCATATTAAACATTATACATTTTAATATTGCATACATCTGTTATTTATAAAGAAAAAAGAAAAAAAATATAAATTAAGTAGATATAATGAAAAGCGATTGAATAAAAATATAATAAAAAGAAAGTTATAAAATTATGACATAGCAATCTAATTTCAATAAAAGTTGCAATAAATTATTTATCTTGTATATAAAATTCATATTTTTCTGTTGTCTGATTGATGAATGTTTAAATCTTTGTCCAATATTATGTGTCTAATTCACAACCATTATATGAATGAAGTAATTCCACCATAAAATAAAAAATGCTGGAAAAAAATCTAACTGCAGAGATATAATATATATTTCACAGGAAAGATTGCCAGCCAGTTACAGAAAGAGCCACAAGCATCAATTTGTAATTTGGCATTATGGCACTTCATGTTTTCATTGTCTGTCAATCTTCTAATCTAGTTTTATGAACAGCATACTAGCAACATTTATATAGAAACATATATACATTAAATCTTAAAAAAAATTGTTAAAACAACCAATTAAAACAAAATATTACAAATATTATATTTAATAAAAATATTAAGAAAATGACTGGTGTTTTTGTATTACAACATTAATAAATAGTAACCATTCATAAACATCACATGATCACCATCTCTTATACTAGCACATAATTGTATATATTTCAATTTCATTCTCATAGTTTTGTAGCTAAGTAGAGATAACAGGTGGTTGCTGGAGGGTTGCATTACATCCTAAGATCTAGGTGCAGTGCTCTCAGATCCAAAGCTCCTCACTGACAAAGGCCACAAGCCAGAAACTAGTCTGGGGATATTGTATAAGTAGACATTAGATAGGGATTTTATGCACAAGCCTTCTGGAATCCATTGATTATTCTGGTTGGCACAGGGTGACACTACTGTATGGAGAGTTTTGCCTCATTTTATAACTATTCATAAAGTTAAAAAAACTATGATTATTCATGATGCTATCAAAAATACAAAATTACATTTTTTTATTCAGAGGGCACTCTAATAAATATAAAATTGTACCTTAATTCAATTTATTAAACAGACTAGTAACAATCCTATTATCGTATAGCTTTTATAAACCAAGAATTAGTTTACATTGTTTTGAAACATCATGACAATTCAAAGTAAATATGTCAACATTCAAAAATACCTTGTCCCATGACATGGACATTTTATTTATGACAGAATTCTTATAAACATTACAATTATATTTTTTAATATAAAATAAATATGGCATTTCCCGATCGGTATGCAATTCCCACATTTAAATTCTTTCATTTAATTAAATTAAATATTAAAAAAATGTTAAAGCAAAAAATTAAAAAAAAATGGGTCTTTTTAAAGCTGGGTGCATATATTATAATATAAAAATTATTTAGCATGAATAGAAATATATATACTTTGTACAATTTTGTATATTCTATATTATTATATAGTTTTTTATTCATATTTAATTGATCTGTTATTAATAAAATTCAATAAAGTTTTATATTTATTCCTAAAATTATTTTTGTTATAAAGATATAATGTGTGTCATATAATTTATCTTCCCTTTTGATCTTTAATGTAATTTTAAGGTTTTATGATATTTATAGCATTTATTTTATGCCCAAGACATAAACCAGATTTATTATCTCTTCTGTTAATTACACTGTTATGTAATTTGTCTCCTTTATTTAACTGTTTCTTTGTATGTCCATACAAATGCTACAATTAATTTTACTTAAGATTCCTCTTTTATATCATGTCTTATTTTATCAATACATATTATTTTTTTAGACTTTTAATATTTGACCATCCAATATCTTTATTGTTATGAATACATTTTTTTTGTTTTTTTTCTTAATGTATTAAAAATTTTATGATAATCTGAAAAATTGATTCATTTTTTAATTGGAATTATCATCATCATCATCATCATCATCATCATCATCATTATTATTATTATTATTATTATTATTATTATTATTATTATTATTATTATTATTATTATTATTATTATTATTATTATTATTATTATTATTATTATTTTGATTTATCAAGAGCTTTTGATAAAGTAGACCACAGTATTCTTCTTCACAAATTATATCAAATGGGTTTTTCTACTAAGCTTGTTTATTGGTTTCAATCCTTTCTTCATGGTCGTACTGCATACATTAAATTTAATAATACTATTTCATCTAATTTTAAATGTAATTTGGGGGTTCCTCAGAGAAGTATTTTAGCACCTATGCTTTTTAACATTTATATGAATGACCTTAAGGATTGCTTAAAATCGTCTTATCTTTTGTGCTATGCAGATGACTGTAAAATCTTTAGAAGAATCACATCTGTGTTTGATTGCACTCTTCTTCAAAATGATATAGATAATTTTAGTGCTTGGTGTGATCTAAATAATATGACTGTTAATTTCAGTAAATGTTCCTTAGTCTCGTATTCTAAAAAATCTGAAGTTTTGCATTTTTCTTATTTTATTAATTCTCACAAAATTATTTCTGTTGAATCCCAAAAAGATTTGGGAGTTATATTTTCTAGTAATGGATCCGTTCTTCCTCATTTGGAAATGATTATTGGTAAGGCTTTAAAAAATTATAGGTACTATTCTAAGGTTTGGTTATCATTTCAGTAGTAATACAAAATTTAAATTATTTTTATCATTGGTTCTTCCCATCATTGAATATTGTTCAGTCATTTGGAATCCTAGCTCTAAACAGGGATGTAATTTATTACAATCAGTGTATAATAACTTTTCTAAATATGTTTCTTTGGGAAATAAAACTGTTGTTCATCTTTTGTCTAGAAGACAATATAGAGATATTAAATATCTTTATAAACTTGTTAATAAAATAGTTCTCTTATCTAATACAATTTCTACTGTTATAATTAGATCTCATGTGCATGATACTCGGTTTGTTTCTGTTTGTTACATTAAAACTTGCCATTCCAATGTTCTTAGATTTTCTCCTTTGTTTAGGCTACCATCTTTATATAATCAGATTTGTAGCAATATTAATTACTTCAATTTAGATTATAATCAATTCTGTAATGTTATTAAATTTAAATGTCAGATTTGATTGGTTTAACTTAATTTTGTTCATATATATATTAAATTGTTTTTTTATTTTTTTTATTTTGTTATGTGCTTTATATTTATCCCTTTTATTTATTTGTTACTATTAATGTCTTAATAATAATTGTTTATATGCTGATATTTAATTTTACTTTAGATTTTTAAATGTGTTAATTATCTTTTATTGAAATATGGCACATAATTATATTAATAATTTGTCATTTAAACTCATTTATGTATTTATATATTTGTTATGGTGTAATACTGTAATTGGCTTTATGCTGTAGTTTTGTACGGTAAATAAATGAATTGAATTGAATTGAATTGAATTATTATTAAAAACAAAATAAGTGCAGGGATAGATAACATGCCATCATTTATTTACAAAAGGTGTGGACAATTATTGGCTCTTGTATTGAAGCATTTATAAGATTTATCTCTGGTCTAATACTTATTATTTTTTATGTAAAAAAAAACAAAAGTGGTACTAATACACAAGCAGGGATCAAAAAGAAAGATTAAGAATTATAACCTTCTTAAGCATTTATCTGATAATGTTTCCAAAATGGCTTCCTAATTATCAGCATGGATTTATGTCAGAAAAGTCAGTAAAATACAAATTTAATTATGTTAAATGATATAATAGCACAAAATTTTCATCATAAAAAACAATTAGATGTTATATCATCATCATCATTATCAACCATTATCATTCTACTGCAGAATGAAGGTCTCTCCAAGTTTAATCCATCTTCTCCGATCTTTAGCTTCCCTTTTCCACATCACTCCTGCACACTTTCTTATTTCATCCATCCATCTCACATGTGGTCTCTTTCTGGGTATTTTACAATCTCTTGGAATCCAGTTTAAAATTTCAATTGTCCATCTATTATCATCTCTTCTAGCAATATGTCCAGCCCGACTCCAATCTTTTAATTTTTTCAATGAGGTCAGTAACACCTGTTTGTTCTTTTACCCATACATTGGGTTTTCGATCTCTTCTTGTTACTCCCAACATACATTTCTCCATACTTCTTTGAGTGGTCTGAAGTCTCTGTATTGCTCTTCTATTGAGTTTCCAAGTCTCAGATCCATAAGTAAGAACTGGTAAAACACATTTGTTAAAAACCTTCCTTTTCAAACACATAGGCATATTTCCTTTTAGTATCAAGTTATTTCTACCAAAAGCATTCCAACCAAGTTTAATTCTATGATTAATTTCTTCCATTATGTTTCCATCTGTATGAATAATCTGACCAAAGTATTTGTAACTGTTAACTTCTTTTAATTCATCATAATCAATCTTTATTTTCATATTTTAAGCAAATCGATTAAACATTATTTTAGTCTTTTTAACATTTATCTTTAGTCCTACTTTCCTACTTTCATCTGATAACTCCTGCAACATTTCCCGCAGCTCTGAAGCATTATTTGCAAAAACAACTACATCATCTGTGAAATCTAAATGACTTGAATAATCTCCATTTATTTTCACTCCTTTAGTTTCCCACTTTAATCCACAAAATACTTCTTGCAGCACTGCTGTAAAAAGTTTTGGAGATATGGAGTCACCTTGTCTTACACCATTCTTAATGTTGACATTCCCAGTATCATTATGTATTCTAATTGTTGCTGTTGCATTTTTATAAATATTCTTTAAAATATGACAATATCCTGGATCTATACCTTGATGATCCAATGCTTTAATCACTAAGGAAATGTTTATAGAATCAAATGCCTTTTCATAATCTACAAATCCAAACATAATGACAATTCATATTCATTTGTCCTTTCTATAACTTCTCTCAATACCTGAATATGATCTACTGTACTAAAACCACTTTTAAATCCAGCTTGTTCTCTTGGTTGGTGGAAATCCAAAGTTCTCTGTAGACGAGTTGTAATTATCTTGGTAAAAATTTTATATAAAACTGATAAAAGGTTGATAGGACCGTAATTTCTAATATCTTCTTTATCACCTTTTTTAAATATTAATATTATTACTGCATTCTTCCAATATTCCGGTACATCTTTATCATTTAGACATTTGGTATATAACTTTGCTAAAATTGTTTCTATTTCTTCACCTGCTTTTGTTAATATATCAATTATAATTCCATCATTACCTGGAGCCTTTCCTTTCTTCATACATTTAATTGCATGTCTCACTTCTTCATTTAAAATTCTGGGCATTTTGGAAGATGTAATAGATATAGAAGGTACTTGTTCTTTATTTCTATATAATTGTTGATAAAAATTTTCTACCAATTTCATGATGTCATCTCTATTTTTAGTAATAATTCCATCTTTTTTTCTTACTGCAGATATAAATTTCCTACAATACCAAAATGTTGTTTTACATTTCTTAAGATTTTTATTTTCTTCAACAGCTTTTCTTGCTAGTTCACAGTTATACTTTCTTATATCATTTTCAACTCTTTTCCACACCATTTTACCAAATTTGAGATATTCATTTCTTTTTAATGCATCATTTTTGTATATCTTCATATTTCTTCTTTTCTTCATAAATTGTCTAGTCTCAATAGAAATTTTATTGGTCAATTGCTGCTTTTTTCTACCAGCTATCTTTGTCGCATTTTTTAAAAGTGTATCAGTTATTTTCATATTAAATTCATTCAAATCTGAATCATGTTCAAAATCTACTAATACTTGAAACCGATTTGTAAGGTCTAATTTAAATTCATTAGAATGTTTCTGAAGCTTAGGAATATTGACTGTAAATATTGTTTTTCTTAACAATTTTTGTCTTTCTAGTTTTACATTAACACGTATCTTGTACCTTACTAATCGATGATCACTTCCTGTGTTAAATCTATTAAGAACATTACAATCGTGAAATATGTATTTCCTGTTAGTCAAAATATAATCCAATTCTGCTGTACCTTCAGTTGGATGCTTCCATGTCCATTTTCTCGAAAAAAGAATTCATAATATAAAGTTTTTCTTTTTTTGCAAACTCCACAAGTCGATATCCTCTCTCATTTCTATTACCATAACCAAAATAACCCACAGCACTTTCAACTTTCATTTGTTTACCAATTCTAGCATTAAAGTCTCCCATATCAATTTTAAAATGTTGTTTACTCTGATCAAAAGCCTTTTGTACATCCATATAAAAATCTTCTACTACTTCATCACTATGCAAACTTGTTGAGGCATAAACCTGACTTATCTGCATTTGGTATCTGCTGTTAAGTTGTATAACTAATCTTGCTACTCTGTCTGATACACCATCAATCTCCACAATCACTTTTTATTTATAATGAATCCTACTCCACATGTATCTCCAATATTTGTGCCTTTATAACAGAATATATGTCCACTTTTTAAATCAATTGTCTCTTCACCTTTTCTTCTAATTTCACAAAGTCCAATAATATCCCATTTAATATAAGAGAGTTCTTCTTCTAATTCTTGCAATCTTCCTTCACTTGAAAGGGATCTGCAGTTGTAAGTACCTAAATAAAAAGTTGTCATCAAATGACAGCCTGGGTCTGCAATTAAGGGATTCTTAGCACCCTCTGCCTTTGGCCACCAACCGCTGCCTTGGTTGGTGACTTTACAGCCTCCTGGGAATAAGGGCCATACTTTATTTTTGTCTGTCATAATTGTATATATGTATTGGAAAAATATTTATCATTTACACAAACATTCATTCTGCTTTATCAGGCACTGAGAAGAAAGACCATGGTGTTTCTTGATCTTAAACTCAGAGATAAAAAGCCAATAAACTCACCATGCTGGATAATGCGTGTTGGTGAGCAGCCCATCCATGTTCGTATACTATATGAATAAACACATAGTAATAACAGCTGCAATGACAAGAACATATGGAGTGGACATTAGGAATTTGCCTTGCTCAGTTCCTTTAAGGCCTCCAAGAGGAATCAAAGGGTCTGCTTTCACTTAATAGCAAACTCCTTTCTGCAGCCTAGATGTTATATATGTGGATTTAACTAAAGCCTTTGATAGAGTCAGTCATAGGGATTTGTTATTAAAGTTAGCTGCATATGGATTATCTAAAAATTTGATTGAACTTTTTAAATTTTATTTATTGAATAGGCCTTATTATATTTTCTTTAATAATGAATGGTTAAATTGTATTCATCCTATTTGTGGGGTGCCATAAGGTAGTGTATTAAGTCCTTATTTATTTGTAATAATTACTTCAGGTTTAAATTGTATTATAAATAGTAAGAATATTCTTTGCTATGTTGATGATATAAAGATATTTAAAACAATTTATTGATCATCAGATCATTTGGAGTTGCAAAATATGTTAGAATGTCTACATAGATAGTGTATTAAAAATGGATATGATTATAAATGCTAGCAAATGTAAAATTGTAACATTTTCTAGAAAACCTGGTAAAAGTTTATATAATTATGCATTAAATAATAAGCATATTCCAAGAGATATTAGTCATAAGGCTTTGGGAATAATTTTCTCTGCAAATGGATCATTTAGAGAGCATGTTTCGTAGAGTGTGACAAAAACACATAAAGTATTAGGTCCTGTTTTGAGAATAAGTAATAATTTTGATTTAAATACTATATTGATGTTATTTACAATGCTAGTGATTCCAATACTTTATTATGGATTTATTATATGGAATCCAGATACAACTTCAGATATCAATATGATTTAAAATGTTCAACATAAATTTCAAAAATTGATAATACTAAAAAAGAAATCGGAAAATTTAAGTAATAAGTTGTTTAATCATAGACTTGTTAGTGATATGTTAATATTGCAAAGTATAGTGAAAGGGGAAATAGATATTTTTGAGATGGAGATGAAAATACAATATAAAATCTCTAAACTGAATAGTAAAAACACAGAACTATTTTATATACATTATTTTCATTCCGAGGGTTTGAAAAGGTCAACATTTGTTAGACTGCCGGATTTTTATAACAAATATTTTAAGAGCATTGCTATTTTTCATTTGTAAAGTACTTGCGTTAATAAAGCAATTCAAAAGTTACTGAACTGTAATAACAATCAAATGTAAACTTTTTTGGTCATTGTTGTACTGTATGTTTACATGCTAATAAACGTTGAATTGAATTATTATTATTATTATTTATTATTATTATCATTTTGCATAAAATTATTGTTATTTAATAAAAAAAAATTACAACTGAAAATTATATTTTTAAAGTTATGTCCATGATCTTCATATAATTCAATAAAAGATTCCTTCTATAAATTAGCCACATTTTTATTAGTATTATATTTATGATTTTCATATTTAAAATTTTTAATAACTGCCTTCTTTTGAATCCCTATTATTGTGAATCTATATAAATTATTTTTCTTAACTTATCTTTTTTAATGAAACGTATGTGAATTTTTATACCTAAATATTTAGTTTTAGCTTCAAATTTTACTTTTATAAATTTAAAATTATATAAATTTAAAGTCATTAAAATATTTTTTTCTCATGTGTCATAGCATCAGCCGGGAAGCAAAATCGTTAACCCGGGACAATTGCTTGTAAAGCAGCTGTCGCTGACCTCTCGACCATACAGCTCTTTTATTACCAATTATTAAGATATTGTCTACATATCTAAAATAATATATCTTGTCTTAACTTATTACTTTTTTAAAAAATTAAAATGTTTTTTTAATTTATTTATAAATATTGAAAGCATTAACCTAATAACTGCACAATTCATAACCAATACTTTATGTACATTCTAAAATTTATTATTGTATTTAAAATATAGACTGTTATGTAATAATGTTAAATATTTTTCTGTAATATTTATTATTTTTATATTATTTATATAAATTTTGTATTACTATTTACATGTATTTAGCTTTTGGAATGTGTGGATACATTTCTTTTATACTCATTATAAAGTATTTTTTACCAAGGATATGGAGAAAATGTGTCCAAGTATTCCAAGAGTTAAACGTATGCAAATAATAATACAAAATCTATATCACTATATAAATGGTATAAATATAATAATTATTACAGATTTCTTGTTGCATAATAGTTTATATTTATATACAATTATAATAAATATTATAGAAGAGAAATTAACATTGTTACATAATAGTTTATATTTATGTACAATAATGAATTTTAATATATAAAGGATTCGAACTCAGACTTTCACACGACTCCTAGCTCTCCATGCCATCTCATATTGCTGACCCACCTGATCATACACATGTTGAAAATAAAGTATGAAAGATTGGCTATCTTAATATAAAGTTGACCACTGATTGTATATATGTGTGGAGATAATAATCTGGACCAACTGATGATTGCTGGTTTGGCATAAAATTCGTATATTGGTGATTATTTATCTTTTCAACATGTGTATGATCAGGTGAGTCAGCAATATGAGATGGCATGGAGAGCTGGGAGTCGTGTGAAAGTTTGAGTTCGAATCCCTTATATATTAATTTATGTATGTGCAGGTGTGTGTAAGCCTGTACAGTGTATTAATTTAAATAATGAATTTTGCAAATTACAGAAATAATTAGTTACGGGTTGAGCAATTAGTGGGTGTATATTATTAATATTTACAAATGAATTAAAATATATTATAATTAAAAGTAGACTAATCAGTCAAAAAATAATATTCTAAATATGTAGATGACATTTTAATAATTCATAATACAAAAGTTATGAACAATATTTATAAGATTTTAATAAAAATAATAATATATAAAATATAAAATTTATAAAAATAAAATTTGAAGATAAAACTAAATATGTAGATATAGAAATTCATATAAGTAATAATAACAAAATTGTATTAAAACATTTCATTAAAAAGATAATTAAAAAAAAAAAAAAGAAATCATATGGATTTCTAATAAACAGGGAGATAAAAGGTGATTAAAAATATAGGTAATTTACAAAAGAAAAGTTTATTGAACTATATAAAGAGCATGGGTATTACTCTAAAAATATTTAAAATATACCTCTTAATTGAAAAAACAAATCAATATTAAATAATATTTTTATGCAGTATGATTATAATAATAATAATTCCGATAAAAAATAAATCAAGCTTTCATACAATCGGAAATTTTTTTTAATATATTAACAAATTATATTCATAAATCTAAAATAATTAATACGCAATTTTTAATGGACAGTAGACACACTATCTACTTCAACACCAGATGGCATCATTAGGAACTATAGCATAGAATATGAGAGTTTACTAGTGAGAATATTTTGATAAATGCTAACACGGCTGCACTGCTATTCATAGATATTTAAAATTACTTCTATATCATGGAAAGCAGTGATACTTTGAAAAAATCAATTGGTAAAACAGACACAAGTAGACAAATGTTAAAAGAGATCCAACAATAAACAAAACAAAGATCATTTACAGTAAATTATAATACAGTTCAAGTAAAAATGTGATTCAAGAAGATATACATATAAATATGGATAAATAGATATATAGATAAATAGATAAGAGATGTAGTGAATTTCATGGCATTGTGGTCATTATGCCCTTTATACATTTAAACTTAGTACAAAATTCGAAAGTTTTTCGGGGGAAATTGAAAATTTTCAACAAATCTTAGGTCTTTTTTTTACATACATATATATCAGATATGCAATTCATTTCTTTTTGCAATTATTATAATTATTTCTAGATAGAGGGTAAAAAACATCCACTAAAATGTTCTACTTGAGTTTTATAAATAATTTCATGTTCTTTTGAAAAATAAATAATAGAATATTGCTAAGACTACTAATATATGGTAAGGCTGAAGATCTATCAGCTCCATATAGCTATTTGAGTTGGATAGCTGGGTTTGAAGACATGTAGATGTCTGAAAATTTCAGATTTTCCACTCAATAGATAACTTTTAGATAAGTGCTTGGCTTTGGGTTGGTATTTTTAGATCTAGTGTCTGAACCTACCCTGGCACCTCTATGAGGAGTGCCAAAGCACAAAACCATGGTCAGGGGTTTGGGGAGGTTTCTGACAGAGATATTTTAAGTGGTGGATCTGACTAAGCATTTATCACAAAGCTTGTTGAGGAATTGGCAATCCTCATTGTTTATAACTTACAAGCTTAAGAGATAGGGTCATGTGATCTATGACTCTTATTTTGACTATAAATAATAGAATATCTTGTTACTCGGGATTGGCATGAAGATCAAATGTCAGAGGTGATTAAGCCATGATCCACATATCTTGACCTCTAAAATATGCTAATTTATCATTTTAAATATGAGTATAATTTATATATTTGGCATTTAGATATAATATAAAGAATGTGAACAGGGACGTTTAAGCTCCCTTCTACTATCTATCTCATACAACTGATATAGATGATCACACACATGTGGAAAAGGTAAATGATCTCCAATATACGGATTTCATGCTGAACCAGTACTTACCAATTGATCCAGATTATCATTTTCACCACAACATATATAATCAGTGCTTGGTTTATATTAAGATAGCAAATCTTCAAACTTTAATGGACAGGTTTCAGTCTACTCTACCCTCCAATTCTTCGGCCTTCCATATCATTGAAACTCCGATAAGGAACACCCAAACCCTTCTTAATACCAACATTATTGTCATACCCATATTGATTTTAAGTCACTCTGGACTCTCATGTATAGAATCTGATCTATTTAAATACACAAAAGAGGAATGGACAGGGTACAAATTGTAATATTTGAAATAGAAGTATAATTTATATACCTGAAGTTTAGATGTAATATAAAGAATTTGAACACAGGCTTTCAGGCTCCTTTTAGCTGTCTACTCTCTCACTTATCATTGCACCAACAATTCAGAATAACTTTTTGTTTTTGCTAAAAAGAGAAGAATAGCCGTTTGATCTGCGATGGCCTACTAAAAACTGTTTTCTATCTTACTTTACGTAAGTGGTAATTTTTTAAATAAGTAGATCATTGTTATAAATTGCGGTGCGTGTCTGTTTATATAGATAGATAGTAGTATGTAAAGGCGTGATGATCATGTGTTTATTCTTCAATGAGATTTATTTTTGTGCGTGCACGCGCCTATTTGTGTATACAGATAGAAGTATGTAGAGGCGAGATAATGATTTGAATATTTTTAATCAGTTTTATTTTTGAATTAAAATTTAATATTAAAATTAAATAAATATTGCTTTCAAATACAGTTTAAAACCATTATCCGATGTATTCGCGAGATTTGTATAAAAAAAATAAAATAAAAAGAAAATAATACACTTCTAAAATAAAGGCGAATAATAACTGCGTTTTGAAAAAGCTCTTTTCTCTATTTTGTATTCTAAATAAAATAGAACAAGTTGTGCAAACGCCAAATGACAGCTGCCGACAGTTTCTCCATCAAGAATTCCGCATGCACTATTTGCAGAGATATCGAAAATTTATTTGATACGCTGACAAAGAAAGTATTTTTATTATGCTTCTTTTAAAGAAAAAACTTGAGAATCACAGTTACTTTCAACTTTAGTATAAAAACTTTTTATTTTATTTTAAAAATTAACTAAAGTGTTAAATCTAATTTTTAGCAAAACTGCTGTTTTAAGCAGTATTGTATCGTAGTTTTTATCAGGCGAAATAATTGCCTAGTAATTGAGTTTAACAGAAATGTAAAAATAAACACTTCTAAGTTCTTTTGTTTTTCAATTTGACGATTGTAAAACGTATTACGTTTGACATCTATTGATAACTCATCCTTTAGATATTCCTAAAGTCATCAGTCACACGTAATCTCAATAGTTAGCCAAAGGAAGAGAAGCGTTAAAAGTTAAAGCTGTCTGGAACAAATGCTTGTTGAGAAAATGGCCACACTCCATCGTTTAGTCAACTAACAACACCTTGGTCAGAGTTATCTTTTTGCTGTCCGATTTTTATGCAGTCTCTCAGCTAATTGAATAAACAAAATCATGAAAAACATATATTTCGACACACAAACGTTAATCCCTTATTTAATATTTTTCATGATGGCCTACAAAAACTTTTGTGTTTTTAAATGATTAAGTAAACTTATTGGTTTGATCAGACTATTTCAACTTTTGTCTTTTTTAAAGTGATTTCTTACTTTTCAACTACTGAACAAAAATTGACCAAGTCTACTTTTTTTTTTCATTTTGATTTCTGCCCACTCAGCTCCATTTATGATGTTTTATCATTACATTATCATCAGACATTCTATTTTGATTTGAATTCATTTATTTATTTCTACACATTTTTATAATTAACTACATATATATATATTCAACTCATCAATTTTTGATCTTAAAAGACATTAATCATAACGATAGATAGAATAAACAGGTAGTAAGAGGATTTGAAAGATTATAAAAATATTTTTTGTTAATATAATTTCAAAAACAATTACCTTTGTCAGTGGTACTAAAGTTTATTTAAACTTCCAAAGAGACTTACTTTCAATTTGTTTTAGTAATTGCTTTCATTTATATATATTTTAAAATCTTAGTCCAAGATACTATGTGGATTCCATTTACTGCCTAACTGTAATATTGCCTTAGCAACAGTTAATGATTTTGTATTGTTTCTTTAAGGATGCAGGCTATGAAATGCATTTTGTATATAATTAGCAGTTACCTATTAGAAGAGCAAATTCTAATGCCACTCCATATGTTTTTGTAATCACAGCTGTTATTACTATAGAATTGTAAATATAGTAAACAAATAAGA